>CM054937.1:5178302-5248687 GCA_029168755.2 Tillandsia fasciculata | reverse complement strand
CCACGGGTGACGTAGTGGGGCCCCCTAGGTGGTGGTTTTGAGGCAACGAGGTGCAGCGGTGGGACCTATAGGGATTGGATCCCATAGGTCAGGTGTGGACCGCCGGGGATTGGATCCGGAAAGGCGGTCTTTGACCCGTGTTTACCCACGAGGTGACGTAGTGGGGCCCCCGTAGGTGTGGGGTTTGAGGCACGAAGGTGCGAGCGGTGGGACCTATAGGGATTGGATCCCGATAAGGTCAGGTGTGGGACCGCCGGGATTGGATCCCGACGCGGTCAGGTGTTACAGGTGTTACCGGGGTTGCAGATGTTACAGGTGGTACAGGTGGTTGCGAGTTACCGTTACGATAGAGAGCGGTTATTTCGGCTAGTCTTACTTTATGGTTTGGTACTACTTTACTGCTTTAGTACTATTTTTGTGATAGTGTCGCTGACTACCCACTCTGTGACAGGTACCTCCAGGGGGTAGAGGTAGGCGACGGTGAGGCCGAGGCGGTAGCAGTCGGGCCGAGGCGGCCCTAGTATGCTGTTGTACTTACTTTCTCTGCATTTCATTCGGATTTGTAGGTTATTGTGTGGTTCTCGATACCCTCGTGGGGTCGTGTGGATGTTGAGTACTTTCATTCTGGTTACGCACTACTGTTCCTTATCATTCCCGGTTGGCCGTTTTCTAAACAAATCAACTAGAAAACAAAAGAAAAAGGACTTCGTAAACTGTTTTCAAAAGTCTAGGGTCGGGTGGGCCCGTTTTCCCAAACCTTGTGGATTTATGCCGTTTTCCAAATCGGTTTTCAAAACCTCAGACCGTGTGGGTCTGTTTTCAAAACAGTGAGTTATACTTTCAACTTGACTGGCCACGGGTATTTTGTCTTCATGCACCATACTACTTCGAACTGTTGTGATTAATTGGAAGTGATTGCTTGTGTTTGACGGTTGTAATAGCCGCGACGCCGTGCATATACAGAGGAGACTCTGCCCGACTTTCGGTGAATCTGTATATGTGGCGGGTCTGGGCACGCGCCGGGGAAGGAGGTTTTAAAGAAAAAATTTTGTACGCACCTTACGCTTACCTCTGTGTACCGTTTCCGCTAAAATATAACCCCCGGGGCGTGACAGATTAAGATGGTATCAGAGACTTCACTTTAATCACAACAGTGGCGGCCCAACATCCACCGAGACATCACACTTAACTACAATAATGAAATGTCAGGGTTTAAGAGTTAGGACGTGAGAGATCGGGGAGGGGATTTGTAGATAACGTGTTCCTTACCTTCTCGATATTACGGTGGTTCTTTCTAGTAGAGTTGTGGTGCTAAGTCTGGGTGGGTGTTCTGTACAGACAATGGTCCGACCCAGAGCATCGGCAGAGGATGTAGGGCGGATGCGACGACACCAGCGGCTGCAGAGAAACCAGCTCCTGCGGCAACAATTGAGGGAGATGGCGGGGCAGCTGGCGACCCTTACGGAACATGTGCGCCAACTGACGCAGCAGCCACCAGTCACTCCTGCCCCTCCCAAGGACCAATTTCACCGGCCACAGCACCGCAAGCGACCGGGGCCGGGGTAGGGGCAGCCCCTCTACGCAGCAACGTCCGGACTAGCACCTACCCAGACCCACGGCTCCACCGGCAGCACCTGCAACAGCGCCCGCGGGGCCGGCGCCGGGGGCCCTCGGCGGGAGTACCTCCGCGGCCTATCCGCCACCGCCGGGGAAGGGATGGTTACCGCAAACGGGTAATGACCATACCGGTCCGGAAAGCGGTCTTCGGAATGTCCTCGTTCCGAACCCGAAGCGGTGGTAGCCTGACTGTAGATCAATCTTTGAGAAGACCGTCGCTCCGCGTATTGGTCGAAAAGGTCGTCGATTCTGGGCAGGGGTACTTGTTTTTCACCGTGACTTTGTTTATTCCTCTGTAGTCGATGCAAAGTCGCAGGCTTCCATCCTTCTTCCGTACAAAAAGCACTGGTGCGCCCCAGGTGACACACTCGGCCTGATAAACCCTTTGTCCAAGAGGTCTTCCAGTTGCGCCTTTAAACTCCTTCAACTCCGCGAAGGCCATTCGGTAAGGTGCCTTCGTTATGGGTTGAGTACCTGGCAAGAGTTCAATAGGGAACACCACCTCCCTTTCAGGGGGTATCCCAGGCAGCTCCGTCGGAAAGACATCGGGAAAGTCCCTCACCACCGGGATGTCTGAAGGTGTCGTCGAGGGTCGGGTAACCAGATCTACCGATGCCAAAAAGGCACACACCCACCCTCTATCAGACTCCTGGCTCGAACCGCCGAGATGACTGCCGGGAAGGAGGTGGCTCTTGCATGCTAGGTACGCATTCTTTAGGGAAACTTGGTACCTTGAGAGCCAGTCCATGCCCAAAACAACGTCGTACTCCTTCAAGGGAATTACTATTAAATCCCAAGGGCAACATAGCCGCCCTAACTTAATCGGGCAAGTGGCTACCAAGCTAGTCGCCTCTAGTGTTCCACCCGCGGTCTGGACCGTCAACTTACTTTGGAGAGGTGTTTCCTCGAGGTCATGCGAAAACACGTACTCACGTGAAATGAACGAGTGTGTTGCCCCAGTATCAAAGAGGGTTCTAGCGCGTGAATTTGAAATCGAAGTTATACCTGCAAGTACGTGCTCCGCGGGTCCGCTTCCTGGCGGGTCATGGCATAAATTCGCCCGCCCGGTTGAGGCTGCCTATCCTCTTCGTGCCGCGTAGCCGGGGCCTAGAGGTCGACCCCATAGGAGCTTTCCCCCGCCCCGCGAGTTGTGGTGAAGGCGTGGAAGCGGCGGAGGAGGCTGATCCCACGACAGGGGGCAACTGCGGCGGAAGTGCCCCTGCTTGCCGCAACGGAAGCAATGATCGCCTCTCTGGGGACACTCCAACACTCGGTGCGCTCCCCCGCAGATTACACAAGGCCTGTCTCTTGGCCTCGGCTCTCCCGTAGGTTGCGCTCCGTGCTCCCGACGGTGTCCTCCACCGTTTGGGGGGTCGGCTCCCTGCAGTTGTTCCCCCCCCGTAGCTCTGCGGCAGCCGCTTCCTATCTTCATGATGTGCCGAGACCTCCCTCCTAGCACGGGTAACGGCGAACCCACGCTCTACAACAGTGGCCCGGTCGACCACTTTCTGGAACGTATGCAAGTCAGCGGCCTGAACCACCTGGAATATATCACTTCGCAACCCATCCACGAACAGTTGCGCCTTGTGGGGTTCGTCCCTTATGACAAAAGGACGCAATTTGCCAAGCGCACGAATTCGCGCTGATACTCCATAACCGTCTTGTTCCCTTGCTGAATGTGGTTTAGGTCGTCTTCCATTTTCTTCTTGACGCTATTGGTGAAGAAGGCCCCCAAACAATTCCTTTTTGAACGTCGTCCATGATGGAAGCACGGTGCCCGTGGTGGGATCAGGGCGCACCGTCTTCCACCATAGATGAGCGTTACCTCCAAAAAGTGAACTGCCAGGGGAACGCGCTCGGGGTCCTCGATGAGTTGGCCCTCACTCGTTCTCGTTCCGCTCGAACTAAAGGAGGACCTAAGCTTCGAGGAAACCCCGGTGCGGATCCTAGCAAGAGAAAGCAAGACACTTCGAAACCGAGTCATCCCCTACGTGAAAGTGCTCTGGAACAACCACGAGGAGCGGGAGGCGACGTGGGAGCTGGAATCGAAGATGAGGGAGGGTTACCCCCATCTCTTCACCGAGAACCAGGAATGAGTTTCGAGGACGAAACTCGTTTTAAGAGGTGAGTGATGTAGTAACCACTGGTTTAAAATAATTGCTTGAGTCCGCTTTTGGTTTTTTTATTGTTCAATTAGACTCGGAGGGTGATCCATAATTTCTTGTTCCCGGTCAGACCGTCGGGACTCGCGGGTATTTCTAGTTAATAAAGCTCGCGAAACGGAGAATGGCGGTGCAATCGGATTTGAATTCCGACGACGGGTGCTTCCAGAATAAATTCCGGAAGTTGGCTAACGATTCAGGCAACCAGCACGGTTTTTGAGGCGGGTCGGACCCCGGTTCGCACCCGTTTTAATCAATTCCGCGTTTTTTTTTATTTCCGTCGTACAACTCCCGCCCCAACTTCCCACCACTTCCCCACAACTACCCACTAACCGCCCCAACTTCCCACCACTCCCCCACAACTACCCACTAACCGCCCCAACTTCCCACCACTTCCCCACAACTACCCACTAACCGCCCCAACTTCCCACCACTTCCCCACAACTACCCACTAACCGCCCCACTTCCCACCACTTCCCCCAACTACCGGCCACTTCCCCACAACCCCCCTTAAACCCCCTGCGTACGAAACCCAAAAAAAAAGCGAAAACCATTTCCCAAACTTTCCATTCCCCAAACCTTCCTTACCGCTGTCAATCGGCGTGGAGTAACCGGTGGAGCAATCAAGGAGGAGGAGGAACACCGTACATCCTTTGCCTTGGGACCGGGCACACCAGACGGGGCGAGTCTTCCCTCGTTCAACCCTAGCCAACGAAATCGAGATTCATGTAGGCCCGGGCGGGTACCCGAGACGCGAGAGAACCTAACATCGGTCAGGAGCGCGACAACAAGGTGGGTTTTTCTCCCGAGGTTTAGTAATGTTAGTGTTCCGGGGAGGATATTAAATATTATGTTAACCTGTACTAACACTGATGGCTCTATGGTTTACTATATTACCCCGTGTTTTGTTACTATGCTCGAGTGCGACACGCGCATCCGCGGTTTGGCCACCGCAAAGGGTGCTCTTTTCCCGAAAGGCGGTCTTTGACCCGTGTTTACCCACGAGGTGACGTAGTGGGGCCCCCGTAGGTGTGGGGTTTGAGGCACGAAGGTGCGAGCGGTGGGACCTATAGGGATTGGATCCGATAAGGTCAGGTGTGGGACCGCCGGGATTGGATCCCGACGCGGTCAGGTGTTACAGGTGTACCCACGAGGTGACGTAGTGGGGCCCCCGTAGGTGTGGGGTTTGAGGCACGAAGGTGCGAGCGGTGGGACCTATAGGGATTGGATCCCGATAAGGTCAGGTGTGGGACCGCCGGGATTGGATCCCGACGCGGTCAGGTGTTACAGGTGTTACCGGGGTTGCAGATGTTACAGGTGGTACAGGTGGTTGCGAGTTACCGTACGAGTAGAGCGGTTATTTCGGCTAGTCTTACTTTATGGTTTGGTACTACTTTACTGCTTTAGTACTATTTTTGTGATAGTGTCGCTGACTACCCACTCTGTGACAGGTACCTCCAGGGGGTAGAGGTAGGCGACGGTGAGGCCGAGGCGGTAGCAGTCGGGCCGAGGCGGCCCTAGTATGCTGTTGTACTTACTTTCTCTGCATTTCATTCGGATTTGTAGGTTATTGTGTGGTTCTCGATACCCTCGTGGGGTCGTGTGGATGTTGAGTACTTTCATTCTGGTTACGCACTACTGTTTCCTTATCATTCCCGGTTGGCCGTTTTCTAAACAAATCAACTAGAAAATAAAAGAAAAAGGACTTCGTAAACTGTTTTCAAAAGTCTAGGGTCGGGTGGGCCCGTTTTCCCAAACCTTGTGGATTTATGCCGTTTTCCAAATCGGTTTTCAAAACCTCAGACCGTGTGGGTCTATTTTCAAAACAGTGAGTTTATACTTTCAACTTGACTGGCCACGGGTATTGTTTGTCTTCATGCACCATACTACTTCGAACTGTTGTGATTAATTGGAAGTGATTGCTTGTGTTTGACGGTTGTAATAGCCGCGACGCCGTGCATATACAGAGGAGACTCTGCCCGACTTTCGAGTGAATCTGTATATGTGGCGGGTCTGGGCACGCGCCGGGGAAGGAGGTTTTAAAGAAAAAAATTTTGTACGCACCTTACGCTTACCTCTGTGTACCGTTTCCGCTAAAATATAACCCCCGGGGCGTGACAGCTCCTGTTGCTGATCCTTCTGGCCGAGGCGAGGGAGTCGCGAGCTAGTTCCCTACCCGTCGTTGGAGTTTAGCGGTACCCCTTCAGAGGAGAGCTTCAGTTGATTAGTTTACTTCTTTTTCCTCTGTTGAGAGACCTTTGTTGTAAGGTATAGAGTTGTACTTTATTTTTACAGTTTGAGAGACTGATGTAGTGAGGATTTTTTTTGTATTGAGAGCTTGTACACCGATGCATTTTATTGGAGTTATCTCCCTTTTGAATTTTGTATCAGGGGACTTTTTATATGATCGTATTTGGGAGATGGATTTTGTATTATTTCCTGTTTTTAGCAGTTTTACTTTCAGCTCTGATATCTGTTTAGCTGTAGTTGCTTCTTTTTGCAGGTTAGACGCTTCGTCTGTACGGCAGTTTCCGTACAAATGGCGGATCTGTTAGCGAGCCCAAGTCGCAGTTTCGACCCCGGGGCGTGACAACGACAGTGCTAATGAAGACGATGGCGGGGCAATTACTACGATGTAGCGTGTGAACCACCTATTCTCTTGATTGACAACTTCGAATGGATTTGAGGTCTGAAGAAACGAAGGATCCTTTATCCTCCTCCCCTCTTCCATCGAAGATGTCAACATGGGATTGGATGGTAGCGGTGAGGATGACGAGGATGGCAATGTCGACGGGAATGGCGATGACGGCGGACAAAAGAAGGAAAAATTAAAGATTTTATTTTATTATTTTATTTATTTATTTATTTATTTATTTATTTATTTGAAAATATTTTATTTTTTACCATATCTGAGATCGGAAATGAGGATCGGAGATGATGAGAGGATAGGATCGGAGATGGTGAGGAAAGTAGAGATGTACGTTGTATGGTGGAAAGATCAGAAAGACTATGTTCTCTTTTCTTCCCTTGTTTTATTTTTTTTATTTATAGTCGGATTGGTTAGTGTAATGAGTAGGAGAGGGATTGGGAGACTTTGACGTAGTTTGGGAATGGATTGGCTCTCAAGGTATTATCCCACAATGGACTGTAAGAGACGGCTAATCACCTTTCGGGAACCAGGACAGAAAGAGTATGTCTACAAAGCGTGCTGATGCACACTATTTTTCTTAACGGTCTCGACGTCCTGGGCAAAGAAATTAATAAATGGTGGTTATGTGGCCTATTTGGCCACCATAGTGGATTAATACAGGGAAGGACCAGTAGTGGATAGTATCCCTGTAGTGCGGGATTTTCCAAATATATTCCCCGCCGAATTGCCGGGTATGCCAGAGGATCAGGAGATCGAGTTCATTATAGACTTGGTTCCCGGGACGACCCCAGTATTGGGGGCGCCATACAGAATGGCCCTGGCAAAGTTGAAGGAGCTTAAGGCTCAGTTACAGGACTTATTGGACAAGGGTTTCATAAGACCCAATGTATCTCCGTGGAGAGCTCCAGTACTGTTCGTGAGAAAGAAAGACGGGTCCCTGCGGTTGTGCGTGGATTATCGGAAACTCAATAAGGTGACGATCAAGAATCAATATCCACTACCGAAGATTGACGACCTGTTTGATCAGTTGCAAGGTTTCCGGATTTTTTCGAAGATTGATCTTCAATTGGGATACCACCTGTGAGGACCCGAATCCCCACTTAAGGGTTTATTGTTGGTTTTGTGGTTTCTGGGTGTGTGTATGCGCGTGTCGGGCCCAAGAATTAGATTTCTAGTGAAATTGGAGCTTGCCTGCTTATCAGGAAGCCCATTCGGGGTGATTGAGGTTTTTGCGCGCTTATTAGAACCAAGAAAGTGACCCGGCACGAAAAATAGATCAAGTTTACTTTTTCGAGAATTTTTGAGAAATTGTAGAAGTGGAATTTGGCCGAACGGACCTCGTATTTGGATTCAGCGCGCGAAAATGGTCAAAATGGACTATTTACTTGAATTTTTCGGAGCCCGGACGCAAAAACATGCATTTCGAGGTCTTGGGGTACTGTTCCGGCGGCCGGAGAGGCGCCGGTGGCGGCGGAGCGCGGCGGTTGGCAGCGGCGGAGGCGCGCGGTCCACCGCGGAGGGCGTGCACCGGGCGCGGGCCACGTGGCGCCTCCCGGTTGGCGGGCGCAGTGGGCGCGGTCCACAGGAATGGCGCGGGTGCACGGTGGACCGGGTGGACACGTGGCGTTGTGTGGTTGGCGGGTCCTGGTGCGATCGGTCCATGCGGCGGAGGCGGCTGCCTCGGGGGGCGTGCCCGACATGGCTCCGGCGGCAGCGCGGCCGCGCACGTGCGCGCACGTGGGCGCTGCCGGGGCGACGTGGGGGCGCCACGTGGCGCCCCG
The DNA here is from genome assembly GCA_029168755.2 of Tillandsia fasciculata. Lineage (NCBI taxonomy): Eukaryota > Viridiplantae > Streptophyta > Magnoliopsida > Poales > Bromeliaceae > Tillandsia > Tillandsia fasciculata. Next base: position 5,240,477 of record CM054937.1, on the reverse strand, counting down.
TGTTTGGTCGGGCGCAGCGGAGCACGTTGGCGTGTCGGGGCACGTGGCGTCGCGCGGTTTGTTGGCGCGCGTGCGCCGGGCGCGGGGAGCTTGGCTGGGACACGTGGCAGCCCGAGGGAGTTTCGGGCACGCACAGTAACGGGCCGGGCCCGTTACTGTAGCAGCCCGAAATATTTCGGGCGCCCGAATCTTTGGGCCAAAGTCCAAATGGTTGAATTTTCGGGCTGAGCCTATAAATAGGCTGCTTGTTGGGGTTTTTTCGCCCCTTTCCCGAGCTCCTCTGCCCATGGCCCCTTTAGCAAAGTTGTAGATCTTCGTGTCGCGCATCTTCTGGCAGAGGCCCGGATTTTTTGGAAGTCGCGGCGTCGACGACTTCGGCATCGGAGCACAGTGCGACGATTTACAGTTGGAGGCCCGTTTCCGTCGCACTTCGGTCTGAGAGGTCCACAGAGCTACTCCGACAGTATTTTTGGGCGATTTTCACGGCGTTGGATTCACGAGAGGTATATCTTCGACTTTTGTGTTGAGTGTTTTGTCTAGATATGGGTTTTTGGCATGGTTTTCGAGGCTTTACTGAGCCTCTGTTTTGCTGTGAGATTCCTGGACAGCAGGGTCTTCGCGGATTTTTATCTCCACATCCAGACATCGGAATTCGAAGTTTCAAGGCTCTATCGACATCTACACTTCGCGAGGATCGCCGTCATATTTTTATTGGAATTTTTGGAGGTTGTTTTACCGGTGAAAATTTCGTATTAAAGGGACTGTTCCCAGCAGATTTGTGATACTTGGATTTTACGGAATTAAGTGTAATTTTTGGATCTATTATGTACCCAGGATGCTTTGAACACTACTTTGGTACTGTTGGCTCGGTGATTGTGCTGGTAAATCTGTTTCTGGACTTTCTTAGCTGTGCGACCCTAGACAGTTGTGCACCTTCAGGTGGGTGGCCTTGTCTCCAAGACTTATGGAACGTTCATTAAATCTGCTATAGTAGAACCATGCATAATAGTAACACTCTTGTGTAGTATGCTAGAAAGTGATAGCTGATAATTCTAGTGTTACTTGATGATCATGCAATTCTCTTGTTTCCTATTATCTGTTAAATTAACGTTATCTTGGAACTTGACCTAGCACCCCCGTCATATGCAGCATGTTCACCCAGACTTTAGAAAACTCCAACTTGGGCTAGGTTTATTTTGCTTAGACATCCACACTACTTTTCTCCCTGAACATAGTGTTTTACTCACCCGGATAGCGGGCCGAGTGGTCAGGTCTCTTTAGTGTGGGATGCTTTCTACACTCGTGCTTGGGAGCAGAGTGGAGTCTGGTAGAGGTAGTTGATCATACATCTGTAGCGGGAGCCGTTTAGGAGGACGGCGGTCCCGAGGTATTCCGTTTTTCTATTTTTATTTGTCGCCGCTGTGTTAGTAGCAGCGGTTTACTAGTGTTAGCAGAACCTTGAACCCATTACTGCTTTTAGACACACATATGATTTTAGCCAACCAATGTTTTCTTCCAAGCGTCGTAGGGTCGCCCGAGTCTGTTCTTGTTTGATTGGACAAGGGCTTTAGCCCTCCGAGGCTTGGGTATAAAAACTTGTTTTCAATGGTTTTTCTAAAAAGAACTAAAAATCATTAATATGGATTTCTTTCAGATCAAATGGCTTTTAATAAGAAATGTCACCTTTTTCCTATAAATGTAACCACTTGAGATGATTCAAGTGGTCTGGGTTCTAAGGTCTGCCTTTTTCTTTGGGACGAGAACAACGAGAGGCTATGCCTAGAGCCTATTCTTGTTTGATAGGGTTGTAGGTTCTAGTCTTTCGGGGTTCCCGGATCCTCTATTATCGCCTGTTGTGGGGATTATCCTGTCAGTGAGTCTGCAGGTTGGGTTGATATTCTGTGGTTGGGAGCCGTTGGAGTCGACGGTGGTCCCGTGTCTTTGGGTATTGTCTATCTAAGTTATGTTAGCCCTGAGTGGTAGGCTGATCCTGGGTGTGGAGTGTCTCCAGCGAGTGTGTTTTGTGCTGTGAGTTGTTGGAGAGGCGAGTGTCTCGGGTTTCGTGAGAGCTGATCAGCTGAGTCGTCGAGTGTGCTCCGACTGTTGTGAGAGATGTTGAGGATTGAGTTCTTCCGAGCAGAGCGTGAGCGTGGATTTTGACCATAGCCTGTAATGCCACCTGAGCGACAGAGTGCGCGGATACCTTTCCTCGGTGGGGTCGCGCCCCTCGAGAGCCACACCCGGGGTGGATATGTTACTCTTGTATCGCGACTTGTCGATGCCGTCCCTCTGACTGAGCCAGTTTTGGCAGTTACGGATGCAGTCCCTCTGACTGAGCCAGTTTTGGCAGTTACGGACATAGTCCCTCTGGCTGAGCCAGTTTTGGCAGCTACGGACGCCCTACATAAGTCCGGTCCTCCGGGATGTACGGCAGTAGGTAGGCGCAGGCTTGACTGGACCCGAGGAGGCAGTCAGTTCAGATTGGGTGACTATACTGTTATGTTAACAGATGCATCATATTTTCATCTGTCCCGCTTGTTGAGCATCTAGATAGGGGCATAATAGCTGTAGAATTTATTTTCCAGCTTTTTTTCTCTTTTCTGTACAGCACTTCTTTTGTTCTTCATGCCTCTAGTAGACTTAGTGGGCAGACCATTGGGCTTGTTGACGGCACCCACTGAGAGCTACTGTGGGATGTAGTTCTCACACCCGTCGTGGTGTCTTTTTCCCCAGGGACTTCTACTCCTGTTCCTGCTGTTCCAGCTGCTGTTTCTTCAGATCGAGGTAGGGGAGTCGCGAGCTAGTTCCCTACCAGTCGTCACCGTCCAGAGAGTAGATGTACCCACTTTTTACATTTTAAGAGTTACTTGTTTGAGAGACCTTGTAGTGAGGTATTGAGTTGTACTTTTCTCCTTTCTTTAAGAGACTTTTGTATTTTGTTTTGGTGAGGACATATTGTATATTGTGAGAGTTGTATTTTATATTTTATTTCTAGCAGTTTACTCTCAGCTCTGATATCTGTTTAGTATAGTATCTTTCTTTGCAGGTTTGATGCTTCGTCTATACGGGGTTCACCGTATAGGCGGCGGATCTATTAGCGAGCCCGGGTCGCAGTTTCGACCCCGGGGCGTGACACCACCAGCTGAAGATAAGGCCGGAGAATGTGCACAAGACGGCTTTCAGGACGTGTTACGGTCATTACGAGATTACCGTGATGCCGTTTGGGTTGACAAATATGCAGCGTTCATGGACTTGATGTACCGCGTCTTTCAACAGTTCCTGGACCAGTTTGTCGTGGTCTTCATAGACGACATCTTGGTCTACTCCCGAAGTGACACAGAGCATAAGGAACACCTTCAACAAGTATTGTAGGTACTTCGAGAGCAGAGTCTTGTCGCGAAATTGAAGAAATATGAATTTTGGCTCCGGAAAGTGGCGTTCTTGGGTCATGTGATATCTGAATCTGGAGTGTCAGTGGACCCCAAGAAAATAGAAGCAGCCAGAGATTGGCCCCGACCGACTAATGTCACCGAAGTCTGGAGTTTTGTCAGGCTTGCGGGTTATTATAGGCGGTTCGTGGAGGGGTTTTCCAAAATCACCACTCCGCTTACCGGTGTCACAATCCGGCGTCGAAACTGCGACCCGGGCTCGCCAACAGATCCGCCGCCCATACGGGAAGCCCCGTATAGACGATGCGACTAACCTGCAAAAGATCAACTACACTATACAGATATCAGAGCTGAAAGTAAACTACTAAAATAAAAATAAATACAAGTCCTCAAATAGTACATGTCAGATCCTCACAATACATAAGTCTCTCCAAAAACTAAAATATATACATGATATCTCCCAAACACTGATAGTACTAATACATCACCAAAAAAAAAAGGGGTACATCTACTCTCTCTGGAAGAAGACTGGTAGGGATCTAGCTCGTGACTCCCTTACCTCGATCAGCAGGATCAGCAACTGGAGCAGCAGGAACTGGAGTAGAGGTCCCTGGGAAAAAAGACACCACAGCGGCTGTGAGAACTACATCCCACAGTAGTTCTCAGTGGGTACCGCCAACAAGTCGGACGGTCTGCCCACTAAGTCTACTAGAGGTATAAAGTAACAAATGTAGTACTGAAAGTAAAGGATGGAAAAGAATAACTCAATAGCTACTATGCCTCTATCTAAATGCATAAGAAGTGGAACAGAAGGAAACATGATGCATCTACTAACTCTCAAACATAGTCACCCAATCTACACTGACTGCCACATAGGGTCCAGTCAAACCTGCGCCTATTTACTACCGTTACATCCAAGGAGGACTAGACTTACGTAGGGCGTCCGTGACTGCCAAAATTGGCCCAGCCAGAGGGACTGCGTCAACAAGTCGCGATAGCAAGTAACAAGCCCAGCTCCGGAGTGGCACTCGAGGGGCGCGACCCCACCGAGGAAAGTATCCGCGCATCTCTGTTGAGCTCAAATGTGGCTCATGCAGGTTATAGTCCAAATCCACGATCAACAAGATCGACAGTAACCAACAACACTAACTCTCTCTCTCTCACAGGCTGGAAACCACACAGCCGGGACCCACCGTCAACTCAGACGGCTCCCAAAAATAAACACTGATCTAACACTGCTACCAGACTCCACTCGGCCCCCAAGCGCGAGTGTAACATGCATATCACGACAACCCGACCACTCGGCCCACTATCGGGGCGAGGAAACTCTAGGTCCAGGATAAATAATGAATGACAGTGTAGGAATGTCTAAAGCAATAATAACCTAGCCCAAGTTGGAGTTTTCTACTAGTCTGGTTGAACATGCAGCATATGACAAGGGTGCTAGGTCAAGTTCCAAGAATAACAATAATTTAACAGATCTTTGAGAGCAGTAAATCACATGATCATCAAAGTAACACTGGGAACATCAATTCTCACATTTTTTGCATGCTTCATAATACATACACAATCATGCATGATCCTACAATATAGAATTAATGTTCAGTCCATCAATCTTGAATGCGACCCACCTGAAAGTGCTAAACTGTCCAAAGTCCAACAAGCTGAAAATACCCGGGAACAAATCTCCAAATTTTCCCCCAACTCAACGGGTTCAGAAATACCCGAAAACTCTCCTGGGTACAAAATAAGGTCCAAAGTTACAATTAATTCCAATAATCCAAGTGCACAAAATCTGCTAGAAAATAGTCCCAAAGATGCGAAATTTCCACCTGTATAAAAAACTTCAAAAAATCCAATAAAAATACGACGGCGATCCTCGCGAAGTTTAGATGTCAATCGAGCCCTTAAATGTCGAATTCCAATATCCGGGTGCGGAGATAAAAATCCGACAAGGTGCTGCTATCCAAAAAGATCCACCAGCAACAAAGGGGGTCAAAAATGTACCAGAAACCCCAATAAAAGCTCAAATCCGAGGAGAGTAAACAATACAAAAATCGTAGATCTACCTCTCGTGAATCCGACGCTGCAAAAATACTATCAGAGTAGCTCTGTGGATCTCGCAGACCGAAATGCGATGATAACGGGCCTCCAATGAGAGAACATCGCTCTGCACTAAGGTGCCGAAGTCGTCGATGCCGCGGCCTCCAAAAATTCCGAGCTTCCTTCAAAAGATGCAGCACAGGAAGATGATCAAGTTCACTTGAGGGCTCAGAGGCTGAGGAGCTCGGGAAAAAGGAGAAAAAGCCCAAAAAACAAGGCCTATTTATAGGCCTCACCCAAAAAGCCCGAAAAAAAATCCAAGTATTGGGCTTTTGGGCCCGAGAGGGCGCCACGTGTCCTACCAGCGCTCCCCGCGCCCGGCGCACGCGCGCCCGCCAATCGCGGCGCGCTGCGTGGCTGCGCGGTCCACGGCGGGGACCATCGGCCGCAATTCACGGCGGGCCGCCCGGGTCACTGGGCCCACCAATGAGCGGGCGACACGTGGCCCAGCGGGGTCCACCGTGCGCCGTGCCCGGCACAGTCCACACGCGTGCGTTGACCCGCGAATCGGGCCCTGCCACATGGCGATGCCTTCTGTTGGTTGCTCCCAGTGCACGCCAAGTGGGCCGTGGACCGGCCCACCCGAAAAATCGACCCGTTTGGCCCATTTAGCCCGAAAATAGCCGATTTTCAACATTTTCGCGCGCTGAGTCTGTTTTTGACATCCGTTTGATGTACAACGGGCTCAATACACCAATAATAGGTGTTTTCTCACCGCCGACCACCCAGACAGGTCGTACGAAAAAATTAGGACACCACAACCGGCCTCACGAGAAAAGGGGCTAAGTTCATTTGGAGCGATGAGTGTGAAAAGAGTTTCCAACTATTGAAGGAAAAGTTAACATCAGCTCCAATCCTCGCTTTACCTACGGCGGGGAAGAACTTCGTGGTTTACAGTGATGCATCGGAGAGTGGTCTGGGGTGTGTACTCATGCAGGAGGAGAAGATTATAACTTATGCCTCCCGACAGTTGAAACGTTATGAAAAGAATTATCCCACCCACAACCTCGGGCTTATCGCGATAATTTTTGCCCTAAAATTGTGGCGGCGCTACCTATATGGCGAGCACTATGAAATCTATACAAATCATAAGAGCCTCGAGTACCTGTTCACTCAAAAGGAGTTAAATCTGAGGCAGCGTGGGTGGCTTGAGCTATTATAGAATTATGATATTAGTATCCTTTACCATCCGGGAAAAGTGAACGTGGTAGCCGACGCTCTAAGCAGGAAATCTGTTGACAATCTCGCCATGGAGATTACAGATCAGTACCTATTGCAAACTAAGATGCGACGGTTTGGATTGGAGGTAGTTGCTCCCGGCGCCCCCGCTACACTTATGACTTTGCGAGTGCAACCCACCTAGTTGGAGAGAATAAAAGAAAAGGATACATCTAATGAAAAGCTCCAAAAGGTGTGGACTGATGTTGAGAGCAGACACGCGATGGATTTTGGTATGGACTCAGAAGGGGTCCTAAAGTTTCGGAGTCGGTTGTGGGAGCCCAACGATAAGGAGATCCATGACGAGATCCTTCAAAAAGCATACCGGTCCCCGTATACTATTCACCCCGGTGGCACCAAAATGTATAAAGATCTGAATGAGCATTATTGGTGGTCGGATATGAAAAAGGATGTTGGGTGCTATGTGGCTCAATGCCCAGTGTGCCAACGAGTCAAAGCGGAACATAGACTCCCAGCGGGCAAATTGCAAAGTTTACCAATACCCATTTGGAAATAGGAGAATATTGCGATGGGGTTCATCGTGGGCTTGCCAAGATCACAAGCGGGCCACGACGCGGTATAGGTGGTGGTGGATCGTTTGACCAAGGTGGCACATTTCATGCCAATCCACACCACGTGGTCGAGAGATAAGTTGGCGCAGCTGTACATCGACGAGATCATGTGTCTACATGGAGTGCCCGTATCTATTATTTCGGATCGGGATCCTCGGTTCGTCTCGCAATTTTAGAAAAGTTTCCATGGGACTCTAGGGATACACCTCGATTTCAGCACAATGTATAATCCTCAAAGTGATGGGCAGTCAGAGAAGACAAATCAGATCCTTGAGGATATGTTTAGGGCGTGTGTCTTGGATTATAGGCAACAGTATTTGCCAATGGCGGAGTTTGTCTACAACAACAGTTATCAGGCCAGTATCAAAATGGCACCATTTGAAGCGTTGTACGGCAGAAAGTGCCGATCTTCGTTACACTAGAGTAAGGTCCGTGAGAAGTCTACCTTGGGCCTAGATGTGTTGCAAGAGGCCGAGGAGAACGTGAGGATTGCGCGTCAACGATTGATAATGGCGCAGAGTCGACAGAAAAGCTACACTGACAAGAGACGTCATGACTTAACTTTTGAAGTCGGTGACCATGTATTCCTAAAGGCGTCACCTACGAGGGGAGTAGTGCGTTTTGGTATGCGAGAAAAACTAAGTCCTTATTTTATTGGCCCCTATGAGGTGTTGGAGCGGGTCGGTCCTATGGACTACATATTGACATTGTCACCGGAGTCGGCGGGTGTACAAAATGTATTTCATGTGTCCCAGCTCCGCAAATATGTCCATGACCCGACACATATTATCGACCATCCACCATTGGTTCTACGGGAGGGTCTAAGCTATGATGAATACTCGTGGAAGATAGTTGATCGACAAGAAAAGAAGCTAAGGAATCGCTCCATTCCATATGTGAAGCTTCTTTGACTAACCACAAGGATCGATAAGCCACTTGGGAACTTGAGAGCCATATGCGAGAGCGGCATCCTAACTTATTCAAGGAATAAGCAAAGGTATGCGGAATTTTAGTTTCGCAGACAAAATTCTTATAAGGAGGAAGGGATGTGGTGCTCCGGCTTTGGCTAAAATGGCAACGCGCGGATAAGACACCCTAAACGTGTTTAAAAAAGCGTTTAAAAAGAATTAGAGCAAGTTTGGTTCGAACCAAAAAGCATTCGGACTAAAAGTGAGTAGAAATCGAAATTTAAAATAAGTTTCGAAATGAAAATTTGGTGAAAATTGACCATAGTATTAGGTTTTGCGCAAAAATAAACGCAGCGGAAAAGGAAATCAAATAGGCAAATATGAAAAACTTGAGATCTGATCTCAAAAACCACGCAAAATAGGATCCCTCATGTATCTAAGATTAAAGGGAAGAGGAAGATCTAATCTTCACCTTTGCGCGGGGAGATCTACACCGCAATTTGATGATCGTGGAATTTGGTTCTCTTGAAGCCGCACACGCGTCCGGCCTCTATGGGTATCCACACGAGGTTGTCGACTTGATCGAAATTCTCACCGGGGTGCTAGCTCCCTTGCAGAGAACGTCTTTCTTTTAATGTGGATATTTAGAAAAGAGGAAGACGAGGAAAGATGACGGCTAGAGTTTTTTTTTTATTTTTCTTTTTTTTTCTCTTAAAGAAAACTCGTACGTATATAGAGGGATATAAACCCCTTTTATAATTATTAAGATAAACATTAAGATTAGATTTAAGTTTATCTTATCCCTAATCTGTTCAATCGATTAAATCCTAATTTAATTCGACTTGAACAATTCTAATTTGATCAAATCAAATTATTAATGCAACATTTGCACTTAAGTCCTCTCACAACTTACTAACTATTAGTAAGCCCTCTCTTGCAACATTTGCACTTTAATATCCTTAATTTGTAACAATTACAAATTAGTCCAATTATCAATATATTGATAATTAAGTCCTCAGGCGATTCAAAAATCGCGATGCAACTATCCGATCAGTCATAACCTCTTATGTGTGTGACCCCATAGGTTCTATTCTATCCGGTAGTGAGATATATTGTGATTACCATCAACAATATCACTGAAACTCTTTTCAGTAGGTTAGAACTATTCAAACTCAGCCCAACAAGAATTATCGATCATCATCCAGATAATTCTCGTGAGTCCCACAATCCACCAGTGACGCCTAGCAGCATGTAGTGGCATTCCAGTAGAATGGAATACTGAACCTCTAGGTGCAGTTAATGTGTGATACAATCCTTCTATCCGGAGTCCCAACTAGACGAAGGTCATGGAATTGCTCGTCAAACCTTACCGTCTGTCATATGTCAAATTTATTCGACTCGAGTTTCTAATATCGAAAACCCTTTCCGTTATTTACTATGCCTTGGCCAAGGTCTTCTAAACTCGGTCTCATAAATCACATAGGACTAACTCCCTTCTCTACTAAGGGCGATAGATTCCATATAGGTGTACACCCTATTCCTACAACGAACCTACTGTAGCCAACATGCACCCACTGCAAGGACCCAAATGGCTAGGGACCAAGTGTATGTACAGTCAAACTACAGTAACCCCATTGTGAATAGCCGAGACACCGCAGGTCAAAGGACCAGTCACACTACTGCAACATCGAGTAAGTCACTGACGAGTGAGTAGACATCCAAGTGACTTCTCGTGATGATCACGCTCGGTACCCTTGTTCTCCAACAACCACCTGCACATTCGCTCCAGTGTCCCCACACTGTTGACTCGAGACTCGTCTACCCTAAAAGGGAAGCGACTGTGCACCAATCTCACCGGATCAATCACTGTCCCCGTGATGATCCATCGATCGGGAGCATTTAGGAATTAATCACTAATGATACATGTCTCAAATTCTCAACTCTTGAGAATACGTATCATCATCTTATTAATTCCTTGGACAATTCATGGACACATACACAACACGAATGGAAATAAAAACCCAATAACATTCATAATGTAAAATGTCAAATACAAATTTATATCCTAGAAAGAATATATGTGTCGGCCAAGTTGGCTTCTAGGGCATACATCTAACAATCTCCCACTTGCACTAAAGCCAATTAGCCATATACCTAAGCCCCATCTTCTCAAGGTGGGCTTCAGTCTTCTGCTGGCTCAGCTGCTTAGTCAGTGGGTCTGCCACGTTATCCGTGGAGTCTACTCTCTGCACCTCGATAAATTTCTTCTCGAGATATTCGCGTATAATATGAAACCGTCGCTCTATATGCTTGGACCTTTGATGAGACCTTGGCTCCTTAGCTAGGGCTATGGCGCCATTGTTGTCGCAGTAAAGTGGAATGGCATCTGATGGCATCACACCTAGTTCCGCAACAAATTTCTTGAACCAAAAGGCTTCCTTTGCAGCCTCAGATGCGGCGATATACTCTGCTTCCATAGTAGAGTCAGCGATGATTGGTTGTTTGGAACTCTTCCAACACACCGAACCACCATTGCACAAGAACACGTATCCTGACGTAGACTTTCTATCGTCAACATCAGACATGAAGTCTGAATCAGTGTATACTTGTACTTTCAGTTCTCCTCCTCCAAAGACCAAAAACATATCTTTAGTCCTTCTTAAGTACTTGAGTATGTTTTTCACAGCAGTCCAGTGCTCCTCACCTGGATTGGACTGATATCTGCTTGTGACACTCACAGCAAGTGCAATATCAGGTCGTGTACATAGCATGGCATACATGAGGCTCCCTATAGCTGAAGCATAAGGGATCTGGCTCATTCGTTGAATCTCTTCAGATGTATTGGGGCACATTTTCTTGGAGAGATAAATTCCATGCCTAAGGGGTAGAAGTCCCCTCTTAGAGTTTTCCATGCTGAACTTCTTCAGCACCTGCTCTATGTACATTTTCTGTGAGAGGCCTAGCATCCTCTTAGGTCTATCTCTATAGACTTTAATCCCCAAAATATAGGATGCTTCCCCTAGGTCTTTCATAGAGAATTTCTTAGATAACCATATCTTAACCGAAGTCAGCATTGGAATATCATTTCCAATTAGGAGAATGTCGTCCACGTACAATACGAGGAATGTAATAGCACTCCCACTAACTTTCTTATAAACACATGGTTCCTCCTCATTCTTAACGAAATCAAACGATTTGATTACGTCATTAAAACGAGTATTCCAAGTCCGAGATGCTTGCTTAAGCCCATATATGGACCTTTGCAGCTTACATACTTTGTGACTTTCGTCACTGGAAGTGAAACCCAAAGGCTGCTCCATATAGATATCTTCCTCAAGAAATCCATTTAGGAAAGCAGTTTTCACATCCATCTGCCAGATCTCATAATCATGGTATGCTGCAATGGCAAGTAGTGTTCGAATGGACTTAAGCATGGCCACAGGCGAAAAGGTCTCTTGATAGTCAATGCCTTCGCGTTGACTATAGCCTTTCGCCACCAGCCTTGCTTTATAGGTCTCTACCTTTCCATCCGAACCTATCTTTCTTTTGTAAATCCACTTACACCCGATAGGTACTATACCTTTTGGTGGATCTACCAAGGTCCAGACTTGGTTGGAATACATTGAGTCAATTTCTGACTTCATGGCTTCCAACCACTTCTCGGAGTCGATGTCAGACATCGCCTCGTTGTAGGTTTTAGGATCATCTCCATGTTCCTTATCTCCTATGAGGAACATTTCCTCTACTTCCTCTGTAAGAATACCTAAGTATCTTTTAGTAGGAAGGGAGATCCTACTCGATCTTCGAGGTGGATTAGGTACTACATGTACTGGCTCAGCATGAATAGGTTCCGTAGGTTTTGGGACTCGTTGCTCTTCAGAGACTCTCTCTTCGAGCTCAATTTTTCTCCCACTTACTACTTCTTGAATAAACTGTTTTTCCAAGAAAGTAGCGTGTCGACTCACAACTATATTGTGATCCTTTGGGATGTAAAAATAGTAACCTAAAGATTCTTTAGGATACCCTATAAAATGAGCCCTTTCTGACCTAGCCTCTAACTTGTCCGCCTGTAGTCGCTTGACATGGGCCGAACATCCCCAAATCTTAATATGACTAAGACTTGGTTTCTTACCATGCCACATCTCATAAGGCGTGGTAAGAACGGATTTAGAGGGAATCCTATTCAGTAGGTAGGCTGCGGTAAGCAAAGTATGTCCCCAAAGAAACAAAGGAAGATCAGTGAAACTCATCATGGATCGAACCATATCTAATAAAGTTCGATTTCTCCGTTCTGACACTCCGTTGAGTTGAGGTGTTCCAGGAGGAGTCCATTGTGAGACTATGCCGTTTTCTTTGAGATAGTTTAGGAACTCCCCACTAAGGTATTCTCCCCCTCGATCTGATCGAAGAGCCTTGATGGGTTTTCCAGTTTGCTTCTCTACTTCACATCTGAATTCTTTGAACTTTTCAAAAGCTTCAGATTTGTGTCTCATAAGATAGACATATCCATACCGTGAATAATCATCGGTAAAAGTTATGAAGTAGAGATAACCACCCCTGGCTTGCACATCAAATGGGCCACACACATCAGTGTGTACCAAGGCAAGTATCTCAGTGGCCCTTTCCCCTTGTCCTACAAAAGGTAATTTGGTCATTTTTCCATGAAGACAGGATTCACAGACTGGATAAGACTCAGAAGTCAATGGGCCCAGAAGCCCATCTTTCTCCAATCTGTTAATCCTTTCCTCTCCAATATGACCAAGCCTTAGGTGCCACATATACTTTAGGTTTATCTCTTCTCTAGGTCTCTTAGACCCAACGGCACTCACTTCCTGCTCGGAAATATTTACAGATACATCCATATGTAAATGGTAAAGACTGTCTATCATAAAACCACGACCAACAATTTTATTTCTAAAATAAATTGTGCAGTAGTCTTTATCAAAATTAAAAATATAATCGTCCTGTGCTAAAGAAGAAACAGAAATCAAATTCCTGCTAGCAGCAGGCACATAATAACAGTCTTTAAGTAATAAAATATGTCCTAACGGTAATCGCAGAGGATAGGTGCCAGTAGCCACAGCAGCAACTCTTGCTCCGTTGCCAACCCGTAGGGTAACTTCACCTTCTCTCAGCCCTCTAATTTCTCTTAGACCCTGCATTGAAGTACACAAATGAGAACTTGAACCAGAGTCTATGACCCAACTGGAAGTAGAGGTAACCGTAAGGTTAGTTTCTATTACGAGCAGGTCTAACATACCTTCCGAAGGTGTGTCTTTCTTCTTGTTCTTTAGGCTCTCCAGATAGACGGGACAATTCCTCTTCCAGTGGCCATCAACATTGCATTGGAAACATTTTCCTTTGTCAGCGGCCTTCTTCTTAGGAGCTTCCCTCTTGGGCTTGTTTTCAGTCTTTTGTTTCTTTGCGGGTTTCTTCTTCCAATTAGACTTTCTTTTGGAAGAGGAAGCCCGCTCCACAGCAAAAACCGAGCCCCTTGAACTCTTCAAGGTTCCCTCAGTCGTTACCAACATGTTCAATAACTCAGCATTGGTGCAGTCCATTTTATTCATATGGTAGTTTACAATAAATTGTCCATATGAATCTGGAAGAGATTGCAGAATCATATCAACTTGCAATTCCTTATCCATTTTCATGCCGAGCTTCTCAAGCTCCTCGAGGTCTTTGATCATTGTCAAACAATGATCATGAACAGACTGCCCTTCATGCATCTTGGCTTTGAAGAGTCTTTTGGACACTTCAAAACGTGCTGATCGGCTTTGCTCACCATACAACTCCTTGAGGTGAGTTAGCATTTCATTAGCAGTCTTCATATCCTCATGCTGGCGTTGAAGTTCATTTGACATCGACGCCAGGACGTAGCACCTTACTTTATTATCGTCATCCATCCATTTTACCTGATGGTTTGGTGACGTGGGAGGGTTCTGGTCGAGAACATAACTAAGCTTTTCGGAACTCAAAACTATTTTTAAATTCCTAAGCCAATCTTTATAATTTGTTCCGGTTAAGCGGTTAGTTTCGAGAATGCGAGAAAGAGGATTGGAAGCGGACATTTTGTTCTGCAGAGAGTAAAGATTCAAATTAGATATTTGTATTTGTTTCATTATTTTGTTTTAGGGATATTTTTAAAAAACAAACGTTAACCTCCCACTATTTCCTCGAGTCTCTTACACTCCTCAGGTAGAGAAACGGAAACCCAACGCGATAAGGGCTTCAAGTGGGTACTACGGTCCCATCAGTTTACCGCACCACCTCACCTGACAGATATTGGTGACACGAAAACCAATGAGTGGACAACTCTTGTCCAATGCTTCTTAAGCAAATTGCAGCGATATTCGGTCTCTAAGTCCTGTAGGCCTCACCTGACAGATATTGGCCTCATTCTTTAGTTAAGTCAGACCCACCGTTCAAATGCGTAATCAAAGCCGTCATTGGGTCCCTCACCTGACAGATATTGGGCCCAACCCCATCTTTACTCCGCAGCATCTTATGCTAATAGAGTGGTTGCGCCTTTCCAATGCAACTGACCACTGTAACCAGCCGTGCCAATCAACACCAGAAAAGACGCCCGCACTTCTACAACGGTGGAAGACCGCTCGACTTAATATTTATGAGGAGATTTGTATTTAGGTCTCATATTTAATTTTATTTATTTACATCTCATGCAAATAAAAATAAACTGCACATAAAAAAAATATAATGCAACCGGTGATGATCATGGATCTAAAAAGAAGATTCGTGCTCGAGCCACTGAGCCGGAATCGGGGTCTAGGGGTCATAAATACAAGCACACGCACGTCATTGGTTTGATCGTCTTCAACTTCTTGATCCAATCCGGAGCTACAACTTGATTCGATCACCATCAACTCTTTGATTCGACCGCCATCAAGTGCTCGTCTCGATCTGGGCTTGTTGTGTGCTAACGGCTTCCCACCAATCAACCAATGACGTGCAACCATACATAATACAACCCAATTAAAGAATAAAATAACTTTTATCTCTAATCTATTGAGACACGCAGGTCTCTAAATAAAATTGGCTCGTGCTCGCAGGCACCCAAACAGCCCTAACACAGAGTCCTTAATTTAAACAAATTTAAAATTACAGGATTCCGCATACATATCATACATCACATGTCCATACAAAATAAATTGGTTGCTATCCATGATCATCACCCATATGTATCTCATACATCACAATCATAATAATTAATTTTGGATATTTTAATTAACCGTTTACCAATTATCCAGAAAAATAGGTGATCAAATCACCATAACGATACGATCTTATCAATCGTTTGATTTAACTAAACAGTTAATTCATACAATTTTGATCAATATTTTAATCCGCAAAAATATCTATTGATCTCATCAATGATTCACATCTTATGTGAAAAACTATATAAAATTTGATCTCATCAAATTTTACAATAAAATAAATTGATCTAATCAATATAATAAAATTTTAAAATAAATTTTGATCTTATCAAAATTATATAAAAATTAAAAAAAAAAAAAATTGATCTCATCAAATTTTTACAAAAATAAATTTTTATTTTATTTTATTTATTTTATTTTAATTCTGCGGATTAAAATAATTTCGAATTGATCAAAATTTAATAATTCTTGAATATGGTAAAACGATTTAACAATCATTCAAAATAATTTAAAATATCCAAAACTATAATTTTAATACATGAGGATGGCTCTGATACCACTGTTAGGTTTTGCGTAAAAATAAATGCAGCGGAAAAGGAAATCAAATAGGCAAATATGAAAAACTTGAGATCTGATCTCAAAAACCACGCAAAATAGGATCCCTCATGTATCTAAGATTAAAAGGAAGAGGAAGATCTAATCTTCACCTTTGCGCGGGGAAATCTACACCGCAATTTGATGATCGTGGAATTTGGTTCTCTTGAAGCCGCACACGCGTCCGGCCTCTATGGGTATCCACACGAGGTTGTCGACTTGATCGAAATTCTCACCGGGGTGCTAGCTCCCTTGCAGAGAACGTCTTTCTTTTAATGTGGATATTTAGAAAAGAGGAAGACGAGGAAAGATGACGGCTAGGGTTTTTTTTTTATTTTTCTTTTTTTTTTCTCTTAAAGAAAACTCGTACGTATATAGAGGGATATAAACCCCTTTTATAATTATTAAGATAAACATTAAGATTAGATTTAAGTTTATCTTATCCCTAATCTGTTCAATCGATTAAATCCTAATTTAATTCGACTTGAACAATTCTAATTTGATCAAATCAAATTATTAATGCAACATTTGCACTTAAGTCCTCTCACAACTTACTAACTATTAGTAAGCCCTCTCTTGCAACATTTGCACTTTAATATCCTTAATTTGTAACAATTACAAATTAGTCCAATTATCAATATATTGATAATTAAGTCCTCAGGCGATTCAAAAATCGCGATCCAACTATCCGATCAGTCATAACCTCTTATGTGTGTGACCCCATAGGTTCTATTCTATCTGGTAGTGAGATATATTGTGATTACCATCAACAATATCACTGAAACTCTTTTCAGTGGGTTAGAACTATTCAAACTCAGCCCAATAAGAATTATCGATCATCATCCAGATAATTCTCGTGAGTCCCACAATCCACCAGTGACGCCTAGCAGCATGTAGTGGCATTCCAGTAGAATGGAATACTGAACCTCTAGGTGCAGTTAACGTGTGATACAATCCTTCTATCCGGAGTCCCAACTAGACGAAGGTCATGGAATTGCTCGTCAAACCTTACCGTCTGTCATATGTCAAATTTATTCGACTCGAGTTTCTAATATCGGAAACCCTTTCCGTTATTTACTACGCCTTGGCCAAGGTCTTCTAAACTCGGTCTCATAAATCACATAGGACTAACTCCCTTATCTACTAAGGGCGATAGATTCCATATAGGTGTACACCCTATTCCTACAACGAACCTACTGTAGCCAACATGCACCCACTGCAATGACCCAAATGGCTAGGGACCAAGTGTATGTACAGTCAAACTGCAGTAACCCCATTGTGAATAGCCGAGACACCGCAGGTCAAAGGACCAGTCACACTACTGCAACATCGAGTAAGTCACTGACGAGTGAGTAGACATCCAAGTGACTTCTCGTGATGATCACGCTCGGTACCCTTGTTCTCCAACAACCACCTGCACATTCGCTCCAGTGTCCCCACACTGTTGACTCAAGACTCGTCTACCCTAAAAGGGAAGCGACTGTGCACCAATCTCACCGGATCAATCATTGTCCCCGTGATGATCCATCGATCGAGAGCATTTAGGAATTAATCACTAATGATACATGTCTCAAATTCTCAACTCTTGAAAATACGTATCATCACCTTATTAATTCCTTGGACAATTCATGAACACATACACAACACGAATGGAAATAAAAACCCAATAACATTCATAATGTAAAATGTCAAATACAAATTTATATCCTAGAAAGAATATATGTGTCGGCCAAGTTGGCTTCTAGGGCATACATCTAACACATAGAATAGTCAAAATAGTTGTGGACATATTAAAAAATGAGTTCCGAGCATGTCGGAATAATCCCATGGAGTCTAGGGTCTCGTAGAGCGAAAATACATTTTTCGAGGCGAAGTGATTGTGGAAATTTGACCTTCGGGATCCGGACCTTTTAAAAGGGTTCGGATCTTTTTAAAAGGTCCCCACCGTGTATAGAAAGGTCCGAACTTTCTTCGCGCACAGAATTTGGACGTTCGGGGTCCGGACCGTTTTCCCGAAAGAGTCCAGACCGTCGCGGGCCTAACTATGAGAGAGAGGCAGTTTTGTAATTTTTTGTTGGCGCCCATGTATATAAGGGCTGGAGACTCTCTCCCAACCACAAAACACACCTCACCTTCACTCTCCCTCACTCTCTCTCATCTCTTTTTCTCTCAAGCAAAGAGAAGAACCCAAGCTTGGAGAAGAGGGTTTTGGTGGGTTTGATCTCTTTCGAATCTACGAATCGGAAGAGGAGCATTAGAAGAGCATCCTAGGAAGAAGAAGAACCTCTCCCAACCTCTCTTGAGTAAGAAATCAAGAGGTAAGTTTTTAGGATTTTTTGGATTTTGGGGGGTTATAGATTTTTGGGACTCCAAAGAGGTTTTTATGATCTCTTATGGTTTTTAACCTATATTTTCGAGATTTTTCTTGAAGATTGGAAGATCAAGCCCTTCCTTTTCAAGGAGCTATACAAGAGGTGGAGGATTTCACAAAAAAATGGATGATTTCATCTCTTTTCTTTAGTTTTCTTTGATTTTTGAAGCATAGTTGTAAGAACAGGGTTGTGTTGGCACCTTAGCTCTTTTGGCTATGTTAAGGTTGAACCCCAAGTATGGTCAAGGAAGTAAATACAAGGTTTAGCCTTGTTCTAAGTGAGGTTAACCTATAATTTAGGTTTTATGTGGATTTGACTTAGGAGAAGATCTAGGTCAAAGTAAGGTGACATGTGTGGCATATAACCTAGGGAATTAACATCTAGGTTGACGAGTGCATTTAGCTTGGGGAATAACCTAAGCGATAAAGCTAGAGTTAAACAATGAGTCAATGAACTCGAAGGTTAGAGTAGCAAGTAAATGCCTTAGTGGCACTTGGGCAACCATAGAGTAATAACTTAGGGTTAATATGAAATGTGAGTAACCAAAGAATCTCTAACCTAAAGTGGTGACCTACGGGCACCTAAGCTATCCTAGAAGTTAATAACCCAGGGTAAGAGGCAAAAGCAAGAAGGCAATGAATATGGCATCTTCGGAGTTGGGACTCCCGTCGGGAGTGTGAGAGAGATAACCGCCTCCCCGGGCAGAGGCCCCTTTTAGCATGCCCTCCGAATGGTATGAGTAGCACCAAGGGTGCGAATGGCGCCTTGGATTTTCTCGTCTTTGGTAGCAGAACTACAAGGGCACGAGTCCATTGGGCGAGGTATATCCAAGGGATAAGCAAGTGAAACTGAAGTAAAAGGCTAAATAAACAAGTAAAGTGGTCAGGTTAGGAGTAATCCTGCTTAGCGGCCTAGTGGCCAAGTATGAGCATGATAGCCTAGTGAGGCCTAGCACATAGCTTGCACGGTACTAGTTATGTAGTGATTAAATTATCAGTATACTAGTGTAATTTTACTGTTTTCCCTAATTGTTTATAAATATCTTGCTACTAATGCTTCCTTTGGGAGGTGTAGAACATTTATTCTCAGTGAGTGAACCTACTGGAAACTATTTATAGTTCTCACACCATGTTTTGGTGACCACATTTTCGGACCAGGTACATCGGGCGAGGCACTCGATAGGGGCAATGGCCCGGCAGAGTAGCAGATCTAGCGGGTCTAGACATCAAGTACCCCTTCTATTTATTTTGGAAGTGAACAATGTATTAAGAGAAAAAAAAAATTGTAACTATTTGTTATATGTATCAAATGTTCATTCCATGTATATTTCGGCTTTGATTATTATAATTAAGTTAAAGTTGAATATTGTTTAAATTAGTAGTTGTTACATTCTAATATACATGCTTTCTCCTTGGGCTATTTGCCGTTGAAATGTTTGACCGTTCCTTGTGGGTGTGAAGAGATCATGCCAGTTTGGCGGGTATATTGGCGTCCCGAACTAACCAAATAGGCGATCTCAGGATGTGACACTATCTGGGACCTGCGACGCGCGCGGTGGAGGTAGAGAAAAGCGCAGCAACGCCAGAGAAGAGGGCGACGGAGACGGAGGCGGCGTGCCTTGCCTCTGCCCTGCTGGGGTGCGCCGGTGGGTGTGTGTGGGGGCGGGCGAGGATCTCCTGTCTCGCCTCCACCACGCCCACACGCGTCGATGGGGGCGAAGGCAAGCACCCATGCCTCGCCTGTATTTAATTAAGAAAATATTTTTCTTGTTTACGTGGAACCCTCGTATGTTGTTTCATATTAGGCATGGAGAAGGATATGAGGACGATGAGGAGGAGCTGTATGAGGAAGCGCACCCGCCATGGAGCGGAGGCAAGGCAGGCCACCTCCGCCACCTTCTTCTCCAGCGTCGTCGTGCTCTCCTCCACCTCCACTGCACGTGTCGCCAGCCCCGAATGGGCGTAGAAGAAGCACGAAGCAGAGCAAAGAGGAAAGAGGAGGAGAAGAAACATTGCAACTTTCATCCAAATAGTATAATTTTTGTTTAAAAAGTATCTCTTATATCAAATGGTATAATTTTTGTCTTAAAAATATAATTTTCATCTAAAACATTGCATAATTCTTTTGAAATATTTTAATTTCGTGCAAAATCCGTCTCCTCATCATCCTCATCTCCTTCTCCATGCCTAGTACCAGAAAGCACACTAGAGTTTTACTTAATTAAGTGGAGGCGAGGCGCAGGTGCTCGCCTCCCACCACCGACGGGCACGAGCGCAATGGAGGTGAGACAGGAGATCCTCGCCCGCCCCCGCGCACCCCCCATGGTGCAAAGGTAAGGCGGCTTCGTCTCCGCCTCCACCGCCCTCTTCTTTGGCATCGCCACCGATTCCGGATGGGCGCACAAGAAACACGAGAAAGCAAAGAGGAAGGACGAGGAAGAGAAATAGTGTAACTTTAATCCAAAATGTACAAGTTTCGCCTAAATAGTATAACTCTCATATCAAATAGTATAATTTTTATCTAAAATCGTGTATAATTTTTCTGATACAGTGTAGCTTTATCTTTTTTTTTATTTTTCTCTGGTTATTGGCATTTCTTGTGGTAGCGACGATACATAATGATCTTTTTAAGTAAAAATAATAATTTTTCTTTATTTTATTTTATTATTATTATTATTATTATTATTATTCTCTACATCTTTTACCTCCGCCACTGCCCTTGCCATTGCCATAGACCCCCATTGGAGTGCCGCCCCTCAAAGCCGCACCCACTCCCGCCACGCCTACGTATGGGCATAGAGGTAGGCGTAGGTACGGCGTCGAGAAATGACACTCTGATACGTATGGGTGTGGGGGTGAGCATGGGTACGACGTTAAGAAACGACGCTCCCGAGAGGTCCATGGTGGCGGTGGCGACTTGGTTGTTGCATGGCGCGTGAGAGCAAAGCGGCGGTTTCGGAAAAAAGAAGAGGAGGAAGATAATCTCGAGTGGACAAAAAAAAACGATAAAAAACAAAATAAAAAAAAATAAATATATTTTGATCAGGTTTTTAAAAATTTGACAAACAATACAAAAACAAAAGATATGGCCCACTTTTACCAATATGCAAATTTAATAAATTTTTTATATAAATTATTATTATTTTTTTTTGGTGTCATTGTCGTTTTTACAATATAATATAAAAAGTAAGTTTTTTCTTTTTTTCAAAACAATTTAAAATTTAAAAATTATTATTATTATTATTATTATTATTATTATTATTATTATTATTATTATTATTTTGCTAGAGAAATGTTTTGAATGTAGGGATTGAAAACAATCTATTCTATAAGCCTTACACTCTTATGTCAATAAATTCTATTTGAAAACAACAAAAAACAAAAAAAAAACAAAAAACAAAATCAACACGACTAAATGTACTATTTAGTTGCTCGTAGTTAAAAGCAGCATGTATAAATTTTGTTATCCTATATATAAAATATAAAATAATAAGATTATTCCTTAAAAAAATAATAGTTCATTTTATTTTCATTTACAATAACCTAGATCCGTTCTAAACGAGTGCAATTGCGCCTCAAACTGCACATCCAACTACAGCATATAAATCGCGCATAAAACCCAAAACGACCTGCTAAAAGTGCCATTCCTAGGATCTACAAAAATTCTCAATAATAATAATAATAAAATTTAAGTAGAGGTATTGTTATCCACCCAGAAAATTTTGTCACAATAAAAGCTCCTATATTTCGTATTATGAAGCTCCATAAAATATGTGAAATTCGTGCTCATAAGCTAAACAAGATCATTGAAATTTCAAAGCCAAAAAAATCAAACCGGAAAATTACCCAGGAGTACAACAGGTGTAAAAATAACCAAACCCACTACACACCAGATCGATCATTCATCGTTGATGCTCGAAACAATATTATAATTTCTTGAAAACCAAATCAACACTTGATTGAGTGGAGAATCAGCTTTCATTTCAATCTGGAGTTCTAAAAAAATTCAGAAGCTTAAAATGATTATCATATCTTTGCAAGCAAAAAAACAGAAAAACCAGAGAAGAAGCAAACTAATAACCTCATCAACACACGCCACATGATTCACAGATCTCAAAGCATAAAAAAAGGAAACTTGATGATTCGTTGCTGCACAGTTTTTCTTTAAATCCTGGCAGTCATTCATAAAAATATACTGTGAAAAGAAGCAGAAGCTTAAAAAAAAAAAAAAAAAAAAAAAAAAAAAAAAAAAAAAAAAACAGCTAGTTTGAGTTTGAGGGACTAGAAAAGCTCATCTTGGCTAGCTGCTGTCCCTTTATCCGGTCAATCATAGGCTCAACACAGTTTCCAGACAGTTTCGATCTCAAAAGCCAACCTAAATGCCAATCAAATCTGCAGTTGAAATAAGCATACAATAGCGAACACCAATGAACTCAAGAAGCTAAACAAGATTATCATAATTTTGACGTCAACAAATCAATAAAAATCTAGCAAACTCTATCGCATGCGTGATACACCACATGATTGATAGAACCGAAAATGCCAAGCATTCTTCATGAGTAGAAAAGGAACTGGTTCGAACAAAGCTATTAAATTGAAGTCCCAATAAAGCCAAAATTTCATAGTGAATATCTTGCGTGCTAATAAGCAGAAGCACTTCAACTTTTTTAGCGGTATCGGCGGAGAGAGAGGGTCTGGTTGCGCTTCCAGGTGGCACGGCGGGAGGGGCGGGCCTTGTGGTGGAGGTGACCTTTGCCGCGCAGGCCGCGGTACTTCTTGCCGGCCGAAGTGAGACCGCGGAGCTCCCGGTGCTTGTGCACACCCTTGCAGATCCAGTTGATCCGCGGGTCATTCCTGATGGCGTTGTGTGCCGCATCCACCAGGATCACCTCGTAGTACTTGTACGTTGAGTCCTGAAAGTAACATAATAGTAAGAGAGTTTGGATTTCGTGAGCGGAAAGAAATAGGCAACGCAAAAGAAAGGGGAAACGAGTACAGCTATTTGAAGAAAACAATATTGCCAGCAAAATAGCATCGGCGTGCAGAATCTTTTGGAAAACCAAAAGTGTAAATTTTAATGCAGCGGGGAGAGTTAAAATGAGGTTTCCGGTTGCAAAAAACAGCTCTAAATTAGAGTTTCTACTTCTGCAGTATAGCGGCACTAAGTATATTTTAGCAGAAAGAAGTCACTACTGCTGCTTTGAAAAAGCCTACTCAAACAGCACTTTATGTGAAAGATCCAGCAAAACACACGAGGCCCCGAAAGCTTTCCCATCAAAATCTTTTCAATAGCTTATCAATGGAGCAAAGCAGAAGCTTCACATTTGATCTCCTGCTTTTTGTGGCCCACAAGCTTATTTTAACTTCCTATAACAGCAAAAACCTAATCAAATGCCCTGATGTTGCTTCCCAAATTGGAGAAGCTCTACCAGAAGGTAGGCCAAAGAGGTACTTTGAAAAAAGCAACAAAATATCACTAGGATGATCACCTACATAACTGAGTAAATGACAGTATGAAACTTTTATTTTCCTGCCATTAACATTCAACAGCGACAATGTCATTTTTGGTAAATTCATGAAGTAGTTGCATAAGAATAATAATCACTGTAGAGGTTAGAGAAAAGTGCACAAACCTCATTAATCCAGTATGAGTTGAGAACCTTAAGGCCGCCCAATTTACGACCGGCTCTTTCCTCGGCAACTGACCTCTTGTTCCTCTGGAACTTGAGCTGGGTGATACCCTGGTTCTTTGGCTTGCCGTAAACAATACCCTTGGGGACAGGCCTCTTCCTCCCTCCACGCCTAACGCGAACACGATAAACCACATAACCCTGCACATCAAAGAATAATATCATTTAAGGGCCTGAAGATGCGCCATTCAGGCAGGACAACCAGTACACCCAGAATTTAAACACCATTACTAGATGCTACAAGTCACAATGGTAAAAACAAAAATGCAAGCGATGAATTGCTCGGGAAACAGAGTTGCAATGAAGCCTCACAAAACAGGTAGAGTAAGACTGGACGGAACTTCTCTAAAATTATAAAGTTTTAATGCATTATAGAGAGAGATTTCTGAGCCTTCACAGGATAATATGGACAAAGCAACAAAGTATATGAAGACAGCTAATTAAAAAGAAAAGGAAGCCTCAGATAAGCAGAGAACTAATCAATCACAATACCAAAAGCGCATAAATCTCTCAAAAGTATTTCCAACAAAAGCTGAGACATCAAAAAGCAAACGTGAATTATCATAATAATATATAGCTTTCCTGACTAAAAAACACAAATAAAGCACGCTTGCAAGGATTATTTCTAGCCTATTAAAAATATGCAACACCTATTGACCAGCTATTATAACTACAAGCAAAGCTAGGGTTCATAAGTTGGGAGGCTGTTACTTTACAAACCACCAAAAGACCAAATTACGAAAAATCATCGAAATTTCAATGCAGAATAACTACATAGAAAATTACAAACGGCATTACAGTATCACACACAATCAGGTCAATCTGATCATGCTTTGTAATCAGATTAAGGGAGTTCATTTTTATATTAGTAATTTAAGAGGGGTAAGTGGCAACAGATGACGTAAGGATTGTGTTTGCTATAATCTTTTGCATCGATCCTCCGACAAACAGGCTCTCACTGTGAAATGGGATTGGTGAATGAAAAAAAAAAGGAATGAACAATCTCCAATATTAAATCCTAGAACACTGATCGTAGTAACATAACTCGTGACTATAGAAGCTTGATAAATACAGATCTGTTTATCCATTTAAAATAAATATCAAATGAGAAAACAAGATGAAATCAACGAATCAATTATGAATAGAGACACCCTCAATTATAGGCAAGGATTTAAGTGCCCATCGGCACGGACCGTATCTACCGTGCCGTATCGTGCCAACAAAATATCGGCACGATGGCTCAACTCAAAACTCTTTTTTCTTTTAATTAGTAAGTAATTTTTTTAATAAAGTTAAAAATATTTAATAAAGATTCACAATAAACAATTAGAATATTTTGTTGCTAAAGAAAGTAAATATTTCATATCATCATGTGTCGGCAAACATGTATTTTTTTTGACCGGCACGCATCGGCCCAGCCTGGCACACATTGTGCCGTACCGTGTCAGCAAATTTTCGGCACGACCCCGTGCTACGACACTGAAATCCTTGATTATAGGTCATTTTGAAATGAGCCTTTTTTTTCCCAATCAACAGCTCTACCTTTGATTTTTTTTTTTCGTTTTCGATTAGAGTGATTCTAGTCGAATAGGTTAGAGATTTTACTAAATCCAACAATAGTCCTATCAAATTTAATGGTTCTAATCACTTTTAGCAGACAAAACTGCAATAACTAATAACTAATAGTTCATATAGCTACCAAATAAACAAAATCCTTAATTTAACAAACTAAAATAACAGAAAAAAATGACAGGCTGTAAAAAACAATAGAAAAGTTGATTTGCCTATTTGAAAATGGCCTATAATTGTGGGGGCCTTAGTATATTTAACCAATTAATTACAACAAACTACCATCATCTACAACATGCAAACACCAAATCCACCAATTGAGAATTAACCCTAGCTGCAGTAATCAAAAAAGAGAATTGAACAATAACAAGTGGAAAACAGCAGCGATCTACCAAATACCGTAGACACTAACAGTGTTATGACTACATAAGATTCATATAGTTTCATTCATCAACCTAGTAATTTAATAGCATTAGAGACAACAAAAATAGCAAATCAACCACAATCAACTGGGTCATCATGAAACCTCAAATACCAATCTGCATACCACAAAATCGTCAATAACATCGGCCAACCTAAGGAAGACCTATGCAATGTTTTTGATTTTACAATTGCTGCAACTATAAAAGCTTGGCGCAGATTCATCATCTATATAGTACTTTAATCATATAATATACACGACTAAATTCACAATTTAATCAAAATCAACTAAGATCTTTGTAATAGCGATCAAAATCATGAAATAAACAAACAACATCATTTTAACATGCTGAAAATAGAAACGCGCAACAAATCCAACATAATTAATCACAATTAACTGCATTTTTTTTCGAAATCCTCAATCTACGGTGATCAAAATCGTGACATAAAACAGCATCAATTTAACAACATCCAAAGCGATCTATCAAAAAGCCCGAGAAATCTACACCTGCTTGGCCTTGTAGCCGAGTCGGCGAGCCTTGTCGGGGCGCGTCGGCCTCGTGACGCGGACGATCGAGGGGTGTTGCCGATACTCCCAACACCTCACGCGCTGCAGAAACCGCATCACATCGGATTGCTTCTTCCTCCATAGCTCCGACACGTACTTGTACGCCCCTTTAACACCAAAAAAAAAACCCAAAAAATCGATCAAAAACTGCGTTTGCGAGATCGATCTAACGAGGAAACGAAGAAGAAGCTACAATATGTTTGCGATCGAGAGGTGTTTGCGGAAAATGGCGACGGAGAGCTCACCCATTGCTGCGAAGGAGATCTCGGGGGTGTGGCGGCGAAACCGAACTGGGAGGAAGGAGACGGGGTTTATAAGTGGAAGCGGTGATGAGCAATAATTGATCGGAGCCGTTGGATTTGCGTTTCGTGATCGGGATCGTTCGTTTGGCGATTCACGGGGGATTTGCTAGGGTTTTTGCAGGGTGTTTTGTACCCTAGTCCCTCGTATCTTTTCTAATTTGTAAAAGATCATTATTTATTGAATACCTGCGAAAGCCTTTTTCAAATAAAATAATAATAATAATAATTTCATACAACTCTCCATAGATATCTTCTATACATACATGAGTCCGGCTACTGTACTATCGATAGTACCAAGCATTTAGTGCTATTAAGTTTTCTACTCTTAGATCAACTCCTTTAATTATTTTCACCGGTTAGATTTTATTATTTCTCAAAATTTAGGAATAGAGCCTTTTATGTCCCTCCCCCCCCCCCCCCCCCCCCCCCCCTCCCTCTCTCTCTCTCTCCCTTTCTCTCTTTCCCTCCCCCCCCCCCTTCTCCTCTCTAGGGATGTAAAACGGGCCGTGTCGGGCCGGCACAGTCCACATAAGCCGTGCCGAAATGGGCCAGAGGCCAGCCCGGTCCGGCCCGGATTTAAATCCGTGCCGGACTATTTTTTTTAAAAAAGAGATCCGGCCCAGCCTCCTAGCCTGCCCAGCATGGGCCGGGCCGGGCTTCGTGCCAGCCTAATTTTTTTTTCCAGTTTTTTTCTTGTCTTTTCTTTTTCTAAAAAATATATTTTTTAAAAATGCAAGATAACTTATTTTTAAATTATAATTTTTCAAAGAAATATATATCCATTTGTTATAAAAAATATTAAAAAAATTATTTACTATTAATTCATTAAATAGATTAGGATTTGAAATTTTTAAATAAAATTTAAATTTGTATTTTATTTCATTAAATATGATTTTATTTTAAATATCTAATTCAAAGTCGACTTTGAGCTTAAATTTTGAAATCAAAGTCTAAATTAGTTTATTAGTTATAAATTTATTTAGGAATATAAAATATATTTTGAGAAATCAAATTTTTTTTTAAAGAATTCTAAAGTTTCTTAACCTAAAGAATTCCAAGAGTTAGTAGTTTAAGAATTTATGTAAAAATTTAAAGATCTTATAAATTTATAAGAGTAGCTAAAAGGTTACTTGAGTATGTATAAATAATTAAGTTTGGAGTTTTAGTAAGGCCAAACTACTAAGCCAAAAAATTATCTTGTACCAAATTCTTCTAGCACCCAACAAATTCAGTAATTTTTGGTATGTGTGAAATTATAATATTCCCATTAGTATTTTTTGATGAAATTTGTTTTGAAATCAACAAATTATAAATATATAATTAGACTTGACATTAGATTTAAACTATAAGTTTAAAATTTGAATATAAATTTTAATATTCTCATTAGTATTGTTTGATAAAATTTATTTTGAAATCAACCAATTATAAATTTATAATTAGACTTGAGATTAGATTTAATCTATAAGTTTAAAATTTGAATTTAAATTTTAATTTATATATTTCAAACAAAGTTCTATGTTCAAATTGTGAATTTAAACTTAAGTTATTTTTTAATTTAAATTTTATATTTTTTCCATCTTATTATTATCATTAAGAGTGCTCTTCATTCAAATTTTATTGTATACTTTTTATTGATTACTGAAATGTTATCTATTTGATTTAATACAATATTTAATTTGTTGAATGTGTTACAACTTTAAATTTTATTCAAATTCAAAATTAAGTTTAGATATTGATCTCGAATCTTAAATTATTTAATTAATTATAAATTTATTTTGATATAACAAATAAAAAAAAAATAGTCTAATAAAATAGGTTGCAATTTCACATTTTTAAATCAACTTAAAAATTTTACTTTATTTCGTTAAATGTGTTGCTATATATATATATATATATATATATATATATATATATATATATATATATATATATATATATATATATATTTTAATTCAAAGTTAAATTTATTCAAATTTCAAATTTTAATTAATTAAAAATTTGTTTTGGCATAAAAATATTAAAAAATAATTAAATGTTCTTTACTCTACAATCGAAGGCTACCTAAAATATAACTCTATATAAAGAGGTAGAATGAAAATAAAAAATTAATTTTATAACAAAAACTAATAATTTCTTTATTATTCTCCCAATTAGAGAAATTCTATATCTTTTATTATAGAGAGAAGGTACGCTCTGTCTGCTATTAGGGTCGTTTTTACAAGCGTGCTCTCCATCATGCCCTCTCCAAATGCGTGATATATGTACGGAACTGTCGTTTCTCCAAGTGCGCAACTTCGGCTCCGCACCATCCTTTCTCCAAACGCGCCCCTTCCGTTTCTGCTTTGCCCCTTCCACTTCGCCCCTTCTACACGCGCCCCGTCGCCCGTCGTTAGTCGTTACCGTTAAGATTTCTCCATTACGGTTTCTTTATTTACTATTTTCATCCCTTTATTTTTTATAATATTTTTATTTATATTTAGTAAATTTATGAAAGATATATATATTTTTTATAAATTTGTCATTAAAAAATTAAGGCTAAATTACAGAAAACCCCCCTCTAATATTCCGCTTTTCCACTTTGCCCCCCTGTCTTTTAAAAGTCGACAATCTGCCCCGTCGAAATTACCGAAATGTGCAGTTACCCCCCTGCCGTCACAAGTCCGTGAGTGTGCCGTCAGTTTTTTTGAAAATACAATTAAAAATACCCAAAATACCCTCGAGAAAAAAAAAGGGAGAGACTTTCCGAGAGAGAAAAAAAAAAAAACTTTGAAAAGAAAAAAAGAAATTAAAAAAAAAAAAAAAAAAGAAAGAGGGAGAGACATCGGAGGAAAAAAAAAATCAGAGGGAGAGCCCTCTTCGTCGTCGTCCACCACCTCCTCCGGATCGGGTCGCACGCGGTTGAGCCCGCGCCCGCTTCGCCGCCGCCGTCGTCAACGTCGTCTCCTCCGGATCGGGTCGCACGCGGCAGAGCTCATCGCCCGCGTCGCCGCCGCCGTCGTCGTCGTCGTCGTCCTCCGGATCGGGTAGCCCGCGCTCGCTTCGCCGCCGTCGTCGCTGAAGCGCTCATCGCCCGAGCCCTCTTCGTCGTCCTCCGCCTCCTCCTAATAACAACTTTTCACATTTTATAAGCAAATAAGAAGTTCAAATCAGATGCAAATAAACAAATGCATAAAAAAATAAAAAATAATAAAAATACTGTAAATGATATTAAAAGCAGCAATTAGGCAAAATAGCTCGAATCATCCACTAAAATGAGAAATCATCACAACTAGCACCGATTCCATTTATTTTCAGAATCACGAATCAACGATTTGAGTTAATAAGAAAAGGGAATTAAATCAAACCATTGCTGATCTGGTGAGCGGTGTCATCGGAGACCCCGACCCCATCGGTCTCCTCCTACTGCGGCTTCCTCTTTCCATCCCCGACCTCGATCGCGGTCGCCATGGCGTCCTCCTCCACCACCTCGTCTCCTCCTCCCTTCTCCCGCAGCAGCGGCGCCTTCTCTGATCCCTCCTCGGCGCGAGCTCGAAAGGAGAAGAAGCAAAAGAAAGTGGAAGAAGAAGAAGAAGAGGAGGACGACGCCTCCTTCTCCTCCTCATCCTCCTCCTCCAGCGTGGCCACCCAACGCCCTCTCGTTTTCTCTCTCTCTCTCTCTCTCTCTCTCTCTCTCTCTCTCCCTGATATAAGGTAAGGGTATAATGGTCATTTTACCCTCTATGTTAACGGCGTTGCTCTCTAAAAACATTTCGGTAATTTCGAGGGGGCAGATTGTTGACTTTTAAAAGACAGGGGGGTAAACTGGAAAAGCGGAATATTAGAGGGGAGTTTTCTGTAATTTAGCCAAAAATTAAATAAAATTTGTATTTGGTAATTCTCATTAAGTTAATTAAATTTTGCTATTTTATAAAATTAAGATTAAGAATATAATTTAGAAAACTCGATAGATTTTAGATTTAAAAATAAAAAATGTAAAATTTTTTTAAATCACTTTATATTAAATTATTTTTGAATTCAGATTTATTTAGGTTAAATTAAAAATGTGAATTTATAATTTGTTTTTTGTTTTACTATTTAAATTCGGATTCAAATTTATATTATAAAATATAATTTTATATTCAAATTATGTACTTAAATTTAAATTATTTTTAAATTCAGATTTAAGTTTCATCGAATAAACTAAAGTTTTTTTTATAAATTTGTTATTATAAAATTAAGAATATCATTGTAAAAATTAACTAATATACTCTTTAATCATTATTCATTATTCAAAAAAATTTAGTTATGAATTCAAATTTATATTCTTCAATTAAATTTATTTTTAATGAAAGCTAAGAAAGTTTTTTTTTTATAAATTTGTTATTATAAAATTAAGAATATTATTGTAAAAATTGACTAATATATCTTTTACATCATTATTCATTATTCAATATAGAAGTAAAATTTTGATTTGAAATATAATATTTTCAAAAAATTTAAATTAGAAATTGATTGCATTACCACAAATAATTTATAATTGATTGTACAATTAAAACTTGAGTTCAAATTTGAATCAAATGATAAAACTTGAGTTTAAATTTGAATCAAATTAGAGTTTTGAACATTAATAAAACAAAGGGTATATTTGTAATTATAAGAGTATTCAATTCAAATTTACATTTTTTTTATTAAAATAATTATTTAAATTTCTAAATTATATTTTACAAATATAATTTGATTTATAAAAATAAACATACTTAATAAATTATAAATATATAATTTCTATTTTTCAAGTTTCTAGAGAAAAGCCGAAGCAATTTGTTCTTCTCCCTCGCGCATCGTCGATCTCCGATGGGGGACGGCGCCGTGCGATCTCGACCCGCCGGAGAAGGAGGCGGCGGCGCTGCCTCCTCCGCCGCTGCCGCCTCCTCCTCCGCCGCCGCCGCCGATGACATGACTCGCACCTTCAAGTACCTAATGGGTCCGTTCCTCTTCTCTTCTTCTCCACTTCTCCTCCTCCTCCTCCTCCCAATTTCCGGTCCTTTTCCTCTTCTTCTATCGCTCACTTCCCCACTTTCTTGATTGGGTTTTGTGAATTGTAGCAACGCAGTTTCTAGCGCGTGGGATCCCCTTCTTGTTTAATTCCTGGATCGTGAGGCACCTCACTGAGGCCGATTATGCGGTAAACCCTTCTTTTCCTCCCCTCAATTTTAACCCTATATATATATATATATATATATATATATATATATATATATATATATATATATATATATATATATATATATATATATATATTTTTCTGTTTCCGTTTGATCTTGTCTGTGTGGGAGGCGATTAAGATTCAATCTCCTAAGTTAATGAGTAGAAAAGGAGTAAAATTTGATCAAAATTGCAAATTTCGTGAGTTCGCTTTCGATTTTGATGTCCTACTTGATAAGATATTTCGATTTGAACTGTTTAAGTTTGCTACGTAGTACCAACGAAGGAGTTTAGCTCTTAGTGGTAGTGAGTTGTTATAAGTTATCAACATTGAAGGATACGAGTATAACAACATTTTATTTTGAGGAGAAGAACTAGGAGTTTTGTGTGGTTATCACCTATTATGAAGAGCATAGTGGTTTAAGAGTTACGATGAAGTACAAAGAGATGTTAGAGTTTCATTTCACTATCAAAAATACTATGTATTTTCATTTAACTTTTTCGGTGGGTAACTACTTTGTCATTGTTATCTCTAGATGGAATGTATTATTGTGAAAAATTACGATTGCCGGATCTTGTGCTTAAAAGCAAGCTTCCGAGGTTGCAATCTCAATAGAAAATTCATATCGCGTGTAATCTGTCGTTAGATAACATGTTCTACATCCAAACAGGCCCTACAAAATATTCCATTTCTGCCTAATTTTTAATTTTTCCATTTCCTTTATTCAGTCAGCTGTATGACTTGTTACTGGAACCTCATTTTTTTTGCTCTTCTAACTTTCTGTACTTTATTCTTTTTGCTTGGCAGCTATATGCAGTACAATTTCATCTCTTTGTTACCTGCATATTATTTTTAAGTCGGGAGGGTTTTCGCCGAGCATGTATGCGCGCTGATCTCCGATGGTATTCTTTACTTAATCTTTCACTTTGTAGTGGCTTGATTACATTCTTGAAAAAGTTGCCACTCTTTTAAATTGTGCTCCTAGTCCTTCGTTCCTTAATTGTATTCAGGCATTTGCTGAAAGATAATGCTTCTGTAATTACAGTGATGGACCGATAGGTGAAAATGCTGCAAAATTGTTGAAGATATCTTGGATGACTGTTCCTATTGGTGTATTTTTAACTTTTGCTGGCTGCTTCTTTGTATTCTGGTTTCAGAAACTAAGCTTTTCCAACCCATATGCTCAAGCTATATTAATTCATGGTAATTTGTCATTTGCATGTATAGCATTGTTCCATTTGACATTTTACTTTAAAGAACTCTAATGATGGCCGGGTTGTCAGGGTGTCCACTATTATATTGTTCTAACTTTAACTAGAAATTTGGCTCAGTTCAATTACTCTTTGATTAGGTTTGATTAGGAAAGTTTGTTCTTAAGGTTTTGGTAAATTAACATTATTTGCTTTTCCAACTGACTGCTTATTGAGGCGGGAATAAATTCCTAGTCCTTATTAAGTGTAATAACTGTTGCTTTCCTGAGGGGTTGATGCGAGTGATTTAGATGAGATATGGCCCTCACCACTATTTATGTTACAGTAAGTTAAGATCAGGTTATAATAATGATTGAAATAAATAGTTGCATGCTCAATTTTGTGAATTTCCCTAGTCATTTTATTTGGTAGTATAATATCTACTTTTCGCTGTTTATTTTCTGTTGTTAGTCAATTCTGAATAATATTATTCAAAATGGCAGGATTTGCTTGTATTTTGGAGTTAATGGCGGAGCCTTTATATATTCTTTCTCAGAATTTGCTTCTCCTAAAATTGCGGCTGGTAACTGAAACTGCTGCTACTATTTTGCGTTGTGTGACAACCTACATCTTCATTGTTAGAAAAATCGAAATGGTACTACGTTATCCTCCAATTAATTGTTTGTCATATGAACCTGTTCATGCCATTGCAAGTTCACAACTAATTTTCATGACTATGTTCTTATCAGTTGAAGTTGGAATATAGGTTTTCTTGTAAACGTTGTTTTGAGAGTGCCAATTCAATCTGCCTGCCTATTATCTTTAATTTACTATATTTGTTTACATATTACCTATTAAAGATTTAATTCATTTATTGTTCATGTGTTTTTATAAATTGCTCATAACAAAAGAAAATCAAATATTTTCAGGAAAAGGAGATTGTATTTGCTTTATCCCAGGTTGCATACGGCGCCTGCTTATTCATGGGGTATTGGGCTTATTTTTTACTGTTTCATGCCATCAAGTTCTCAAATATGTTTCCCTTCAGGTTTGTCATCTTAAATTGCATGCATGTTCTTTGTATCAACATATTTTTCCTCATCTATAGTATACACTAAAGTCCATGCATTTTTTCACTGTCTCGACATGTGCACCACAAGGGCGCTTAAAGACTGAATTGCCCTATTATTTTCTTCTATATTATCAAACATAGTTAGGGTAATTTAGCAATTTAACATCCAACCACCCTCTCTCTCTCTCTCCCTCCCTACGCCCAACACTCCTCTTTTCACTCCGAGATATCATAGCCTAGACCTAGTCTACTATGGACCACTGTTCTAATATTAATAAATGTAAAGAAATAGATGTTTCTGTATTATGACTTTTAGCATGTAGCTTTTTAACTTAAAGATTACATCCAAGAGTACAAAATTTCAAGTAACATCTTAATGATCGAGTTTTGGAAAATGATTCAAAGTGGATCTGTCTTGGTAAATAATTTGTGCTAACACATTATCCTTTTTCGTTAAAGAAATTTTTGTCAGAACCTGGTCTAGTATAGACCACTCATCTAATATTTAATAAATGTGAAGGTAGATTTTCCAATATTGTAATTTTTGGCATATAGCTTTTAAGTGTTACAGATAACATAATAACATTCAACAGAAATTTTTTTTACATAAGGTCTCTAGGACAGAGTTTTGAAAATGGTCCACAATGGACTTGGACCGGGTAAATAATTTTTCCTATTGGTGCTGCTTTAGAGAGAGTATTGTTTAGACTTAGTCCACAATGAACCATTCTTCTAATATGTAACTATTGTAATAGGTTTTAAAAGCTATGATATTTAAAAAAGTTTATATATATAAGTTATGAATTTTAAATACTGATTTCTTATAAATGAACAATGATTTTTTTTTTCCAAGTGTTGATTTTTAGAACTAAAGGGGCCGTTTAGTTTGGAGTAAGTGGAGGAATGGAACTCAAGTTCCATCACCTCCGATGTTTGTTTTGTTGTAAGTCAATAATGTAACTCAAGTTACATTAGATCTCCACTTCACCTACTCTTGACTTCCCTCTCTAGAGTACTGAACTCAAGTTCCACCACACTCAACCTTCTCTAAAAAATTTATTAAATATTAAAACCTAAACTTTACTTCCTTTACAATGTGTTAGAATTACCTCCCTTACAATGGGTTAGGATTATCTTTAAATAATAATGGAGAATTTAATTATTTAATATGTTGGATTTTGTAGGGATAAGTTTACTATTATATTTAGAAGGTAATAGGATCCTCTTACTTACATCAAAACAAACAATGGAACTAAAAAACCTAATTACACTAGCATCAAGTTACACCAAAACAAATAGAAGAAGTGATTGCAAACTTTTAGACTGTATGAGTTACATCAAAACAAACAACAAAAAAACAACTACACTTTAGAAAACTCAAACACCACTGCACTTGAGTTACATTGGATCTAGTGATTCGTCAATC
Source organism: Tillandsia fasciculata (assembly GCA_029168755.2). NCBI lineage: Eukaryota > Viridiplantae > Streptophyta > Magnoliopsida > Poales > Bromeliaceae > Tillandsia > Tillandsia fasciculata. The sequence goes on along the minus strand of CM054937.1, from coordinate 5,204,728 downwards.
CAAACGTCCCTTTAATGCTTGTATAATAGATTGCTAAAATATATTAATTTTTATATATAGACTCTTAGATAATATAGTTCACATCTATTGGATTGGATTTTGACCAATTTTAATTTTAAGATATTTATCATCAAATATTAATATCATCTGTGGAATGTCACATTTTCAATATACTGCATTCTTTGTGAAGTACAAACCCTTCGCTACTTATAACACTATGCAGCCTTTGCAGGAAAAATTGGGACATGTTATTGAAACGGATTTTTAAATATGTTTTCCTGGAAAATAATCTTGTTAGTATATGCACCTCTATAATGTCTGAATTTTCAACCATGCTCCTTGAAAGCAGATTTTCTTATCAAAATACCAGTAACTATGTATCTTAAGTAGGGAAGCCATCCAATTCGTGGCGCGAAGTTGGTTTTAATATTAGAAAAAGGTTTTCTAGGAAGGGTATATTCTACCTACAAAGGTATATGTATAAAAATAACATTTCAGAGGGCATATATGAACACTCAGTTTCCCCAGATTATATGTGCATAAATAGAATACTTTGTTGGGGTTTGTCTCTAAATAATGAGGATAAGAAGGGGCACATATCGATGCTACTGAATAAAAAAAAGTCTGCTGTTTCAGGTTGCACAACTTGATGGACTATGATAAGCAACTTTGGCACATGTGCATGTTATTTACGGGCCAATCGGTTCGAAAGCTGATCCTCCAAGAAGGGGAAAAGATGGTCCTTGTATGGTTGGATACTCCCTATAACCAGGCAGTGTATGGTCTTGTTGACAAATTAGGCATGTAAAAAAAATGTCTGAAGAACTTAAGTGCAAATGAACTCATTTTAGTGGAAATTGATTGATTTTAACGTGTTTTTCTTCTTCTTCTTCTTTTCAGGCAGCCTAGTCGTACGATTAATATTTCTTCCTTTCGAAGAAAGTTCTTATGCCACTTTTGCAAAATTAGCATCAGGTTCGCTTCCTTATTCGCCTTTAGTAAATTGAACAGTAAATTGCACAGACCCTGAAGCTTGCTCAAGCTTCAATTTCATCCTTTGAGTTTAATTTTTAATTATTTAGTCCTGAAGTTTGACTTTGATTTCAATTTCATCCTTGAAGTTTTGATTTGTAACTAGTCCTGAAATTTGATCTGAATTTTTCCCTTGAAGTTTCAATTTTAACTAAGCAAAGTGTAATGACAATGTGAATGTGGCAGCTTTTCAGAGTATTAATAAAGGACTAATTGCTATGCAAAACAAACTTCAGAGACCAGATTGTTACAATTGAAATTAATGAGGATGAAAAATCCAATTCAAGGTTGAAATTCATGGACTAAAATTGTAATCAACTTCAATTCTTTTCTCACCATACTTTGCTGGAATTATAGCATTGACCATGACATTTTGGCAGGACAATCACCTCAGAAGATTATGAGATTGAGGAGTTCCCTAGTAGATGCTTTGAAGCTCATTCTGTTGATAGGTGAGGTAAATGCTATTTGAAGCTTTTGCTTTACACTGGAACCCTTTTTAAGCATCCATGAAGGTTAAGCTATTCAAATTCTTTCTACCGCTCATGTTGATAGTTATATTTGTTGATTATTATTTGATGTCAGCAATAGCTGCTTAGCGAGGTGCTATTAACCTGAAAACCTTTTTTTTCAATTTTTTTTTTATTCTTGTTTCTATTAGTATTGTTAAATCACAGCATTCAAAATTCCTGGTGTTCCATTTAGATACAAATAGTACTGGTGATTTGCTTTATACAGAGGTTTGTTGGTTTGTTAGAATGTAAATGGAGCTTCCATCTAACATAGACTGGGCAGGCTGGTTTGTAAATTGGTTGACTTGGGTAGGCCAGTGAGCGAAATCAAATTATTCAGGTCAGATGATACCATAATCTCATTTATTTGGGGTCAAATCTAGAGCTTGTATTAAGCAGTTCGGACATGTTGAGAGAGTTCTGTGATCATACAATATCAAGAAATATAGGATCTGAAAGCTAGTAATTAAGATCATCAATCTAAGCAAAGGCGGAAGAATATTCACTTTTCACTTTTTTCACCAGTCACTCTTGGCTATAGAAAGCTTAATCAACTTGCATGGTTGCCAGAACCGGTGGAAAAATAGACTGGCAGATTATGGAGAAGCTATTGTTAGTGCCTAATCTTAACAAAAGTTGCATCTTGAAAGTTAGTGAAAAGTGGGTTTACACGACTCAAGTCGTATATTTCACCTGGACCTTGTAGGATTTTAGTAAACTTCCATTGGAACAAGTTTGCAATTATTATAGTTAGTGCTTGTTGGACTAGCTTTTAGAGTAGCTTCTCCTAGTTCAACGAGGAGAAACCAGGTGTAGGGCAAAGAAGATGCCCAGAACATTTACTATGATGGATGAAATGAGCTTCAGTGCCTCAAAAACAAAACCTCCAACTCGGATCTTTTGCTTAAGTTGTTGTGGGAAGATGTTGGGGACGGTTTAATGAAAAAGGTGTTTGTGCCTTTTCAGATAGCAATACTCAAACAACACTTTGCAAAAACTTCAGCTAGCCGATCAAAGTCATTGGACTTTGTTGTATGAAATGCACATTTACCTCTATTTTGAAACATCCCGTATTGTAGTTATACTGTGATCATTATATGTCATTAGAGGATTTCATTGAGGAATAATTAATAGTGAAGTTTGACTATTGTTTTCTTTTTAATTTTTTAGTTTTTCTAATTTTCCAACTCCTCTAATTCCGTAGGGCTAGTGGTAATATCATTTGGTCCAAGCTACTCATATACGCTGATAAGGCTGCTTTATGGGAGTAAATGGAGTGACGGAGAAGTTTCGGTTGCCCTGCGCTTTTACTGCTTTTATGTCATCAGTTTAGCCATGAATGGTGAGTAACTTCTAGTGCATTTAGTTACATTAGTCAATGTACTCGCAAAGTTTCTATGTTCTTGTAGTGGGTAAATAATGCCATTGATCACCGACCATATCACAAAATTTTCACTTTGGCAACTCTTTGGTTTCTGTCTCAATATTGTCACTCTATGTCCGACTCCTTTTAATTTATTGGGATGTGGCAGCCAATTGAACTGCCACATCATCTAGAAGAGATGAGGTGGCTGCTCTCAGTTGCTGCATCACTTATTAATGATGACATGTCAGTTTTGGATCATAGCAGTCTAGAGATGATGCAACAGCTGAATTTGCTGCTGCGTCATCACTGTATTAGAGAAAATTGATCTGATTGAAATGAAAATCGAGGTTCAGTAATTTGATTGCAACAAATTGAAGTTCAATGGCCTAAAAGAAATTTTGTGAAAAGTTCAGTTGTCGGTGACCAATGGTGTAATTTTTGCTATTGCATCTGTGGTGGAAATATCTGATTTTATTTTTAAGGCATATTTCTAAGCTTTGTTGTGTTTTCATTTTACTGTTTCTGATCTTGATTATACTAGTTGTGATTGTGGTTGAATGCCTATCCTATTTTTTAATTGTAACAAACAAGCAGTACTTTATGTTTTATGGACGAACTTATATTGTTGTCTTATCATTCATTGAATTGAAAATTTTGTCCTTTGACAATAGAAGTGCTTAAACACGTTAGCATCACCCTTTGTGGGAGCTCTTTTGCTGTTTTGAAGGCATTTTATTGTTGTAATTTGCTTTTTAGAAGATTACGGTCTAGGAATTCAATGTGATTGGAAGTAGCGGAGCCAAACACTTTCTCAAATAAATATTTGGAGGGCCAAAAATGCCCAAAATAGTACCCTCAAACTCATCAATTTACTTCATGCAAATGTACTTAAAAAGCTTATAGTTATACCTATGAAATCTGGCTGTCACTTCTCATCAATATTTTCACAAGTATTGTCACAGATTGTTTTCCTTTGACATTCCACAGATCTACATACCTGACTCAATCACTCCCTAGTATACTGTTCTTCTATTATGTGACAAACTTCCTGTTATAACTGTTGTAATTCAAAACTTTAGGTACTGAAATCTGAAAACGCTACACATTATGAGTTGATCAAACAAAATATTCTCGTAGTAATATGTATGATTATTTTTTATTTTTCCTCTCGTATCAATCTAAACCCCGTTTTAGTTAGGCTAACTATGTATTTGTTCATGTCTACTAGGAACATCTGAAGCTTTTCTTCATGCTGTAGCAAATGAGGCTCAACTCAAGCGTTCAAATGATTCGTTGCTTATATTCTCTGGGATTTATATAGTGCTAAATGTCCTCCTAATTAAATCTGCTGGAGCTGTTGGGTTAATTGCTGCTAATTCAATTAGTATCCTTTTCTCCAGAAATCACTTTTTTCTGATAAAAAAATTTGTTGATAACTCTTGGTGATTCACTACATTCGTCTCAAATATACATATTTTAGCTTGAAATATACTTTTCTCTGGCTTGGTGACCTTGCTAGTTTTCTGGGTAGAGCTAATTTGAAAAGCTGTAACAGCTTTTACATGAAAATTGCATAGCAATTTTCACTGTAGCAAATACAGAGGCTTTAGTGGGAACTTATGCTCTTAGGGCTTAACGAAGCTCATTTCAGCCTCTACAGGGAAAGATTCAGATTTTTAATTTGCCAAAATGCATGGTGACCAAACAAATGCCTTTGTTGGCTCGTCATGCTTTTAGCCCTATAATCATTCTTAAAAATGATTACGATTCCTATGTGTATGTAACTACGAAGCTTTGTTTTTGTTCTTCTTTTGCTGTTCATAGTGTAAGAACAAGGTTGTTCCTTGACCATTATTGCAGATATGCTACTAAGAATTGTATACTCAGCAGTATTCATCAAACACTATTTCCAGGTAATTTTTGTGTTATAGCTTATGTCATTTATTTTAAGCAACATTTCCATTTGACTAGTACGATTCAATTCAATGTTATTTATCTTGTCTATACTCAGTATTTCATTTTTACTAGTAGGGATTTTTTGCAAGGACAATACACTTTTTGTTTCGTGACTTTGATCCACTCTTTTGCTTTTGCAATTCTCAACCTAAACCTCCTATATGTTACTGAAGACATATTCCTCACTCTCCTTGTGATGAAATATGAAGATATCAGCTAGGTCGTTGTAGTCCATAAAAAGATATTTTGTCTTTAAGTTGCCAAAACAACTGCTGAAAAATCCAAAAAAAAGATCGGATTTCTTTTTCTCCTGAAATAAGCTTAGCAAAACAAACTTTGACTTTCAGGGCTCGACGTCGTTTTCTTTTTACGATTGCTTACCATCTGGGTGGGTGGTTTTGCTCGTTTCTGGTGCTACAGCGCTCGTATCTGAGAGAATATTTCTAAATAAGGAAAGTTTTTGGCAAACAGTTCCTATCCACTTGACTGTCGGCATCATATGCTTCTGCTTCTCTGCTTCTGTGATGTATGTACTAATGCCCTTCGTTTCTTTTGTTTTAATTTGTAGGGAATATGTTACATTGTTAGTCCGCCCCTATGAACAATAAATTTTAGTCCTTAAGAAATTTGACCTTGATTTCAAATACCTCCTCCGAGTTTCGAATCTAACAATTTAGTCTCTAAAGTTTCTTCTGCGAACTAGTTTATCCTTTTAGCCTACTGTCTAAAAGAAGACCACATGACATCAACATCATCGTTAAGATTGAAACTTTCAAAAAGTTGCCATGACAACAAACTCTTACAATGATTCTAACATGGTGAAATGATGAAATGATGTGGGACTAACTTGAAGGACTAAATGGTTAAAATTGAAACTTAGATGACGTAATTGAGATTGAGGTCAAACTATTAAGAAAAACTTTTGGGACAATTTCAAATGCGCCCCTCAAAAGTTACAAGATTTCATAGTCGCTCCTCTAAAATTGTCAATATTATTTTTGCCATTATATATTCATGAATTATATCAAAAATACCCTTCTTCAGGTTGACAAAGACTATTGGACTGATTTGCCCCTAGTTATTACTTAATTATAGATAATAGTGTGGTTTTATGTGGGGTTGATGAAGCTATTTCTCATCGAAAAATGACAGCGTGTAATTTCACCATTTTAATTTAGTTTATATCTATGATTTAGTTTATGAATGTCTTTCTGTCTACTGTAATTTATATTATTTTATTTTTTTATTCAATATTGTTTGGTTCTCATTTTATTCTTAGAAAAATGGTCAATTAAAAGCACAATATATTATACCTTTTGTGAATAAATTCTGAAGTTTAGTTTGTTTAAGTTAGTATGATTTTTTATTTACTATTTGTGAAGTTTAATTTTTTTCCAATTAATTAGGTTTAATTTAGTATGGCATTCAATTGCATTTATAATATTTTAAAGGTAAAAATCTTTGGCTTGATCAAAAAGGCATTGATGATAGATAAAGGGCAAAGTGAGAATTTTGGTAAATTTAGAGAAGATAAATTTTTTTGATAATTTTTAAATTAGAGGAGCATTTTTGATCGACAGTTTTAGAAGTGCTTCTATGTAATTAAGGATTAGAAAAGGGGCGCATATGAAATTATCGCAAAATTTTTCATTAACCCTTTTTGGCAATATCTCCAGTTAGTGCTTTGTTCGCTGTTAATTCATTTCATTGTTCTATTTGGTAGAATTATTGAGCTTTAGTTCGTCTTCTTGACAAACTTAGCAATTAACTTTTGTGGATATTTAATCAGATATCGTCGTGAAAAACTCTTCATCCACAAAATTATAAAAATGCGCAAGCATGTTGACTGAGAGAAGACAGGTTAACTGCTCTTTATGTGAAGTTACGGAAAGGTAATTGCTTTTATCCTTTAAATATCAATATATCCTTAGTCTTGAATATGATGTCTGTTATTTTTTGATATTTTATTTTGTTTTATTTTTTGCAGTCCCTCTAACAAATGTTCAAGAAAATATGCTAAACACAGCTTTCTCTGATGCTTCCCGTGAAGAAAATAAAAGGGAATTCAATTATGCAATTCAAGCCCTTTTCTCAAAGATGATTAAATTCCAAATATAACTTAAAAGAAATTTTGCTGATATAGTAAGAGGGACGGAACCAAAAGTGAGAGCTTATTAACTTCACTACAATTCGAGGTTTCGCATGCTATTTACAAGTGGTATGATGCATTTAATTTTGCATTGGAATGGGTGGTAGTCGTTAACATAGCAAGATCGAGATTCTTGTCTTTTGTGGGTGTGCTCTGAAGAGTTATGGGGATAGGAAGATTAGGGCATGAAGTTTCTTTAAAAATGAGTCATCGAGCCGTTGATTTCGACTCGATTGGCGTCAACTTCTTATCCCCACTTTAGGGATACAGGCCATTCAATATCATTCTTGTAACATTTCTATTTAAGAATTTGCCATTCATTGGTGTTTGAATATACATAGTATTTAGCTCATTTACATTAACAGGTGGTTGTTCTTATTCATCAGAGATCAATAATTAGTTGGTAATAATTAATGATGTTCTGCTTCAAAATGTTGTTTTCTTACTTCTGATGTAAGTCGGTTGGTTGTTCCTTCGGTTCTGGAAAGTTTGTGACTGTTCAGTTTCTGAAACAATTATTATTCATCAGATGCAGCAGCCGAGGGCAGGCCATTTGGATTGATGTAAGTGTAATTCAAACCGTAAGTCAAATTTAGCGAGAGTGGAAACATTAGCTATATTGTAGCACTTTGGTCTTGAGAAAAAATTGTTTTATGAGGGTTTCTTTTTTTTGCCCAGATCCACCTGACAGATGAATATCAGTTTCCACAGAAGACGGCCTTGGAGTTTGGGCCTTCTCTAGCAGAATGCTGCTGTCAAGGAATAGAACCCTTGGTGGGACGGCAGATATCCTCGGTGTTGCTGTGTTTGACAGCGGAATAATTGAACTGCACCGCACTTATCAATCCATACCCTCCCGTGGCAAACTAAAAGTTTGTATCTCCCTACTTCCCACGTCGAACAGAAAGTTTGTAGCTCCCTCTCCTGGGAAGCAGGGATTAGCTTCTAGAACCCAAAAACTAAGAGCTATAAGCAGAAGCTACTTCTTGTTGCATCCGGACTCTGGGTATTGTAATTTTGGTGTTTATTATTGGTGTGAATATGAACAGGGCTTCAGTTTTGTATTCTAAAACTCGGCGTCCGACTGACTCCGACCTCAGATTCAGCTGATCTTTGCAATAGGTAGTTGGGATGGAACGATCCGACATTGTTGCATTTGGATAAACAGGTTGAACTGAAGTAGCATAATTTTGTGGATTAGAGATAGCCTTAGATATTTCAGTTTTGTGTGGTTGAGCTGATTGGGCTGGTTAATGAGTTGGGATTCTTTTTGAGGTACACTTTGATGCCTGACCTTTTTAAAATTTCAGTACCTTTGCTGCTATGAAATGTGGTGGTGGACAAATTATTGCTGCACTTGATTCATTCCTACATCTATGTAATTTCAAGACCTTGTAGCTAAGAAATTTGGTGAAGTTATTGCTTTCACCCAACACACATGCATTCGCACGCCATACTGCCGTCGCACCGATGAGTTCAAGAGGAGTTTCAAGAAGCTGAAGACTATGTTGACATCGGCGTCATCGATTCTTGCTTTATCTATTTTCGGAGATGGATTTGTCATGTGTATAGCAATACCTCGCGAAACAAACTTGGGTGTGTATTGATTCTACACAAGAGGGTCACCACCTATGCAAGAGGGTCGCCAACTAAAGAAATATCACAAAAATTACTCTATACGCAACTCGGAATTGGCAGATGTACGCTTGAGGCAATGCTGGTAGTAGTTGGAGTTGTTGAAGGATTATGATACGACTATTCTTTATCAGTCGACAATTCGACAAGGCTAATGTAGTAGCAGGTAATTTGATCCAAAAATTTGTGAAAAAATTGGCATTGATGATCATGACTCGAACACCTTTACTTGAGAAGATGCAACAGGTAGAGTTAGTAGTTGTTACAATTGAGGCCCGACTATGCCGATGCGTGACATAACCATTGTTGGGAAAAGTGTGTGACCATGGAAAGGGGACGGGCGCCGCACGAACTTTTGCTAGGCGAAAAGCTTAAGTCCGTGACATGCAGCATAAATAATTCTAGTAAACTTTTTTGGAAAGCCCATTGTAGTAGAATGAAGTTTGAATATAACTCTATGTTGACTAGAGAAAATATTAAATTTTGCTAGTGGTTGAAATTAAAGGTTTATTTCCTTCAAAGTGCTCATCAAGTCTATTAAATTTTATGTATGTTCACAATGGCAAACTGCTTGTACAGGTTGGTTGTTGTGTTGAACCGCTTCAAAAAAATTATGCTGCCCTATTTTTCACCGGATCATCAATTCAAGAACTATTCTGACTCCTTCCGCGGTTGAAGAGGATCAAGAGGAGAGACTCTGTCCGTTTAGATCGAAAAACTTATGCACGTGACGGATTTATTCATATCGTTTAAACCAAAAAATTTTAAAATTTGAACTCTCATTTATATATATAAAAAAATAATTTGGCTTTTCATCCCGAGACATAATAAATTTATATAAATCAAAACCTAGTTATATAATTGGGAATCGGCAAAAATTTGGTAAGAATATAAGATGAATAAAATTTATATTTTAAATTTTAAATTTATTAAAAAAATACGGCTTAAAAGATGTGTTCACCAATCATTAAGATACGCAATTTATATAGAAATTATACATTCACCAATAAAAAATTTGATTATTAAATTAAACATTTTTTCTAGATTTATACTATTAACATAAATAGTTAAATTCTTAAAAATATAAGATTATAGTTAAATTCTTAAAAATATAAAATTAAAGAGTTACAAAATAAAGTAGATAGTGAGTGAGAAAAAAAAAATTAGCGAATTTTTTTTTTATAGGACTAGAGAACGAAGAGTAGGAAATACAAAACTTTTATTAAAAAATTTTGTCCGAATTTTTGGCCGAATAATTTGCATCCGTCAAAATATTCATGAATTATTAGAACTATCCCAAAAATATGCCCAAATTTCTAGCCGAATAATTCGTGTCTGTCGAATTATTCATGAATTATTAAAATTATCTTAAAAATTTACATTCTATTTTGAATTTTTTTAAAAAAAGTTATATATGGGCCGTTTAATTCGGATTATTATACTCAAAACAACGCAATAAATACATTAAAAATTAGGCTAAAATGTGCTTGAAGCTCTCAAATATTTGCTACTTGGTAGATAACCACTTAAATAAATATAAAAAAACTAAAATATAAAAAAAAATTCTATAAATATCTATTATTTTATTTTTTTTCTAACTTTTAAAAATTTAGATTTTACCTTCTTAAAATTTTAAATTTATGCACTTAGTCCCCCTCTGATAGAATTTTGTAGCTATTTTGTCTATTTCTAATAATTTATATTGAAAACATCCTTAAAAATAATTAAAATATATTAAAATATTATTTTTCTTTTATAAAATAAGTAAGAGTAATTTGATCATTTCACAAACTCCCTTAACATTGTAACTCTCTTATTAAAACATTTCTGAAATTTTAACACTTAAAAATATAAATTTTTAAAAGTCATCAAAAAAAAAAAAAAAAAAAAAAAAAAACATATATTTATAGAGAATTTTATATATTTGAACCTTAAAAAAATTTATATTAGTAAACTAAACTTTTATTATTTTAAATTAAAAAATATTTAAAACATAGTCTAAAAATAATAGAAAATGCATGCCCTTAGTTTTCTTGATGTGAAAATTTATTTTTATGGACAAAATTAACCATACTTATCCTATATAATTTATAATAATTAAATGCTAAAAAATAATTTTTATTATAATACTAAATTTTCATGTCAAAAAGATCCTCCTATAGAAGTTAAAAGCTCAGCTAATAGCATTCCAATTGTAACAGAGAAGAGTTAAAGCAAACACTGTTAATGATAATTCAACCAAAGGATAATAGAAAAGTAATGAAAAAGTAATAGTCCATAGATATATAAATTTAGAGAATGTTTGTTATAAAAAGATTATGCTCAAAGTTCATAAGTTCAACTTAACAAAAGTTTTTAACTAAAATGTAACTACTATTAGACCCACTTTGTTGGACTAAAAATAATATTTAAAAGTAACTTATATTAATCTATTCATCTAAACTATCATTAATATTAAGCAAATCAATGTTCAACTCGTGAGCATCTATAGTAATCCCTTCCGCATCAGTTCGTATCAACTCAAACTCATCATCTTCATCCTCAATGTTCATGTATCCACAAGAATTCCTAATTATCTTAGATTTTTTTGATGATCTCCTTCATTATTGGAGAACTTTGAATGTCAACTTTGCTAGTATCCAACCGTTGGAATATCATACAAAATGTCATTTTGAAATATTAATATCTTTTACGTAGTAAACTTGTTGCGCTTGCGATGCTAACACATAAGGATCGATTTGCATTGATAGGTAATTGGCGATTAGTATTCACTGTAAAAAAAACCATCACTATCTTCTTTATAGTCTCAACCAGTTATGCATACATCCCACCAATGGCATTTGAAAAGAACTACTTTATTTGATCCTTGATAGTTCAATTATATTTAAGGGGCAATTGCCTATATACCCCTATTAAGTTTCCAACTTTCATATTTACCCTTCAAAAAATCTGCTCTCTAATATACCCTTCTAAAAACCCAAATTCTTTCTGATATACCCTCAAAATAGGGGTATATCAGAAAAAATGTGGAACGTATTAGGAGTATATTTGAAAGAAAAAAATAAGAAGGATAAATCAGATATTTCATCATATTACAGGGGTACACAGGCAATTATCCCTATATTTAAATGTTGCCCAAAATAGTCTCTACTACAGTAGCCATCATCTTCCTGTAACCGTACTCCACTATTTTGACTCTTCAATGTTTCTTCGCGCTATTTTGTATGAAATCTGAAATTATTAATTAAATATTCAGAATAACAAAATGCTCGTCTATCTGTTCCTCGCGCCAACTGTAGAAGTTCCATCGAGACTCTATTATCTTTGTAATTGTACATTGTCGATATTGTAGTTTCAAACCAATCATTAATTAACTCTTCGTGCCTCTTGTCAACATTTTTATTATCATAATTTTGAATCAATTCTTTATGTTTTCTATTCAAAATTTGAGCTTATGTAAGTAAAAAGCATTGGAATAAAATTCAAAACCCTCAATAATTTTTTTAAATTTTATTATTAGTTTTAATTTATTAATTAACTTTATTCTCATTTATTGATTCTTATTTATTATTATTTATTAATTAATTAATTTATTTTATTTTTTTGAATTGTATGGAGCCAACGTTTGTGTGCGCATACTTTATTTGATGCTTTAATTAGCAATATGTACGTTGCTATCATTAATTATGCGTACGTTGGAAGAAAACCAACATAGTAATTAATTCCTTCGCCTATATAGTGTATCTCTTTTTTTTTCTACTGTTTCCAAAGATTTTTTTTAAAAAAGTAAACATTGTAGAGAAATACATTGAAAGAAAATTTTATTTTATTTTTTATTTTTTTTTCATCGGGGTTGAAAGAGTCTCTGTCTACTCCTTCCACGATCGTGCTCATAGGAAGGAGAATTTCGGTCGTACCTTGGGACGGTGTCTCCGATTAATCCATACGAAAGACGAAAATTTGTCTAAGGGCAGTATCTGTCATGCTTCCGAATCAATTTTATTCTACTTCCTTTTATAATAATTTCTGAAATTTCTGTAGCGCATAACTGTAAGTTCTATTATTTTTTTTTTTTATCACAAAATTGTTAGATAAGTTAATCACAATCGAATCTTAGTGTGATTATTTTGTTTTATTCTATTCTAACAAAAAAAAAAATAATACTAAAAAAAATAAATTCATGTAAATTTATGTTAAAAGAAAATACAAAATACCTAATAAATGGTATGACTTCCGGACAATTTTTAAGAACATACATGTGTGCCTGTGTAAGATCACTTGTGTCTATAAGCTCCATTTTATATTCACCTAGGGAGCCATTTTGGCTAAAAGCGGATAAGATTTCTTCCAACCCGATTTAATTGTGTCTCCGCTCCTTTCAAGTATCTAGAACAAAATGTGAGGCATTCTTGAGGTATTATCCCTTCAGCTATTGATCATAGGACGAGTTTTGTTACGGACGTATGATTTCAACCTTCGAAAATCCTTGTTAAAAATATTTTTATTTATTAACAAATTTAATTTGATATAATACAAATAATTTTCTTAAAAAAAAATTAATTTATCTTTCAAATTTATACGTCCATCGATATTGTATAGAACCCATAATCTTTGCCTCACTAGCTAGGTGAATGGCCAAATAAACCATTATGTCAAAAAAAACTAGAAAAAAATATTTTTTCTAATTTACATAATGTAATGGTCATAGAGCGCTCACGTTTTTTCAAATCCTCCATTTTTAATGATTTCGAGCATAATTCTCGAAAAAAAGCACTAAATTCAATCAAAGCAGTAGACACATCATTTTTTAACAATCCACGAATACCTAATGAGAGGTGGCGATGCAAAAGACAATGATAATCACGATTCCTCATATTTTAAAGTTTGTCATTACTTATGTTGACACATTTAGAAATATTTGAAGAAAATTTATCAGGAAGCTTCAAATTTTTAAAAATTTACAAAATCTTAGCCTTTCAACCTTTGACATAGTGTAACATGCTGTCGAAATCTTGTACTTGTACACAATGCCAGTGTCACTCACTTTAACAGGTATCGGATATAGCTTTTTTCTTATGCCCATCTCCATAAAGTCCGTACGGGCATTCAAGTTATTTTTGCTCTTTCCATCACTATTCATTAATGTGCCAATTACATTATCACACAAATTTTTTCAGATATGTATGACATCCAAGTTATGACAAATTAATACGGGATCCCAATATGGAAAATCGAAAAAAATACTATCCTTCCTCCAATTCAAAAAACACATTATTTCCTTCTTTTTTTTATGTCCTTTCCCAAATATTACTTGCTTAAATTGATTCAACGGCTCTAAAACTTCCTCACCTGATAAAGCCTTAGGATCTAGTCGCGTTTCCTTTTCCCCATCAAATGATTTTTTATCTTCTCACCATTTATGATCAAATGGCAAAAAAGGGTCGATGGTCCATATAGCAAAACTTCTTTCCATGCCTTAACCAGGAGGAAACAGTGTCCTTGTTACAGCAAAGGCATGCTAGTTCCCCTTTTGGCATAGGCTAGAAAGTCACTTATATATGTTTCAAGTATTACGGTAAGCATTTTGAAATTCTCTTTTTTGGATGAATCATGTCTCAACCCCGTCTTTCACAACTCCTTCAATTCATCAATAAGAGGTCATGTATACATCTATGTCATTTTCGGAATCTTTTGGACCAGGAATAATTAAGGATATCACAAAAAAATCACTCTTCATGCACATCCATAGAGGTAAGTTATACAGAACTAAAACAACATGGCAAATGCTATAACTGACACTCATATTCCCAAATGAAACTAAAACAACAGGCCAAATGCTATAACTGGCACTCATATTCCCAAATGGTTTGAATCCATCAGTTGCTAGACCCAATCGAATATTGTATGGCTCTTTGGAAAATTCGGAATGATTTAGATCAAAAGATTTTCAAGTCATGGAATCCGCAGGATGCCTTAAAACACCGTCATTGGGTTTAAGATCGTTGTGCCACCTCATAGAGTAGGTATTTCAGAATTCATGTATAATCGTTGCAATCGACGAGTTAGAGGAAAATAGCTCAACACCTTATGTGGAATCTTGTTTTTCATCTTCAATGTTGCATTTTCCTCTCCCTCGCCTACTGCCCACTTACCACAAGTTGGGCATTTAGTGGCATCCTTGAGGCTCTTCTGATAAATAACACAATTATTTTTACAAGCATCAATCTTAATATAGTGAAGACCCAAATTTTTAATAACATTTTTCATTTCGTAGTATGATTTGGTAATATTTACATCAGCTGGTAAAAAATCATTAAGAAACTCCAACAACATTGTAACGGATTTGTCTGTTCATCCATTGAGACGCTTCAAATTTAACAAAGTAACCAAAAACTTCAACTTAGAATATTTCTTACACCCAGGATAGGCATCTTGTTCGCATTCTTCTAAAAGGCGAAAATAATTTTGTGCATCAATATTAGGCTGCTCGAATCCTGTGGGCTCATTTCCTTCTTCACTAGTTTCTACATTCTCTTCATGTGCAAACAAGTTCTCCACCATTCTATTAATGTTTTCATGCCTGTCGTCACTTGGCATATCCTCGTCTATCAGTTTATTAGTATCAGGTTTATCTGATGATTCACCATGATGATGCATGTGGTATAAGATTGAGTCACCCCGTTGAAAAATAAATTGACTTTTCACGTGTCATAAGTATTACATTATTACATTTAGTACAGGGACAACGAATTCTCCTAACATCTCCTAGTTGATTGAAAGAATAGTCCAAAAACGCATCAATGCCCATCTCATATTCAATAAGAGATCTATCTTGAATAACTATCCAACTTTTGTCTATTTCTATTGTCTTGCTAAAAATGTATTAGTCGTGCCGCAAATAAAAACCATAAATTATTAACAAATCGAAGTGAATAAATATGTTTTGACTAATTTATACTAAACAACACATTAAACTTATAAAGGTAATAGAAAAGAAAGTAATTTGAGGTGTGAGCAATAATTTTCAGACTGACAAGTACAATATTTTGTAATAAATCATATAAAAATATCACATTTCGAAAATAGGCAATGGAGAACGAATTTACTGTCTTCAAGAACTCATTCATTTTTTATTTTTTGTATTTACTCAATTCAACACAACCAAGGTCTTCCTATAGGAGCTCTAACAAAATATAGTAGTAACTCATAAAT
Organism: Tillandsia fasciculata; assembly: GCA_029168755.2. Taxonomy (NCBI): domain Eukaryota; kingdom Viridiplantae; phylum Streptophyta; class Magnoliopsida; order Poales; family Bromeliaceae; genus Tillandsia; species Tillandsia fasciculata. Next base: position 5,188,866 of record CM054937.1, on the reverse strand, counting down.
ATTACAATTGAAGCATATGTAAGGTGTACGAAATCTACTACTTTTTGCAAAATTTTATTTAATATAGCATAAATCTTGTAATAACATGTTTGCCTAATTCATTATTAACTAGATATTTGCTAATGTTGAGCTGACTAGGAATCTATTCATAATACAAGAAATCAAAAAAGAGATAAAAGATCTAATTAGATGTTAAAATTTAAATTCTTAGATTGCAATCACATAACAAAATTCTCAGTGCATAAATTAACATTAAATAATAACTCATTATGGTGTCCAAACAAGCCCTTAGTCGAGTACTTAGTTAAGTAATTACAGTGACTATTTTTTATCACCACCATATATAGGTAGCATACAGTGACGATAAAAATAGTCATTTAGTGGCGAAAATAGTGTTGCCACTTTAAATTAGTAGCGTAAATTAGCGGCAGTTATTTTTATCGACATTATAAATAATCATGCAGTGATGACAAAATTATTATTTAGTGGCAAAAATAGTATTGTAACGGTAAGTTAATAAATTAATAATATCTATTTTTATCGCCATCATAGATAATCATACAATAATAATAAATTTTATCGTCATCTTATTTTTACCACTAATATTATGTTTATTTTGTATTGCTTATACATTACTAGTGTGTGTCCTCATTTGAGCAATGTCGTATATTTTAAAGTGATAAAATATAAACCAAATGATTAATTATAAATTTTAAAAGTTTGTGTGTTAAATAAGAAATACGGTGTACAAGTAGTATTTTCTAAATTTTAAAGTTTAGGTCTTCATTTAGACATGGTGAAATTTCATGATGGCTCTACCGTATTAAACATTTAAAATTATCTAACACTATTAGATAAAATAGAATTAGAATAAAATCATATAGTATGATTCATTATAATATATGAAACGCAATATTACGTATAGAAATAAATATAATTTTTTTTTATCATATTTCTCACCATATGTAACGTAATATTAATGTAATTTTGCTTACACTTCTCGATAATAGTTTCTATCTAAATTTATTATTTATATTATTATCTTATGTAGATTAAGTATTTATTTAAAATTTTATTAAGTTATATTAATAGGGGTATATAGGCAATTGCCCCTAATTTTTAATATTTTTTAACATGTGGCAAGTTTTTAAAATTTTTCACTTTTTCTTTCGCTTACTACCGTATTAAACATTTAAAATTTATTTGAATCCTAACTTCAAAGTTTGACACATCTAATTTTATCATTTTGTCCTTCATGTTATTTTTGTATATAGATGTGACGACCCCAATAGTCCCACATCGGATGTAGATGGAATTGTGATTGGGTTTATATGAGACATGGACACTAGTAATAATAATTGGGCTTAAGTATTTTGGGCTGTGGTTTGGGCCCAACAAGTTATTATTGCTAGTGGGCCGGGTTGTTACATTTGGTATCAGAGCCAATAACCAGCCGGAAGTGTGCGGCTAGTCTCGGCTGAGTCTGGGTCTAGATGACAGGACTAGCGAGACGAGTCTCACATCGCCTAGTGATCTTGGGCTGCTGTGTGTGTGTTTGGGCTGACGAGGACGTCAGCCCTAAACAGGCCTAAACGGGGGAGTCTGTGACGCCCATGGACACTAGTAATAATAACTAGGCTTAAGCATTTTGAGCTGTGTTCTGTGGTTTGGGCCCAACGAGTTATTATTGCTAGTGGGCCGGATTGTTACAATGGATCTCTTAAAGATTAATAATTCATAAACACATCCCTATTTGCAATTTTTACCAATATATTTTTTTTAAAAAAAAAAATCATCGGTTAAACGCTATTTAGATTAAATATTTATTTATACACCTCATAATAATAATAATAATAATAATAATAATATATATATATATATATATATATATATATATATATATATATATATATATATATATATATATATATATATATATATATATATATATATATGATATTAAAAAAAATTATAGTTGCAAGTCTCTAAAATGTATTGTTTAGATTAAACATTTATATAAATATTGAGTGAAACATATTTGCATATATTTTATTTTTTTTTAAAAAATATCTAACACTATTAGATAAAATAGAATTAGAATAAAATCATATATTATGATTCATTATAATATATGAAACGCAATATTACGTATAGAAATAAATATAATTTTTTTTTATCATATTTCTCACCATATGTAACGTAATATTAATGTAATTTTGCTTACTCTTCTCGATAATAGTTTGTATCTAAATTTATTATTTATATTATTATCTTATGTAGATTAAGTATTTATTTAAAATTTTATTAAGTTATATTAATTTTTAATATTTTTTAACATGTGGCAAGTTTTTAAAATTTTTCACGTTTTCTTTCGCTTACTCCCACTAAATTTTTAAATAATGTATTCAAATAATTTTATTATCATCTATAATTTTAACATCTCTATCTCAAATTAATTTATCAGTTTTTTTTTCCTCTCTTTCACTAATGCGCGCTCATCTTTATCATTTTCACATCTCTATCTCAAATTAATTTATCAAATTTTTTTTTTTCCTCTCTCTCACTAATGCGCGCTCACCTTCCCCTCCGCCATGGTCGAAGGAATTGTCGTGATCGTTACTACGCCATGGTCGAAGAGATTGTAATGATCGTTACTATAGCCGTCGCCAAAGAATGCATCGTCGGGCTCATTCCTGTCACCTATAATAAGAGACTTTCTGTGGATGTGAGAAGTGAGATATACAAATTTTTTTTTATTATTTTATTATTATTAATTATTTCTATAGTTTCTACTCGCTGCGAAATGCGGGCCTCTGCCGCTGGATTGATTTTAGAAGCGCGGGTCTCTTTACTAGTATTATATAGAGTGCCGCTGGATTGATTTTAGAAGTATCGTGTTGATGTGACACCCAATAGTTCCATGACACTCAATAGTTCCACGTCGGATGAGAATGAAGTTATGATTAGATATATAAGAGACATGAACACTAATTATAACATCGGATGAGAATGGAGTTGTAATTAGATATATAAGAGACATGAATATTAGTTATAATAACCGAACTTAAACATTTTTTACTGTAGATAGAGCCAAACGAGTTATTACTCGATCTAAATGTAGAAAGAGCCAAACAAGTTATTACTCGATCTAAATGACAGGATTAGCGAGATAAATCATCACATGATAATCTTGGGATGACGACGTGTGATTGGATATAAAAAATATGGACACTAATTATAATAACAGCACTTAAATATTTTGAGCTTCGGTTTAGATTCAATGACTTATTATTGTTAGTGGTTCAATGACTTATTATTATTGTTATTAAATCGAGTGGATAAATTGGGTGATATAACATTTTGGCTATTAGTTTAATTTTAATGAATCTTAAATTATGCACGAGCTCTACGGACCAGAAGCAACCCACTCTTGTGGACATTTAGAAAAAATAAAATTTAAGCCTGAATATTTTAGCAAGATTCCATTTCTATTTCATAATATATATAAAATTTAATTTTTATCAGTACAACTATGCTTTTATATATATATTTCTAAAGGCTAAAATAATATAAGGCTAAAATATAAAAAAAAATCTATAAATATTTTTTTATTTTAAAAAATTTATATTTTACTTTATCAAATAATTTAGCCGATGTATTTAATTTTTCTCCCGTCAGAATTCCATCACTATTTGATCTATTTTTTAAAATTAACCAAAATATAATATAAAGTTATTATTTTTTTAATAGAATAAAAAATAATTTGATCATTTTGTCCTCTTCATTAAAATCATAATTCTTTTATAAATATTTTTAAAATTTTAAACAAACAAAATATAAAAATTAAAAAATAAAAAATAAATATTTAAAATATAATTATTGTTTTACAATAATCTCCGCCGTGAAGCTCGGGCAAAATCCAATCTCTTCCCTGCAACCGTGAAATGTCACTTCGTGGCGTGACAATAGTCAGCGGGTTGACCAAACAAGTAAAGCACTAAACCCTTTTTACTCCGTTACGTTACCCGACGTTTACGTTCGGAGTTTTAACCCGCCGTTATCTCTCCGTTTTCCCTTCTCTCTCTCTCTCCCTCTCTCTCTCGTAGTCATTTCTCCCTCCCTCGCGAAGTGTCCCTCGCCCCCTCTCTAGGGTTTCTAGGGTTTCTTCTCCGGATCGGGATCGACTAGGGTTTCGCCTCGCGGAATCGTGGAGCCATGGCGGAGGATGCGCCGGCGACGCGGTACGTGAAGCTCAGCAAGGTCCAGGACGCGCCCGCTGAGGAGATCCGCCCCGGCGAGCTCAATCAACCCGTCCGCGTCCCTCATGTCTCTTCCATTCGCCTTCAATTCTCGGATTCGAGTTTTTTTTTGCAATTTTCCAGGGTTTATTCACTAGGATTTTTGGAAATTTGGCGAGTCGGGGATGAGATTTTTGTTCCTGTTGTGATTAGAACTGGTTTTGGTTTCAGCTAGAGGTGAAGAGGTGCAGTGACTGTGGGCAGCCGCTGCCGGAGAGCTACGCGCCGCCCGCGGACGAGCCGTGGACGACCGGAATCTTCGGGTGCTTCGAGGACACTGAGAGTTGTAAGAGAAGTTTCTCAATTCGTGCCCTAATTTGATTCACTAAATGGAAATGGGATTAGATGAGTTCATAAGATATCTGTGAACTTTGGATTAGCTCGATTCAGTTAGATAAGTTTTTGTTCTCATGTAAATGACAATGCCAATAGTAGAAATTTGACTATACACAAAATGTTTAATCTTACGAATATGATTAGTAGTTTAAAGAAATTGTTTGCTGATCTTGATCTACATTGCAAAGCTATTTGACTCATATTAGGTTGGAAAAGATGTAATGCTATTAAAATCACCAAGATTCAACAGGTCGAACCGCCTGAGTGGTTGTTATGATTCAAAACATTTTTACCCTCCATGGAAAATAGACTGTTTTGTCCTGACTATTTTTTTCTTCTTACGCATCGATTGACTGAGCAAAATGATCGGGTGTAATCATTTGATACACGATCTTTCTGGAATCTATGAAATTCTGTGGGTGTTGTGGGTCATCTGATTGTTACAGTTTGATGAGCGGATAAGAGAGCTTTAAATACTATGATTTTTTTTTGTTTCTTAGTTTTTTTTGGTTATGTAGATTCAAGTTCATCAATTTGGGTGGTCTAATAATGAGTTTGAACCATATTATATTTTACGTAGGTTTTTATGGCAGCATGAAGTCAAGTCCCCTGTTAATTAACAAGTATATATAGGAGTTTGAGTGTGCAATAAGGCTTTTCCTGGTTGAAATTTAGTAGGGAATCCCCTATTTGTTATTATATTATTTCTCAGTTTGTCTCGTGCATTTTTGAACTTAGTACCAAACAATATCATCTCCTCATTTCTACATCAGTTGTGAGATTATTATTTAGCTCGGACTCTGAGTGCGTACTTGTGACCTTTCTTGTTAAAAATTAAGCAAGAGGCAATTGGAATTACTCCTTGAATATAGTAAGTAGTAGAATGTAGGATAATATCACCGATGAAATGAAGATATGCCAAAGCACGAGATTGAATTCAAAACAAAGCAGATCATAAAACTCGTGAAAAAGCGATGTCCTATTAGGTGAATGGGATCCTGTAAACTACTTATATTGTGCAACCAAAACATATTTTATGTACCATACAGGAAATAATTAATGTAGATGTGTAGATGCCATTTTGAATCTCATTATAATAACTAGGCGAGATCGGAAAGTTTGCCAATCCTGCATGCAATGACGTTAAGCAAGATCACGTGAGATGTCTATTATTTACAGGTCTTGAAATTGTGTTGTTTTTTATTAGAATCCGTTTGATTTCTTTTGATTATTATCATACTTTGCTTCGTTAATACTTGCCATTTCTGCAGGAATCTTTTAACTCTCTTTAGTCCAAAATTATTGCTAAATGAGAATTAGGTTAATATAGTTTTCTTTTCAAATGATAGGTTGGACTGGACTGTTTTGCCCTTGTGTGTTGTTTGGGCGCAATGTTGAGAGAATCAGAGAAAATATTCCCTGGACAAGGCCTTGTATTTGTCATGCTATCTTTGTCGAAGGTGGCATTGCACTTGCGATAGCTACAGCGGCATTCCATGGCATTGATCCGAGAACTTCGTTCCTAGTTGGAGAAGGGTTGTTTTTTGCCTGGTGGATGTGTGGTATCTACACTGGTATTTTCCGGCAATCTTTGCAGAAGAAATATCATCTAAAGGTGACTTACCCTTTCTCTTTTGTCGTTATCTTGATTGCTCTTGCTCTCTATTATTGGATGTTAATGGTTATTCTAGCAATTTTCATTATCTTTGTCTTCTTTTGCTTATACCTTTGGAAAATCAGCCCTCCAAAGGGTAGATCCAAGCTATAGTTGTGCGCTTCCATCTTTATACTAAGTTTTGGGCTTAAAAAAAGGAAAAAAAGTAAAATACTCTAATTAAAGATATGCTTGTTTTATCAACCGTCCCTAGGGCAAGTGGCAAAGGGCTTGGTGGTTGATATCCGAGACCCGAGTTCGAAGCTTAGTTGCTTCACATTTCCAGCTAAGTTTATTTAAAAAATAAACGAAGCGGTAGCATGCTACCTTTCTCTCAAAAAAAAAAAAAAAAAAAAAAAAAAAAAAAAAAAAAAAAAAAAAAAGATATGCTTGTTTTCTGCACCTATTAATTTTTTTTTTTTTTTTTTTTTTTTTAACATACATAGTTTGGAAATATTCCAGTCAATATCTCTTTCTTCTTGTGTATGTATGCTTCCATCTTGAGAAGGAAAATATCATGTATAACTAGATTGGTTTTCTAGCCTGAAGTGACATGTTATATGTTCTTGTAAGACGATTGCTTGAAAAGGAGAAGCTGAATTTTGTCAAAAGTTTAAAGATATGGGTCCCACCGTCAAATGCGTGTTCTTTTGCTCGGAATAACACTTCATTTTGCAAGAGATGTGAATATGATTAGCATATTGGCAGAACACTGTGTTTGCTGCTATATTATATACTTTTTTGGGAGCTTTTGCTTATATGCCTCTTACTACTATTGAAAATTTTCAAATTTACCCCTCGATACCCAAAATACCTTTTTAAAGCCGAATCCCATTAGTAAACCCTAAAGGGAAAATCGATATTTGAAGGAATTTTTTAAAACCAACAAGGGTATTTTGGTCATCCAAGGGGTAAATAATATATTTTTGCAGTTTTGAAGGGAAAATTAGATACTACCCTTTTATATATATATATCTCAACTAACTCTCTGCATTCTTGTTCCTATTATCCATCATCATCCCCATATGCAACATGACTGGTTAGACGCATATCTTTTGCCTTTGTGCATGAACACTCCAATAGTCCCACATCGAATGAGAATGAGATTGTGATTGCGTATATGTAAGAGACATGAACACGAGTAATAATAACTGGGTTTAAGCATTTTGAGCTGTAGTTTAGGCCCGACGAGTTATTATTGCTAGTGGGTAGGGGAAAAAGGCACTCTCGTTTCTGAGATAAATAATAGGGCATTAAACTAGATACAGAATGCTTCTTCAAGAACCATCAGCATAGGAATTTGCCACATTTAATTGTTCTTGCCGCCTTTTACTCTTCAATCTCTCTCTCTCTCTCTCTCTCTCTCTGGCTCCTACATTCTTGTATAATACTGCTATAATCACTTTCTGCAGAACTCTCCCTGTGATCCATGCATGGTCCACTGCTGCGTGCATTGGTGCGCCCTCTGTCAAGAGCACCGCGAGATGAAGGGGCGTCTCTCCGACAGCACCGCAACGCCGATGACGGTTGTGAACCCGCCTCCCCTGCAGGAGATGAACGCGAATGAGAGCCACGGTTCGGCCCCCGCCGAGACCGCAGACCAGAGCAACAGCCACCACCACCATGCCAACTTGGAGATGCAAGCTTTGTAGCATGTACAGGATTTTATGATGATATACATACATCAAATAGGGGAGGGAGAACATACATGATACATTACTCTTGCCGTGCTGAAGCCTTTTTAACGTATCGTCGTGTTTGGATGTCGGAATCCGTTATCTAGTGATAATTGATGCATTATAAATTATTTTTTTTGTAAGATTGTAAGCTGAGGAGTTCGATTTTAGCTCCTCAGAAGGTCTTGGCAATGATGATTTTATTTCATAGTATATTTCATCTATTTAAGGTCATGCTTGTTTATCAAATACTATAGATACATAATAGTGAATAAAAAGGTAAAAAAAATGTATGTAGAGTTATTTTTGGACATAATGTTCAAACAATATTATTTATGTACTCTTCTATGGGTGCCGTGTGACGGGCGCGCGCTCATCTCACCTTTTAGAGGATGAAAGGGAGGGTGAGATGGACGCCTGCTTACCACGTGGCGCCCATCCGGAGAGTCCTTAAATAATATTGTTTGGATATTATGTTTAGGAGTGGCAATTAAGCTCGCTGTTCGCGAGTCACGAGTCAGCTCGTGTTCGGCTCATTCTCGTGTTCGGCTCGAAATGAACTCGAGATCGAATCGCTCGTTTAGTAAATGAGTCGAACATGAGCCAAATTTTTCAGCCCGTTTAATAAACGAGCTGAACACGAGCTGGGGTCAGCTCGAATATATATATATATATATATATATATATATATATATATATATATATATATATATATATATATATATTACTAGTTAGATTTTAGATTATCAATTTTTTGTGAATTTTAATTATTAGATTAAAATTTTAATTTTTTAATTTTTTTTCAACTTTATATCTAATAATAGAAATAAAAATCAAACTTGTTGTTCGCGAGCCAGCTCGTGTTCGGCTCGTAAATAAAAGAGCCGAACACGAGCCGAAATTTTCAGCTCGATATTTAAATGAGCCAGCTCGTGTTTCGCTCGTTATTAAACTAGCCGAACACGAATCGACCCAGCTCGCTCGTGTTCGGCTCGTTGACAGCCCTAATTATGTTCATAAAATTTTTGTTCCAACTATAGTATCTTTTGATGTGGCCACTCAACATCTCTTAAGTTTTGATAATTTTTAATTGAATTATTTTAGATGATTAAATAGTAAACTTTATTATTTTTGTTGGTGTCTTTCTCAAATTTTATAGTTTTAATTATTTTTTATCAAATAAAATTTAAACAATTAATGAACGGGCTACCAAATTTATCAAAATTTATAACTAAACTGATTAAAATAACTAAAATATATATATATAAAAAACAGAGTTTAATGTTTGTATTTTTTGTGGGTTTTTTAAAGATGCCAATACTACACCCACAGACGCTCGACAACGGATCGGGCATGGATTGCATAATGTCCAATCCATATCGGTATCTATATTTTTTAGTCAAATCCGGATCCGGATTTGGATATTGGTTAATTTAAATTCATATCCGGGACACAGGTTGGGTACTAAACAGATACAGCTATAAATCAGATATTTAATAAATATGCAGAACTAAAAGCAAAAAAACATTTGCCAATGCAAATTTAAGGTTTCTAGCATTTATAAAAGAGTTAAGAAAAAATGAAAAAAAAACTGAGGATTAAAAAAAATTTATCAAAAATGGACTCAGGATGTATCAAAGCAAGTTTCAGATTCAGATTACGGGATTGAATTATATCCGATCCTGTAACAACCCGACCCACTAGCAATAATAACTCGTTAGGCCCAAACGGGGGAGTCTGTGACGCCCCCAGGCCCAAACGGGGAAGTCTGTGACGCCCCCAATAGTCCCACATCGGATGTGGATGGAATTGTGATTGGGTTTATATGAGACATGGACACTATTATGGGTTTATATGAGACTCGCTAGCCCTGTCATCTAGACAGGACTCAGCCGAGACTTGCCACACACTTCCGGCTGGTTATTGGATGTGAAACTCATCTCGCTAGCCCTGTCATCTAGACAGGACTCAGCCGAGACTTGCCACACACTTCCGGCTGGTTATTGGCTCTGATACCAAATGTAACGATTCAGTCCACTAGCAATAATAACTCGTTGGGCCCAAACCAAAGTCCAAAATATTTAAGCCCGGTTATTACTACTAGTGTCCATGTCTCATATAAATCCAATCACAATTCCATCCACATCCGATGTGAGACTATTGGGGGCGTCACAATACATATTCCGGAATTGTCACAGATCCATTTTCATTCCTACAATCCGCACTAATACTGTGTCACAGTATCTATAGATAGGAAAAAAATTTTACTAACTGTCCTATGAAATAGTGATCAGAAGTCATATAATTTAATATGATATAGAAGCAGAATGTTCTGAATTCGAGTCCCGCAAAATTTTTAATCATATTAATTTTTTAACTTATCAAAATATCTCGAGTCAAGATATAAAAAAATTTGTTAAATATAAATATTAAAAATACTTAATTTTATAACCGTCTAAACTTTTGAAAAACAATGACTAATTTATTTAATTTAACACCATACATTTTTACCAAATAAAAATAATTCTTGTTTATGTTGTATTGCTTAGGTATAATCCAAGCTAAAGTACAGAGTACTTTTTTTATAAAATTTTCAAAAA
>CM054937.1:5064759-5178202 GCA_029168755.2 Tillandsia fasciculata | reverse complement strand
AAAACGGGAACGGCGGCGGCGACGGGTAGTACTCTCCCATTCCCCCTCCCCCTTCCCCTCCCCCGTCCTCCTCCCCCGCAGGAGACATCGGACACTTTGGGTTGGGTTAGGGTTTGGGTTTGGGTTTGTTGTGGGGGAGAGCGATGGGACGAAGAGTAAGAAGAAGAGGTTTTTGAGGGAGGAGGGGACGGCCGCGAGGGTTTTTCGGAAGGAGGTAACAGCGGGGATGAGTGTGAAAATTGGAGAGGAAACAGCGAAGATCATCATCACTGCGGATGCTAATTTTGGCTTGGTGAGCAGAAGAATCTTCACTTTTTTTTAGACTGGTTTTGCATGTACTCAATTTTCATATATATATATATATATATATATATATATATATATATATATATAGATATATATATAAAGAGAGAGATATAAAGAGCGAATCTCCTGTCGTACATCTCTTAATCCCGGCAAAAAAAAAAAAAAAAAAAAAACTTAATACGATGCTAATCTCCTGTGCGGGGTGTTGTAATTAATCTCCCGTGCCGCTTTGCTGTTCCAGCTGCTTATCTTCATGCAGGACAAGATACTTGTATCCGCGCATGCTGGCTCGTGCTCGTGCTTCATGTACTCCGCGACCAAGTTGGTGTTCTTTATCCCATAAGCGCCCTCGGCGGCCCGAAGGGAACTTGAGGATGGTCAAGCCCCAGAGAAGCCAGAGGGGCAGATAGAACTCAGAGCTCTTCGAGTACTAGAAGGGCCGGTATCAAAAGTGCGATGAAGACGTTCGTGGCAAGAAGTGTCCCTTCGTACAGCATCCTATCAATGCTGCTGTTGTAGAGATCGACTATAGCCCGAGAAGATGGTGTAGACGTTCTCATAGGCCATAACCAGTACGTAGCACCGCCCATGCATGCAGACCAAGTAAAGATCATCGCGGAAGGGGGCCGCTAGTACTGTCAAGGTGAGCACGCCGGCAATCAAGTGGGAGACCGGCCGGCCGACCGTCGACGTACTAGCCGGCAGTAGCTCTGCAGAATTGCGTTTCTGTGCCACAGCCAGTACTGCATGGCCGTGATCATGATCTTAATGCCGATGATAATGGACATCAACCCCTCGCGATCCTTCTGTTGGCAATCCCCATTAATTGTGAGTTGGAGATGCCATACTAGTGAGTAGTGACGCTAGCTACAACCAATGTTTTGTTTTCCTAAGTAGAATCAAAACATCTAGCTTGCATATATGTTGATCATTTGCTAACTAGCTATAGCAACATTCGTGGAGTACGTACCACAAACCAAGACCTCGTATGAGCTTATATATATATATATTGCAGCTTATTTAATTCCTGCTTCTTATCATCAATCATTAATGTAGGAACATTCGTGGATCGAGTACCACAAACCAAAACTTAGTATGGCTGTATGAGCATGTTGCAGCTTATTTAATTCCTGCTATATACTTATCAATCATTAATCTAGGAACATTAATTCCTACTGTACCACAAACCAAAACTTCCTATGCATGTTGCAGCTTAGTTAATTCCTGCTGCTTATACATCATTAATCTAGGAACAGGTCAGTTGGACTAGTTCAACTATAATCATGCCTATACAAGAATTCTGTTCAATCTTTTGACCTGAAGACAGAACTAGTTATTCTAGGAATAAATATAAAATACGAAACTAGTGTAAAAAAATATTTAGATGATTTCAGAAATAAAAAATTTTGTGTTTGGTAGATAATGAGGAATAAGAAGAATAAAGAGTATTAGTTATTTTAAATGACTTTTTTGCCCTCAAATTTTATTATGTAATAATGAGATAAGGGATGGTACCTCGGGAGACATGGGAGAGTATTTAAGGAAAAAAACAAGAAGGTGGTTGGGAAGGAGAGTATTTAAGGAAAAAATAAGAGAGTGGTTGGGAAGAGTGAGAACAGTAATTCTCACTTATTCTAGTTGTACTGAAATAAAGTATTTCCGTAATTCCTTATGGCCCCGTTTGGTTCGAGGATAAATTTTTGAGGTATAAATTTTTTTATACCTGGGATAGCTTGCTATTCCGGGATAATGAAGTATAAAAGTTAAATTGTGGTTGAAAAGTTGGTAATCTCTGGAATAGTTAAAATTGTGTTTGGTTAAAATTATGGAATGATAAATGATAGTGAAAAAAAAGATAGAATTTTTTTACAAAATACCAATTTTGCTCTTATCTTTTTTTATAGTAAAATTAATTTAATTAATATATTAAAATTAAAGTAATTTAATTATAAGTAAAAAATTATATCTTACCTAAAAAAATAATATTTTTTATTTTATTGTATATTTTAGTAAATACAAAATCTAAATTTTAGATAACTATAGATTGAAAATTAAAGTAAAAATTTTAAAAATCAGAGTTCACATAACAGGAATTAGAAATAAAAGTACAAACATAAAAAATATCACTGTAAGTCACATAGCCTCAAGTTCAATGATAATCACATATCTGTAAGTCACATAGCCTTATTCTCCTATTCCCCACCCCCTTGGGATAAATCTTAACGGGTATCCTAGGATAACCCGTTAAGAGGGGGATAAAAAAAAAATTTATCCCCTGTCTTTTTGGTATGGTGTTTGGCAAGAATAGGGGGATAAAGGGGGTTATTCCCCCTTTATCCCCCAACCAAACACTGCCTTAGAGTTTTAGTGTTTAGGGTATATTTGAAAGGGCAAAATAGTAATTACACACAGATAACGGCAGTTTCAAACGGTACGCTAACAGAGTCTGCCGAATCCATTTCTGATGGTGACTCAGATACATCTCTGTAATACGGCCTTATGACAACCAAACACTGCCTTAGAGTTTAGGGTTAGCGGTATATTTGAAAGGGCAAATAGTAATTACACACAGATAACGGCAGTTTCAAACGGTACGCTAACAGAGTCTGCCGAATCCATTTCTGATGGTGACTCAGATACATCTCTGTAATACGGCCTCATCAGATTCATATTAATAAACTCATTTATTACTCGAAGCGGAGCACCCATATTCACAAACACCCCCGTATAAATATCGGGAACCAGTCTTGCGTAATGAGCAGTAGTTAACTTCAGGGGTATTTTGAAAAGAAGTTGGAACGTAAGAAGGGTAGTTTTAATATTAGCCTTCTAAGAAGGATAAATCTGAAAACAGGAAAATTTTTAGGGGTACGTAAGAAATTGTCCCTTTATTATATTGTGTATTATTTGCGTTAATTTTAATTTATATTTATATATACATATCAGTATATATTATTATCCGAATATAAATTTGACTTATAATTGAACCCGAGTCTGTTTTAAGCGGATACAATAATAAAAATTTAACATTTGTCTACACTCGTATTTGCATCCGAAGAAAATTATGGATGTGATTATAGTATTATCAAAAGTTCCACAGTAACTTTTAATATATGTTTTGATGAATTTTTTACGAATTTGAGGATAGATTAAAAAAAAAAAAAAAATTCTTCTACCTCCCACATTATTTACGAATTTGAAACGAATTATAATTTTTTTTATATTTTATATTCTCACTTATGGCTTTATTCGGGGGTAAATCGGGATGGGTGATCCGCCAACCCGGATCCATTTGGATCCATTTGCATCCCTAGTTTACTGTTCATTCCTCCTACAGTCCCACGTCAAAACGATCTCATCCAACGGCCGATAATTTTCCCATGACTCCCCGCGATCAAATCAACGGCTACCAACTTTCACAATGAAGCAACTAAAAAAATATAAATTAAAAAATTCCCATACCCCATCCAAATACCTGTTTAAATATATAAAACGAAAAATTAAATGGATCGAAGAAGCAAAAATTTAGAAACCCCACCATTTTAATTACTAGAGAGAAAGAGCGAGAGCGTAACGCGCGATCTCGTCGTCGTTGTTGTTGTGGCGGTGTTGTGGCGATCCCATCTCCTCTTCCGAATTCGTTCGCGGCGTAGATCTCCTCTTCTTCGTCGTCTCCGACGCTCCAGATCCGCTCCCGGATCCCCAGGTTAGCGACCTCCCCCTACCCGATCTCAGATCCGTGCTCGATCCTTAACCCTAGCCCTCGGCGACGTGATTTTTCGCTGATTTTTGCGGTTTTTTTGGTGTGATCTTTGATCCGTTTCGATTTCGTAGGGTTTGTTGTAGTCGCTAGCGTGGGAGGAGGGTGACGGAAGAGGAGGAGGAGGAGAGGAGATGTTGACGAAGTTTGAGACGAAGAGCAACCGGGTGAAGGGGCTCAGCTTCCACAGCAAGAGGCCGTGGATCCTCGCGAGCCTCCACAGCGGCGTGATCCAGCTATGGGACTACCGGATGGGAACCCTAATCGACCGCTTCGATGAGCACGACGGTCCCGTGCGCGGCGTCCATTTCCACAAGACGCAGCCCCTCTTCGTCTCCGGAGGTGACGCCTCCGCAATCCTATTCCTGTCCTTGTCATGAAAATTTGCAATTTGGTTTGTTTTAGTTGATGAATTTCCGGCTTAGATCTGGGAGGATTTAGGTTATCTGTTGTGATCTAGGGCAGATTTTGCGAATTCTATGTTAAATTTAATCGAAATTGGTTTAATTCTCATCTTAATTACTATTGCAATGGGATCTGATTTTGCTTCGCTTCAATTTTTGTATGATTTTATTGTTTGTTGCTGATATTTTGGTTTAGCAGGAATGGTTAAAAGCTATTTGTTTGATTTTCGTACCATTGAGAATGTGCTTTTCGGGATGATAATTATGCTGAATGGTTTAGTACTCTTTATCTTTTTTGCTGTTGTTTATAGGATCTGATTTGGCTTCCCATTTTTGGGAAATATTGGATTTTTTTCTATGGTTTATGTTCAGAGATCTTTTTTAATATATTGAGCATGAATGGTTTAAATCAATTTGTTAAATTTGTGCGGTTTCAATTTTCGTGGATGCACTGTAACGGTAACTATTATGCTATCATATTGCAGTAGTCGACTAGGAGATCAAGGTCTGGAAAACAGCAGTTTTGTGAATTTTAGTAAACTGCATTTTTAATGCATTTATTGTCATCTTATCTTCTGTTGTCAGCGAACTCTGGTTTCATTTCACCAACTTTAAGCCAAAGTTGATATCGTGATTGTTGATAGTTTACGAGTTCCAGAGAGGAATTTCCCTTCTATATGTACATGCATACATCTAGATATATGTAAAGCATGAATGGCTTCATTTGAATTGTTTTATTTGCGCATTTTTGAGAATGCGCTAATTGTAATGACGGTTATGCTACCACCATAGTGTAGGAGATGATTGCAAGATACAAGGTCTGGAACTCTTGATGTAATGATCATTTATATCAATTTTCTCTTCTTTAATTGATCAAAGTCATTATCTCACTCAATGATCTCTTGATACTGTCTTTATCTTATTTGATAGTTGAAATAAGTCTGAATACGAGATCACACTATTGGTATAATTTTAAGCTAATTTTGATTTGATTATGATTTGTATTAGGAATTCCTCTTTATGTTGTGCGGTTTCAACTTTCAAGAATGCACTATTTTTAATTGAGAGTTATTGTTATGCTACCATTTTGCAGGAGATGACTACAAGATCAAGGTCTGGAACTATAAGACCCACCGGTGCCTATTCACCCTTCTTGGCCACCTCGATTACATCCGCACCGTGCAATTCCACGACGAATACCCGTGGATTGTTAGTGCGAGCGATGATCAAACAATTAGGATCTGGAATTGGCAATCCCGCAATTGCATCTCGGTACTAACTGGACACAATCACTATGTTATGTGCGCTTCTTTCCATCCAAAGGAGGACTTGGTCGTCTCTGCTTCCTTGGATCAAACTGTTAGGGTTTGGGATATTGGGGCTTTAAGAAAAAAGACGGTTTCGCCAGCTGATGATATATTGAGATTGAGCCAAATGAATAGCGATTTGTTTGGAGGAGTTGATGCGGTTGTCAAATATGTACTGGAAGGTCACGATCGCGGTGTTAATTGGGCTTCTTTCCATCCCACCTTACCTCTTATTGTATCCGGAGCTGATGACCGGCAAGTGAAGTTGTGGCGCATGAACGGTAAGCTCAAGAATCTCTTCTAATTGTTTTTTTTTTTTTAATCTATCGAAGTATCGTTATGTGCCGAATGTACTCTCACAAATTATTATTCCACAGTTGCCTTACAATACAATTTAGAAGACTTGTAAATTTGGCATGATGTTTTTTGCCAAATTTGAGAAAAACTATTAAGGGTAGTCTTAAACAATTCTTTTTTTTCAAATTTCTTCCCAAGCTATATATATATGACTTTTGTTTGACAACAAAAAATAATCTTCTGTAACTTTTCTTTGTTTCTTTTGGTAAAAAATAGTTTAGTTTGCCAACTGACCGAACAAAGAAAGTAAATCTTTGGCCAATAGAGCATGAAGAAAACGAAAAGAGAAAAACATGCCCCCATAGATATTCAGATATCTTTGCCTGGGTACAAATGATACACAGGACAATGTATACCTTTGGACATACAGAGAAAACCAAAATAGCAATCAAATTGTTAGCATCGTGATGTTTTTATTTAGTTTGGAGAAATTCTAGAATTTTTTTGCTTGCCATTCGCCAAAAATTGAATAAATTGTATGAGATCATCTGTTTTATATCTGGTATATATTGGTCCAGGTAACATAGGAATCGGTCAATTACACTAACCTTGCTATTCTTCTTGTACAGATACAAAGGCTTGGGAAGTGGACACACTGCGTGGCCACATGAACAATGTGTCCTGTGTAATGTTCCACGCTAAGCAAGATATCATCGTATCCAATTCTGAAGACAAATCCATCCGCATATGGGATGCAACAAAACGAACAGGTATACATACTTTCCGCCGCGAACATGACCGTTTCTGGATTCTTTCTGCCCACCCTGAAATGAACCTTCTTGCCGCCGGTCATGACAGTGGCATGATCGTATTTAAATTGGAAAGAGAACGCCCTGCTTTTTCTGTGAGTGGTGATACTTTATATTATGTAAAAGATCGGTTCTTGCGTGTATATGAGTTTTCAACTCAAAAGGACACACAAGTGGTTCCTATAAGAAGGCCCGGGTCAGTCAGCTTGAACCAGGCGCCGAGGACATTGTCATATAGCCCTACAGAAAATGCTGTTTTACTCTGTTCTGATGTTGATGGGGGATCATATGAGCTCTATATTGTACCTAAAGACGCTTTGGGGAGAGCTGATTATATGCAAGAAGCTAAAAAAGGAGCCGGTGCTTCAGCTGTGTTTGTAGCTCGAAATAGGTTTGCTGTTCTCGAAAAGAGCAATAATCAAGTGTTAGTGAAAAATTTAAAGAATGAAATTGTGAAGAAGAGTGCACTTCCCATTGCGACGGATGCAATTTTTTATGCTGGAACAGGGAGCTTGCTGTGTAGGGCGGAGGATAGAGTGCTAATTTTCGATCTTCAGCAAAGAATGGTTCTTGGTGAACTTCAGACACCAGCAGTCAAGTACGTAGTTTGGTCGACTGATATGGAATCTGTTGCCCTTTTGAGCAAACATGCTATAGTTATTGCTAATAAGAAATTAGTCCACCGGTGCACGCTTCATGAGACTATTCGAGTTAAAAGTGGTGCCTGGGATGAAAACGGTGTCTTTATTTACACAACCTTAAACCATATCAAGTACTGCCTTCCTAATGGGGACAGTGGGATCATAAAAACTCTAGATGTCCCTATTTACATAACTAGGGTCGCTGGGAACGTTATCTATTGCCTGGATCGAGATGGGAAGAGTAGGGTTATCTCAATTGATGCTTCGGAGTACATTTTCAAGCTTGCCCTTGTAAGGAAAAGATATGATCATGTGATGAGTATGATAAAGAACTCTCAACTATGCGGACAGGCTGTTATTGCTTATCTACAGCAGAAAGGGTTTCCTGAAGTGGCTCTCCATTTCGTCAAAGACGAGAGGACTCGATTCAATCTTGCTGTTGAAAGTGGTAATATACAGATTGCTGTTGCTTCTGCAAAAGAAATAGATGAGAAGGATTATTGGTACAGGCTGGGTATTGAGGCTCTAAGGCAGGGGAACACTAGTATTGTGGAATATGCTTATCAAAGGACAAAGAACTTTGAGAGACTTTCTTTCTTGTATCTTGTGACTGGGAACATGGATAAGCTATCGAAGATGCTTAAGATAGCGGAGATCAAGAATGATGTAATGGGCCAGTTTCACAATGCCATGTATTTGGGTGATATTCGCGAACGGGTTAAAATCTTGGAAAATGTTGGCCATTTGCCTCTTGCTTATGTCACTGCTGCCACTCACGGGCTTGAAGAAGAAGCCGAGCGGCTTAAAGCTGAATTGGGCGATAATGTCCCCTCTTTACCCCGAGGAAAAACTGCTTCGCTTTTAATGCCCCCACTACCTCTCATGTGTAGTGGGGATTGGCCGTTGCTAAGAGTGATGCGCGGTATTTTTGAAGGTGGATTGGATACTTTAGGAAGGGCCGGACATGATGAAGAAGAAGAGGAGGCTGATGGTGCTGAGTGGGGTGATGCTGAACTGGATATTGCTGACGTGGAGGGCATGATACAGAATGGTGATATAACAGCAGAAGCCGATGGGGATGAAGTGAACGAAGAGAATGATGAGGAAGGTGGATGGGATCTAGAGGATTTGGAATTACCGCCTGAGCTAGAAACACCAAAAGCTTCTGCTAATTCTCGTTCTACTTTGTTCGTCGCCCCCACACCTGGCATGCCTGTGAGCCAAATCTGGACCCAGAAATCCTCCTCGGCAGGGGAGCATGCTGCGGCTGGAAATTACGACACTGCCATGCGCTTGCTTAGCCGTCAATTGGGTATTAAGAATTTTGCCCCTTTGAAACCACTATTTTTGGATCTATACATGGGCAGTCACACATATCTTCCAGCTTTTGCTACCGCTCCTGTTTTCTCTATTGCTGTTGAAAACGGATGGACTGAATCCGCTAGCCCTAATGTTAGAAGCCCGCCAGCACTTGTGTTCAAATTCTCACAAATGGACGAAAAGGTTAAATTAGCTTATCGAGCCACCACTGAGGGAAAATTTCCAGAGGCTCTTAGGCAGTTCCTTAATATTTTACACACTATACCACTCATTGTGGTGGATTCAAGAAGGGAAGTCGATGAGGTGAAGGAGTTGATCGAGGTAGTGCGAGAATACGTTCTTGGATTGAAGATTGAAGTGAAAAGAAAGGAAATCAAAGACAATGCGGTCAGGCAACAAGAGTTGGCAGCTTATTTCACCAATTGTAGGCTTCAAAAGATTCACATGAGGCTCGTTCTGACGAGTGCTATGACTATATGCTTCAAAGGAGGGAATTATGCGACTGCAGCTAATTTCGCGAGAATGCTTCTGGAGAATAGTCCAAATGAGGCCCAAGCGAAGAAGGCGAGGCAAGTGCTTCAGGCTTGTGGAGACAAGAAGGATGCTAATCAGCTCGATTACGATTATAGAAATCCCTTTGTTGTTTGCGGGGCTACTTTTGTTCCAATTTACCGCGGCCAAAAGGACATTTCCTGCCCATATTGCCGGTCCCGCTTCGTGCCAGCCATCGAGGGGCAAATCTGCACTGTTTGTGAGCTGGCGGCGGTGGGTGCCGATGCGTCGGGTCTTCACTGTCTCCCTTTACCCCCGAGATAATCGCGCAGAGGTACTCATTTCATCTCATGATCCGCCTTTCTTTTCATTGATAATTAGGATAAAGACTATTATGTTATATCTTGTTCGGTACCTTAATGATTGTGTGGTTAAAGGTAAAGCAATAATAAGAATAGGAAATCTTATAGTTGGGTGTTTTTTTTGCTCGGTTTATTTACGCCGCGCATCAAATGTTGTAGGGTTTTGATTTAATTCGTGCAGATCTTTTTGTCACATGAGACACTGTAAGAGATTCTATTTGCTTCAGAATTCGCAGTTCTATATCTTTATAGAGTTGTGCAGGGTTCTTCTTTCTGGAACCTTTTTCGGTTGGTAATTTTTGTTTCTTCTAGTGCAATCTTGCCACCTGAACCATTGCAGTGTTTGAGTTTGATTTTTCTCAGATGATTACACTATTTTTGCATGAGAGATTTTACCAAACTGTAATTTTCGTATAAGTTAGTAGCTATTGAGTGTACATCTTACATCCCACCCATTCAGGAATGTGGTGAATTTTACTGGTCATTTCGGAGTGACCAGTGACCAGTGAAGAATACTCCACCCTTGGATGGGTGGGGGATGCATCATACACTCCTTTTGGGGTGTATGAGTAGCATTGCCCTTTTGAACTCCTATCGTGGAATCGAATGTTTCATCATCGAAAATAATTTGAAGCAGACATTCTAAATATATCATACCATATTGATTCAACTATATACCAGTTCTAGAGATAAAATTTTAAAACTATTTATGCATAAAAGTTAAATTTTAAAATACTAATTTGATATATTTTAAAAATAAATTAAATTTTCGGGCTATTTCGCAGAATTTTGAATGACGTTTATTAAAATATGACCTCAAAAATATCAATCACAGCATATTTGGTGGTGTACAAGATATAGATATACATCTGTTTCATATAATAAATAGTTTTTTTTTGCGTCCTTGACGATGCAATGACCAATTTTAAATGGATCCTTCAACTATTACTTTTTTCGCCGTACATTATATTATGAGTCCGGCTAGTTGGAGGACTTCGTACTATTAAATTATTTTTAATAACAACGTGGCTTTCAAATCGAGTATTTATATTTGATGTATGTTATTAAAAATATTTATAAAATATTTTTTATAATTTTTTAATATTATTTATATATCAAATTAGTAGTTTAAAAAAAAAAGTTAAAAATAAAAATTTTATAAAAAATAATAATATAAAATTTTAATTTTATATCAAAAATATTGATCTGGCTCGAAAAAAGAAATTATTAAAAATTTATCAAATTTAAATTATTTTATACCGTTAAATTTATAAATGCGTTACATTGATTATTAAAATTTGATAATTTTAAAATATTTAGATCACTAATTAAATAATATTAAAAAATATAAAATTTAGTTTGCAAATGTTTATAATAGTGTATGTCAAGTTTAACGAAATTAATTGTTGATTTGAAAGTCACATTAAAATAATTTTGTAGCACAAAAATTTTCGTGCTGCCGATAGTATAATAGTCGGATTTTATATAACTAAGCTAGAATGTTCCTATAATATCCAAAAAAAAAAAAAAAAAAAAATTTAAATCTATCCTCTGGTCATGGGATTGAAAGTCAGCAATGATGGATGTGTGGTTTCATCATTGTGGTTGATCCAAGTATCAATAGAATTGACCAAAAATATTACAGCAACAACACCTTAGTATTTCTGAAAGCATGCCGGTTGGACTCTCTCTCTCTCTCTCTCTTTCTCTCTCTCTCTCTCTCTCTCTCTCTCTATATATATACACTAGGTGTAGGAGAGAATATAATTTTATTATTTTTCAACTACATATTAAATTTAAGGGACGTACTATCATCTCAATCACACATCTTTTAATTTAAAAATTAAAAACTTAATAGCATTAATGATTTGGTACTATTAATAATATACCAGCCTAACTATATATAGAGTTAGGCTAGAATACTATCGATAGCACCAAGTCATCGGTACTATTAAGTTTTTAGCCTTTGGATTAAAAAATGTGTGGTTAAGATGATAGTGATCTCCTAGAATTTACTAGGTGGTTGGTTGAATAGTAAAAATCTTAGAGGACCACTATAATTCCAACCGCATATTTTTTCATCCAACGGTAGAAAACTTGATAGCACCAATTGCTTGGTGCTATCGATAGTATTCTAGCCGGACTCCTATATATATTATAAATTTTTATTGTTTAGATTTTATGATAATCCAAACGTAAACAGATTTATATTTTATAAATTTTAATTATTAAATTAAAATTTTAACTTTTTAAAAAAAAAACCTTTCAATTTTTCATCCAATAATTGAGTTGACAATCTAATTTTCTCGTGTGTTCGAACAAGTACTGATTCTAGCCCGCTCTTGTTCGGCTGGCGGACATCCCTACAAATAGGTGATCTTATTCCTGAAATGTTAGCCGGCATTCCCGGTGGTATGATTTTTCTCCCAATAAAAATTTGGTTTCTCTCGCCATCACACAGCTGCCAATTAAAATAGAAAGAATGCTGGCTAAGGTCAAAATCATATCCTTTACAACACCCGCAATTGGTGGAGTATATGGCTCCTCAAAAAATATTTTTATAATATAAAGAAATAAAAATAAAAAATAAGAAAAAAAATAAAGGGTGTTGCACGTTCACAATAAAATAATAATAATAATAAGCTTTGCTGTTTCCAGCGGAGTCATTCACAAAATTATTAGTCCACTGGAATTTTTTTTTTTTTTTTTGCACTTTTCTCCATAAACACAGCTTTATTAGCAATTAAGTGCTCGTAGATAGTGCAGGAACGTGCATATAAATATGATAAATGTGAGGTAGTTACTAATTATTAGTGGACCTAACTTTGTTAGGTCTTCAAACTCACCCAAAAAAAAAAAGAAAATGAACAAAAAGAGAGAGAGAGAAAAGAAGATCCTCCAATCTCGCTTGTATCAACAAACAGTCTAGAGAATTTCAAACTTCTAATTTAAAACCTTTTTTCCTAACAAATCATTACATATATATACTCTATCATACATGTGAGGTTTTTTTTTTTTTGTGTTCTGGATTTTAAGTATTAAAAAAATAATAATAATGAGACAAGTGAATAAATCTTGATCTTTAAATTAGATATACAGATGGTGGATGTATTAATTTTCTCATCATGTAAATTAGAATTTTATTAAAAATAATATTATAGAATTTTCTCATCATGTAAATCAACAGCCAAATACTTATAATAATTTTTTAAAAAAAACCATAACTATTGTTGTGTCAAAAAAAAATAGCACAAACTTTTAGCCCAACAAAAAAAAAGAAAAGCTATAATTTGAAACTTTCACTTCAACCATAAAATTATTGGTGCTTTTACCGACAGTTCTACATAAAAAAAATATTTACACAGAAGCTCCAGTCGGACCCCAACAGATATCAGACCAGCAATAATGCCATGCCCACCATTACTATAAAAGATTTTGACAATACAAACCGAGTCGAGTAGAATCGAGTCGATCAACGGCCGATGATTATGAATCAATCGAGATAAACTTTTACATCGATTCCATTATCTATTAAAGATTGCACGACCGCACGGATCTTCCCTTCAAATTTATCCCTTTCCCTCGGAGTATAGGTGCAGGTGTACACATCGGCCTCCCGGGCTCGATCTGCCAGGAAGCGGCCCACAGATAAGCACGCGGGTATATCCGATCGCGACTTGAGAACAGCCTTAATGTCCTTCGAATTCGTGCCTGCAACCGCGACTTGCTTGCAGGTGACCCTGTGTGTTATCGAAGCTGATACGAACCTTTTGGATATGAATACGTCGAGTGAGAAGGGCTCCATGTAGGCTATTGTGCGCTGCTTAAACGATATGTGTTTATGGGGGTTTTTGGATTTTTTCTCCTTCTTGTATGTGTATGGTCGGCTGTTGTCGTCGTCCAAGAAATCTTCTACCCCAAAGAAGCTTCTAGGGGATGCCAGGACCTGAAAAATTGAGCAGTTCTGTAAGATCACTACGAATTATATGACAAAACTCACGAACAACACTCTTAACTATAGCTCATTTGGAAATAGAACCTGAATTTTAGTCAATATAGTTTATATAACAAAGGTTGAAGTTTACGGAATGGACACAAATAAGAGTTTGTTTCGTGCTACGAGTTAACAAACATGAGCCATCGAATGTACGGAAATTCAATTTAAAAGCCCAGTTAAACAGCTAATGGAATTGGACGTACAATATGGTTGAACACGATCTTCGAGTAAAACAGTATACGGGATCCTTTGTTTTACCAAATCAAACATCGAAAGAAGAATTACGAAAACAACACGAAAAAAGAAGTTACTTTTATGGTCCAGCAGTTTCACACAACATAGAAAGTAGTAACGAATTAACACAAGCACCACACAGAAATCTCCACAGTTTTTACGGCTCATCCTCTTTCCTTTTTCCCTATTTTGGTTTTTTGACAGGCAAACAAACTTACAATATACAGTCTCCATTAGTTTCCTATTGCAAAAGAGTGGCCATGCCATAACGACCTGGAAGCCCATGAAAATTTATAAGCAACATTTAATATTAGCTTGAAACCAGCATAGGTAGCATAATATGATATGGTAGAACAACAACAAATTGCGAAGCTAGTGTTTCAGTGATTATTACATGGTACAACGCAACCTCTACCGACAACATGATATACTATATAAGAAGATAGACACGCAAAAAACTCTTTATGAGGCCTCTGCCAACAATATATGGGATTTTCTTCCACTAAAGAAGGCATCTTAAGCCTTTAAGGACCAAGAACAACTTTCTTTTTTACTACAAAAACAAATATTGAAGTAACAAGAGAAAGATAATATGACCACAACAGTAAGCAAAATTATATTATTAGCAACAGAAGTGGAGATTTTCATGATTTACCTGCCCATGATGGAAGCTGCTCCTACAAACATATGGAAGTGCCGAACTATTGTGTTCTAGAATAGCTGTTCCTTTCTTCAAAGTTTGGCCGAAGATGTGTTTGAACATTTCCAAATAAATAAAACCTCGGACAAGCTGCAATACAATGCTCAGTACCCTCTATATGACTAAAGCCTGAAACATAAAAAGCAAAAACAAATCCAACAGGTATAAGCCGATAATTAATATTCACATTAAACAAAAGTAATCAAGAATTACTAGACAGTTGTCAAAATATTAGCTTGTGTTCACTAATTGCGCAGACTTAACCGCTCGCAAATAACTGTGCAGTAAGCTTGGGAGCATAGCAATAAAAACGGGACTAGAGAAATTTATTCCTTGTAAAGCAAGAGTTTGCATGAATAGAAGTTCCAACTTGATGGGTGGATGTAAAATGTTTTTCTATCTTTAGCTAGCCTATGATCTGTTATTAGTACATCAGAATCCACCCATACCGTTTTGTTGTACATCATTCAAAATATCTCAAATTGTGCTTCTTCATTTGTTTTTTCATTCAAATGTTTCAAAGAGGTCAAGGTCCACACCGTTTGGGAAGCAGCAAATTCCTTATACCAAAGATAGAATCACAGAACAACATAAATTCCTATTTATATCATTAAAAATACAGATTTATCATCTGAATAAAAAATGTTCTGACAATAGAATTGGTTTTCCAGATTCACCTTTTTGTTTATAAATTAATGCCTAAAACACATAATCGGCAACACAACATCTGGTGATGCTGAAGTGCGAACACTTACCAATTATAATGCGTTGTCCGACTCACTTAAAGCCAATGTTTCACCAAGAAAAGTCCTTACAATTGAAGGAAGAGCAGTTTAAAACATGCATTGCTTCCAAAATCCTAGTCGCACCAAATAAACACAGTAATGTCGACAATTACCAAGGGGCAATTGAGAGCTACTGATAAAATAAAAGAGCAGATTAAAGGGCATAACAAAGAAGGTTTGTGATGAAAGAAGATAATGCATAATAATTGATGAATCAGGGGAATTGCAAAGCTAATATACACAAAATGATGATGCATAACATAAGAACAATTAGCAGGAAGTAATTCGTAATCTATTTTCATGTCATTACTCGTTACTGTGATTAACAGCGTAGATAAATTAAACCACTATTGCATAATCTATTTTCCTAATTACTTTTCAAACTCAAGCAGTCTACAACAGGCTGCTAGAGCCACGAAAGGAATGCTCAAGTTGTACATTATACATGCTAGTCATACAATTAAACATTGCACTCATTTGATCCAATATAGTAAGAATAATCACAACAAAAAGAATATCGATTTAACAAGAGTGTTGTAATGCTTCTCTCAATGATCACGCTATAAGACCAAACCAGTCTCCGAATTTGCCTAATCCAAGATAGCTAATATAACACACAAATCAGTAATGTCCGACAATGAAAGGAATCGGATGATGAAGAGAATCCCTCACGTGAACGCTTTTTCTGCGGTTCCCCTTGGGTTTTGGTACTTGCAGGTATGTTTGCAGGGGCTTGAATGGGCTTGAAGGCATGCAATCTCAGCATGTAGCCATTATAATATATGGAAATTCTAACAAAGGGGCCAATTTGAAACAGATCTTAAGTGCAAAATTGGCATTGTTTAAATTTTTTATGCAGGGGAGTGCTTGAGACGAAGGGAAAAGTACAAGGGGAGCGTTTTATAATTAAGCATAAATAGGACTAGATAGGATTAGATAAATATTTTCCCAATAGAGTGTTTGATGTTGCATAGGATTAAATTAAACATGAGATTAAATTACAAAATTTGTGTTTGATGCTACGAGTGATTAAGGCCTAGTTTGTGATTGTGTTTACAGGATCACCCATTTTCATGCTATGAAAGGCCTACAAAATTTGAAAGCGCTTCTAATCTTTGCTCCTCTGATGGTTCAAAACCACGGCGTGCCTTTAGCCACCGCAATATCAAAATTAAGACCTAAATCTAGGATCATTGTTTATCCACCTTAACATACAAACCACCAAAATCCGAGTTTGTCGATGCAATCTTATACAAAATCACCAAAAGACTCAAAATCAAACCATTAAACGACGAAACAACTGTATCAAACTATCAAATTTCGAGACCGAGCTATACAAATTTATCATAAAATAAAAACAAAACAACTCAATGAAAAGGAGATTTCCTCCTCTCCGCCCACCACCTGCTTGATCTCGAATCTTTGCCGATCCAATACGCCCTCTACCTAGACTCATGTGAAATGTGATCTAGCACAAGAGAGGGAGAGAGAGAGAGTACCTTCTCCGGCGGCAGCGGCGGCGTCGGTGGCGTCGGTGGCGGCGGAGGTGGCGATCCGAGGTCGATGATCGGAATGGTTGGCGAGGGAAGGAGAGAGAGAGGGGGAAATGGATTAGGGTTTTGGTGGTAGAGGATTTAGGGTTTGAATGGTGGGAGAAAGAGGGAGAGGGTTTTGAAGATGGACCACAACTATTGCCTGCACCCGGTCTATAAATACATCTTATACACCACAATTTAAAAAAAATGGTTAATTGCATAAGGTCCCTGAAAACTGGTTGAATAGCAAATATATCCCTACAAAATTTAATTTTTTATACTTATCCCTTGAAAAATCTTAAGTTATTTGTATCTACCCCTCTGGTTTATTACAGTTTGGAAATTGTTTATATTTTAACAGAATAGATGTGAAATAATTTTTTTGCCCTTACAAATATATTCTTCCAAAAGCAAAATTTTTATATTTATTACAAAAATGTCTCTCTCCAAAAATCCCAACGCTAATCTCCTTCATCTATAAAAGAAGAATCCAGCCAACCATTAAAGCCAACTTTCCTCTATATAATATGTTAATTTTTCCATTCATTTTTCTCTATTAATCTCGCTTTATTTTTTCATCTTTTTCTCTCCTCTAATACATTGCTTTTTATAATGAGTGAAAGATAGGTAGATTCTTCGCATAGCATCCAAATTTTCAAGTACGATTACTTTAAAACTGGTAAAATTTGAGTTTCAAAGCAGCCGCACATTAGAGGTCGTCGATTTTATGGGTGTCCAAACTAGGGGGTCAGACAACAAATTTTGCATGGATAAAAAAATGGTTTGTTGTTCATTGTCTACAGTAACTTCAAAGTTTAGTATACAATAGCATTATTTACCATTATTCCAATTAAAGTGGTTTAAAAAAAATAAATTCGTACATATTCATAATTTTTTTTTATTTACTAATTATTTTTTTATTTTTATATTTTGCAGAGTAATGAGTACTATAATTATTTTGTTTGGGTTGATGACACACACCACAATACTGTTGACTTAAAATATCAATTACAGACATTTCAAGAAGCTGTGGAGCATCGCATTCAAAAGTTTGAAAAAAAAATTTTATTTCTTCTTAAATTGCTTGTATATTTGGTATTAGCTAATATCTTGTTTAGTTTGGCAATGTAATAAAATGTGATGTAAAACTGCAATATTGTGATAAAATAGTTGATGGAGTAGTGATAAAGTAGTAGTTCTTACAAGAATATAATTCTCCTCACAGCATTGCAGTTTGTGATCCCAAATTTTTTTCATTTTGTAAAAAATCAAATCTACAAAAAAAAAATCAAGTGACCACAATTCTCCTCACAACATTACAGTCAACATTCAAATCAAAATGTTAGCAGTATGAAAATTCATTCATTCAAATCAAGTGACCACAATTCTCCTCACAGCATTGCAGTCAGCAGTTCAATACAAACACAATGCCATTCATAACTTATGAGTAGAACCAAATTACATCCATTTAAATCAAAATGTTACATATGAGTATATCCTAATTACATCCATTCAAAGCATGAAAACAATAAGTACTTCAAAGTTAGCAGTGTGAAATTAACAAGTACTTCAAAGTCAAGTACTTCAAAGTTAAATACATCAAAGTTAGCAGTATAAAATTACCCACCATATTAACCCTTACACAAAATACATACATGCAGACCACAAAATATATCCATTTAGACCAACTGTCCAAAAAAATATTATACATCAACTCTTTTATCGAACTGAATCTTGATTTTTTAGACATCCCATTGCATCAATTTCACTTATGACACTTCTTTGTTGGGACTGTGAGATTGTCGCTTCACAAGTTGTCCGTTTTGATTTTGATGCTAGTTTCTTTCCTCTGCACCTACAGACCATTTTTAGCAGTTAGTAATGTACTGAAAAAAGTAAATTGAAAGTAAATTTTGTTGGTCAATATAATACCTTATGCCACTACTAGTACCAGCACTTGCTTGAGATACTCCTTCATCTGCGCCTTCAGACTGAGGGTTCGTAGTAACAGGGTTCTTACATGTTTTTGCACGATGGCCTAATTGGTTGCATCTTTTGCATCGATGCTTTTTCCTAATTACTATCTCATTGATCCTCTAATTCTTTTCTTTCGAGGTCTTCCAGCTGGCCTATTTAAAATAGGAGGTAACACATCATGGCTGATGTCAATCTTTATCCACCGATCACTACTATGCAATGGTGCAATACCAACAGAGTAAGCCTCCTTATATTTGGCTACTGTAAAATATGATTGAACAAATTTTTTCCACTTTTCATATCTTAGTTTACTTATAACTGCCATTGCATGAATGCGTGGCACACATTTTACTTGCCATACTCTGCAGTTGCATTGCATGTCTTGTAATCTCACCTCGCATCTTGAATGAGGTCCAATTACTTCTGCTGAAAACTCATCACTCCATAGCACCTCATATTGGCCCAAACCCTACATATTGTGAAGATTAGATAGGATAACTGCTCACAGCATTGCAGTGAGCATTGCTACAGTTTCATTGCATTGAAGTGAGCATTGCAACAGTTTCATTGCATTGCAGTGAGCATTGCAACAGTTTCA
This sequence comes from Tillandsia fasciculata, assembly GCA_029168755.2. Taxonomy (NCBI): domain Eukaryota; kingdom Viridiplantae; phylum Streptophyta; class Magnoliopsida; order Poales; family Bromeliaceae; genus Tillandsia; species Tillandsia fasciculata. The sequence continues at coordinate 5,158,678 of CM054937.1, read as the reverse complement.
TTCCATTGCAGTGAGTATTGCAGTATTGCAGTGCATTGCATTGCAGCATTGCAGTGAGCATTGCAGTGAGCATTGCAACAGAATCATTAGAAAACTTCCTTCATTTGCATAAAGTTTGCACAAAGAAAACTATAAAACCACAGCAGCTAAACAATTAGTAAGTTATTAACTCTTTATACATATTCATTGTGATGTAAATTGTAGATGTATGCCCTACAGGAAGAAAAAAAATAGAAACAACATTGCAGTGAGCAAGATAGCATATAGACAAAATGAAAATCAGAGTTAGAACTAACTTACCTTGCTTATCTTGTTTACATGTTTGACTACTGTTGGTACAATTTCATGATCTCACTTTTTGCTCTATTTCTTCTCTCATCCATCTTAACCATTATTTTTTGTCAGATAGTGTCGATCATGTCAATCAATAGTCTATGCCTATCGTTAGAAATCCAAGCATTGAATGATTCAGAAATATTATTGGTCAAGTAATCACACTTAGCATTTGTCCCGAATTTACTTCGACTCCACAAATAGCTATGGTTCTCCTGCAAGTACTCAATAGCCATTGGGTTTGCTTCATACACCTTAGCAATGCTAGCTTCATAAACATTCTGTTTATTCACTCTTGCTGCAGCCCACAAATTATCTTTATAGCAATCTCCACGAAATTTCTTTTTGAAGTTGCTATAAAGATGACGCATACATTCTCTATGTTCAATTCTTGGATAAAGAACTTGAACGACCTCATCTAAACCTTTTTGTCTATCAGAGGAGAACACTAGGCCTTCGGGTTCTCCTATAACAATCTTCAACCCATGAAGAAACCATTCCCAACTATTAGAGTTCTCCGACTCGACAACACCAAAAGCAACCGAAAAAATTGATTTATTTCCGTCGATACTTGTAGCTACTATGAGCACTCCTCTATGCTTTCCTTTGAGATGGCATCCATCTAATACAATATAAGATCTACATCCAGTGAGGAATCCTTGAATGCAACCACCAAAAGCAATAAAAATTCATTGAAAATGATGCTTTTGATTAATAACTTGCAACTTTATCTCCATATGACTACCGTGATTTCTTCTAACAATTTCTTTCTTGAAATCAAAAATTCTTTTATACGACTCCTCCCACTTCCCATGGATTTTAGACATTGTCATTTCTTTTCCCCTAAAGACTTTGCAATAAGTCAAGTCTACATGATATTTTTGTTGCAATCTTTTACGCAATTCGGTTGTAGACAAATCTCCTTCCAACCGTAGCCATTCGATGACCCTATTGCACACCCAAGCCTGTGTTGCTACTTTGTTCTTACACCTATTGACAGATGTATATGTGTGCTCTCCTTGCAAAGTTTTCACCTATAATAAAAATGCTAGTTAGGAATGCAAGTAATTTATAAATATGTGATGGTAAAAATACATTTAAAAAATAGGATAATGTAAGTGCTACCTGAAAAGCTAAAGAATCTTGAAGTCTAAATGCATGGATTCGCCACTTGCAATTAGATTTTGAGCATCTTGCAGTTACCCTCGAAAGATCACTTTTTTGTAGCTTATACTCAAACTCATTTTATAGAGCAAAATGAGTCAGTGCATCTCTAAATGAAGCTACATTTGGGTACTTTGCTCCTATCTCCATAATAGGGTTATTTCTTGTCATATGGAATTATCTCTCCATGATCTATATTAACCATTTCCTCTAAATCAGTGTCATCACTTTCAAGAGAATGAAAGCTATCTTCACTTAAAATTGCATCTGATTCACCAATTGGTTCTTCATTTGTTACTTCTTTACCAATTGTTTCTTCATTTGTTAGTTATTTGCCAATTGTTTCTTCATTTGTTAATCCTTCACCAACCCCAACCCCTAAATCAAATTCATCAAATTCACCAATTGCTTCTTCATTTGTTACTTTTTCACCAATATCACCAACTTCATCACCAACATTATCACCAACATCACCAACATCATCAACTGCTTCTTCATTGTCATCATCATCATCATTCATGCCAACCTTGGCCCTGTCCACATCAGTGTTGGTGTCTTCCACACTAGGCTTAAGAACACTAGTTTCTCCACTAATATAGTTTAACGGAATACCATTCGTTTGAAAGGTTATAAATATTTCCACTTCCTTCACATCTTTGGATATGGAAAATATAGCCTTGAATTCATGCTTGTTAATACTTGAATGAACTTCTTCGGCTTAACATTTCTTGCTACATACCATATCCCAATATTCTCTGTAATACCCCAATTGTATAGTGATCGTACATCTCGACAAAATTCGATGAGATTGTAATCATCAATATCTATCATTAATATTTATCTTTTACCATCACAATATCTGAGTCCTCATGCAATTTTGCAGTTTTAACTGTTTTAAGATATCCAGCATAATTAAACTTCACTTGAAAAATATCATATTCATCAATTTTGTCAAACTGTAATGATAGAAGAAAAAAAGGTAAATAAAATGAACTAGCTCCTACCTTCTAGAGAAATACTGTGACAAAAAAAAAGTAATCATAAGAACATATCAACAGAAAAAGTATCAAATTAACTCAAAATTTTCGTTTAATTACTATCTTTGAGTCGGATGCATAGCATGTAAAATCATACATTGTTCTTCAATGACCATTGTTTAGAGAACTACTGTGACCTCTTATGCCTATGCCTTTTCTTTTTAGCAAAATAAGAAAAAATAGTAGAAAAAGTTAAAAAATGTTCAATAAAATACATAAAAATAAATAAATTAACAATTTATTAACTTACTAGAATTTTGACCTTCTCTTGCCAGAATTTTGAAAAACCCTAATTATGGGTTCGAAACTAGCATGCGGGAGAGGACGGAAAGAGGAAGAGGAAGAGGAAAAGGAAGGGGAAGGGGAAAAGAGGAAGAGAAAGAGGAGAAGAAAGTTGCAAGTTCGCCGAAGGGAGGGTTTTCATCGCTGGTATGATCGTGGGAGGGAACTCCAGTGTCGCTGAGGTCCTTCACCTTCCGTCGCTGAGGGCCCATCTTAGGTTAGGTTATAATATACAAAGGGTAAAAAAGTAAATTTACTTTTTTTTATCTAACTAAGGTTATTGAGTTAACCTATGGTTAACTCAACATTTCTATCAGAGATAGACGGTAAAAGTAGGTATGAATAACGGTGGATTTTTGAAGGGATAAATATGAAAAGTTGAATTTCGTAGGGATATATTTGCTATTCGACCTGCTTTCGAGGAACTGTATGCAATTAACGCTTTAAAAAACTCATCATAGAAAAGCCATTTCTTCCGCTTTGAGAGTGTTTAGTCTAACTTTTCAAAAGTAAACTTATTTAATTCAGTATGCCCAGCATAGTTGGGCTAAGTTTGATATTTAGATTTATTTTATTAAATTAAATAAGATAGAGTAGGAAAAAAAAAAAAGTGTATTTCTGTATTTTTCTTGTGAGATTACAAAAAATATATCGAGAAATGTAATATTACGTACCGAAAAAAATATAATTTTTTGTTTTCTACTTTTTTAATCACACGTAATGTAATCTCGCAGTAATTTCAAATGGAGACTTAGAAATATATACAGTTGAAAACGTAATGGTTATAATAATAATCATTTTATTTGATTTTGTTCAACCGTGACTACTGCAGCTACATTTCTTCTAATTAACATGCTAAGTTAAAAAAAGTAAATAGTGTAATTCTTTTTCAATACTAATGATTGGATTTTTTTACGTAGTTCCAACTATAATATTTGAACTCAAATGTAACGATCCGAATATTGTAGTGAAATTCACCTAAAGTTAAAAATGGTATTGCAGTAATGATTGTTTGTAGCCAAATAATTCATAATTAAGTTCAAGAATAAATTTATTTAGAGACATTATTTAAAGGATTAATTTCATACAGCTGTTTGTAAACATATCGAATAGTAGATATATTTTTATAAAATTCAACTTTTCATATTTATTCTTTCAAAAAATTTAAGTTGTTCATATATATCCCTCTGGTTTAATTCCGTTAGTTTACTGTTTATTTTTTAACAGAATATATGTGAAATGTCAGTTTTGTCCGTTCAAATATATTTCTCTAAAGTTCCAACGGTTAAAATAATAAAAAAATACCTGTAAAAAAATAAATTTACTTCACTAACTAACTAAGATTAAGTATGTAACCTATGATTAACTATATTTTTTTAACGGATATTGACGATAATGACATATATGAACAATTTAAGATTTTTGAAAAGATAAATATGAAGTTAATTTTGTAGGAATATATCTGTTATTCGATATGTTTATAGGGATCTGTATGAAATTAACCCTTATTTAAATCACAAGTTATATGCTGCTCTTAATAAAACTCCTCTGAATTTACATAATATAATAAAATTATTTGGTGTAGGAGGTGTTTGACCTAGATTTTGAAAAATGATTTTAGGATCAAAAGGCAATTTTTTTAAAATAAAGTATTTGATAAATGGTTTTTCAAATTTTAATTATGAATTTAGAGAACCAAAATCAGAAGCGGTTAAAATCTACTTCTTGAATTTGATTATGTTTTTATATTCAAATTTTTAATTTTTATTTTAATTTAATATTCAAGTTTTAAATTTTATATTTTATATTTCAAATTTTAAATTTAAATTGTAAATTTAAAAGTTTCTAATTTGCAAAATTCAAAAATTTAAAATTTTAATATAAAATTTGGAATTAAAATTTAAAACTTAAAATCAAAATTTTAAATTTAGAATTCAAATTTAAATACCAAAATTTAAATTCTATTTTAGATTTTAAATTCAAATTTTTAAAAGTTTGAAGTCAAATTCAAAATTTAAAATAAAATCCAACAAAAAAAAAAATACAAAATAGTTTTATAAAATCACTTAAAAAATTTTGATCTCCTACTAGACTTAGCCAAACGCTCTACAATTTTTAACCAAAATTAAATTTTCAAACCAAAATCAATTATGCAAAAATCATTCTAGAGTCCGGCTGCTATACTCTTATGAGTAAAAAAATTTCGTACTCGTAAGTTTTTATCTCTTGGATGAAGGAATGTGCGGTTAGGATTATAGTAGTTTCTAAGATTTATACTATGTCACCAACAACCTAGTAAACACTAGGGGGACCACTATCATCCTAACCACATATTTTTTCATCCAATGGCTAAAAAGTTATGAGTATACAGAGGTTTATACTCATAAGAGCATAGTAGCCCTACGCTATATATATATATATATATATATATATATATATATATATATATATATATATATATATATATATATAGTCCGGCTACTATACTATTAATAATACTAACTTATTGGTACTATCAAGTTTTCTACCCTTAGATCAGCTTCTTTAATCATTTTTATCCATTATATTTTACTATTTTCCAACCACCTATTAAACCCAAGGGTCCATTATCATCTCAATCACATATTTTTTAATCGAATGGGTTAAAAATTAATAGCACCAATAACTTGGTACTATTAATAGTATTCCTGCCTAGCTCTCTCTCTCTATATATATATATATTATTTGTTTCAAAAACTTTTGAATTTATATATGTGATTTTTAAAATATTATAGACAAAATTTATATTTATAGAATTGAATTTAGAAAAGATTAATGATCAAATATTCAGTATGGTGCATGATATGCACTAATACACCAGGTCCATGCACTACTGGGACCTTTTTGGGCCTACTCGGCCCATGGGAGAAAAATGGCGGGGCGGCAATGAAATTACCTTTCCCGCTTCTTTTTATCATTTTTTAAATTTGTTTTTCTTTAACCAATTTTGAATTTAATCGAACCAAAATCTCCGATAAATTTCAATAAAATTCCAATTAAGTCCTTAAACTTTAAATAGTAATTCTATTTAGTTCTCACCTTAGATTAAAACTTGTTACTCGCACGGAGTTGATCTATTTATTCGTGCACTATATAAATTCATTATTTTTTCATTTAGAATTAAAAAATGTGACAAAAAAAAAAAAAAAAATTGACATATGCATGGTATGTGCATGAATAATTCATCAGGCAATAAAAAATAAACATAGACATTAGATCTGACAATTTCAATCCGTATCCACATATACTCATGGAGTATTCGTAAATTTGCGAATATGATGAAAAAATATTTGAACATTTTTGGCAATCCATAGATAAGCTATAGATTGTTGTATATATAAGTTTTTTAAAAATTTAAAAAAATAATGATTTTTTCCTTTTTGTTTTATCCGTTTTGTTATTATTTATTGTATACTATGATATTTTAAATAATAAATTAAGTTTTTATCTTTTAAAAATAAAATATATGATATCCGTGTTTAAAAAGTATAAAAAATAAAAATACTTATTCGCATAACGTATAGATTAGGAAAGTCACGGATTGCATGAATTTTTAAAAAATCCGAACCCGACTATAAAACCTGAAATCCGAAATCAAACTCAAATCCGGCAAATTTTAAAAATTCATATCCAAATTCGAATCCAACCAAAAATTCAAAGTCCGAATTCGAACTCGAATCCGAAAATTTAAACCCGAGATAATTATTTCTCTTTTCCTCTTTACAATATTTCAAAATATATTATATTAAATCTAAATTTTTAAAATATAAATTTAAATATAATATCAAATCTTTATATACATATATATTATATAACGTAAAATCAATTCGGATTCGGGTATCTGAATCGAAATCCGTCGAATTTTCGTTTTTTATATCTGTATTCGAATCCATATCTGTTTAACATCAAATAAATTCATTTCATTCGGATTCGATTCGAATAAAATTTTAAATATCCGTATCCACTAGCATATGTCTGTGAGTTATCCAATCCGTCCGTTTGCCCACCGTAATAAGCCAGGACTAAAAAAAAAAAAAAAAAAAAAAATTTTTTTTTTATAAAGAGGGAATTAATAGCTGGAGGACCAATATGAGAGAAAGGTGAAAGTTTAGGGACTAAGTGGTGCAATCTCCTTTCTCTTCATTCCTTAACTACCCTCATAAGCTTCGAATCCCCACCTCATTACTTGGCCCAAAAGCGAAGGTACCATCCATCACCTTCCCCAATTCTTCTTATATAATAATATGAGGGGAAAATTTCCAGGTTAATGCGTAGTTTTGATCCTTCAATGGCATCTTTTCCTCTCCTCCAGGGGTTGTTGAGATGTCGATTTATGAGCAAGATCAAGCGCAGTGGCGAGCCGAAGCAGCCCCTCAAAGTATTGGTCACTGGCGCAGCAGGTCATTTCAAAACTTTATTGGCTAAATTACAAAAAAACCTTTCTGTAATATTCTGTTTTTTTATTTTGCTCTTCTATTTTTTAAAAATTTATATTTTGCCTCATCGTAATTATCAAAATATGTATTTATTCCCTCCGTCACCATTCCGTGAGTGAACCGTCAATTTTTTAAAAAATATTATTAGATATACTCAAAATACTAGCAGGAAATAAACTAAAATTCATTCTCTCTCCAATAAAAGGGAAGGGTATTTTCGTCAATTTACCTTTTCCGTTAACGCCGTTGCCCCCTAAAGATAATTCGGTAATTACGAAGGGGCAAAATGTAGGCTTTTAAAAGACAAGGGACAAAGTGAAAAAACGAGATATTACAGGAATGTTTTCTGTAATTTAGCCAACTTTATTTGTATAATTGCTGTATTCTAATACATGTACGAAAGAAAAAGATTAAAAGTGCAGAACTCGATAGCAATAATAAGTCGTTAGGCGCAAAACCGTCGGATCAAAATATTTATGTTTAGTACTTTATATTTTCAATCAAAACTTTTTTTTCATTCAATGTGAGACTATTGGGATGTCATAATAAAAATAGTAATTTTAACCGCCTCAGCGGCGGATCTAAAAAATTTTCTAGTGGAGTCAAATATATAACGAAAAAATCTTTTTCTATATAAATTACCGTATAATAATCGTTCATCAATTTGATCATACATACGATTGCATAATTTATTCTTTATAAAATCCATCGTAGAAAAATCTCTTTCAATTGTGGCCGTAGCAACTGGTCAAATTAATGCCGACTTCAAAAGTGAAACAACTACTATTCGTTTCATAAATGAAAAAAAAAAAAAAAAAAAAAAAATCAGAATTAAAGAAAAGCAATTAAAGATCCATACACATACCTTATATTTTGCATCCCAATTTAAAATTGGGAGAAAAAAATTTACTGGCACCTTAGTAGAATTGGAGTTGGCCCTTAAAATATTAATTAATATATTAATTAGATTAAATATGATTGAGAAAGGGTAAAGGAAGAGATTATGTGGAATAAAAGAGACCGTAATTTTTTTATTAAACAAATCTTTTTAGCCATTTGCCACTGCGAAGGAAAAAAAAAAAAAAATTGCGGGTCCGATTTAATCCGATCAGACCCGTTATGGGTTCTTTTTTCTAATACGACTCCTAATTTTGTTTGACCCCACTTGAGGTCAACTTATACCGCAAAGTGGGGTCAACTGTGCAAATATGGCCATAATTGCCTTTCTTGTATTATCTTCAGTGGGTCAATAGATCCCACTGAGAATATATTGCATCCGCTAATGAATAACTTGTTCAGCCCAAACCACATGCCTAGAAGGTTAAGCCCAAATTATTAATATTAAAAACTTTGGTCCTTGTATACCCACTAGGGGTGACAATCCAGCTCGCTGTTAGCGAACCAGCTCGTGTTCGGCTCGAAATGAGTTCGAGATCGAATCGCTCGTTTAGTAAACAAGCCGAACACGAGCCGAATTTTTCAACTCGTTTAATAAACGAGCCGAACACGAGCTGGGGTTAGCTTGCTCGTGTTTGGCTCGATAACAGCTCGAATATATATATATATATATATATATATATATATATATATATATATATATATATATATATATATATATATATATAAATATAAACTTTGCCATTTAGATTTTAGACCATCAATTTTTTATAAATTTTAATTATTATATTAAAATTTTAATTTTTTAATTTTATTTCAACTTTACACCTAATAATAGAAATGAAAACCAAACTTGTTATTCGTGAGCCAGCTCGTGTTCGGCTCGTTAATAAACGAGCCGAACACGAGCTGAATTTTTCAGCTCGATATTTAAACGAGCCAGCTCGTGTTCGGCTCGTTTAATAAACGAGCCGAACACGAGCCGACCCCAGCTAGCTCATGTTCGGCTCGTTGACACCCCTACCACACACAATCTCTTTCCATCTAATATGGGAGATGGGATCACAAACTGCTCCCGTTTAGACCATAACGTCTTCACAAGGTCGAGTCACAAATATAGCTCAAAATAACCGAACGATGTGAGAACCATATAACACTTTCGACTGGTAATCCAGCTCTAATATCAAATATAACAACTTAGTCTGCAAGTAGTAATAACTTGAGCTTAAACATTGCGGCGGACTGTCGGTTTGAGTCTGATGAGTTATTGATACTAGTCGATTGAGTCATTACAGTTATATCATCCTATACTGCAAACAGATAACATGATGTCTCTTTACAGGGCAAGTTGGCTATGCTATCATCTCAATGATTGCTAGAGGGTTGATGTTAGGCCCCAGCCAACCTATAATTCTGCATATGCTTGACATTCCTTCTGCAGCAGAAGCACTAAATGGTGTCAGAATGGAGCTAACAGATGCTGCATTACCACTGCTAAAAGGTAACCTTTTCTTTAAGTTAAATTGCATAACTGTTCAGTGAAGTTTTCACATAATTCTACACAGGTCATCAAGCTTTAGTTTCTCAAAATCGATGCATTAAATATCGATTTAGAAGTTGAAGTTTAGCACATCAGATGCAAGAAATCAGTGTTTGGTGACCTAAATGAAATTCTGCAGTAAGCTTAGTGACTAGAAGCTGCAGTTCTACCCTTTTTCTCCCTTTACTACTAAAATAAATTTCATGTTTAAACTTTTTTTTTTTTAAAAAAAAACAAAGTAAACAGATCATCTCTAAATGATAATGCAATGTTCTTTTATTGATTTTTTAGGTGTTATTGCGACCACTGATGTGTTTGAAGCTTGCGGCGGTGTAAACATAGCCATTATGTTAGGCGGTTTTCCTAGAAAAGAGGGGATGGAAAGGAAAGAAGTGATGTCAAAAAATGTTGCAATTTACAAAGATCAAGCTTCTGCTTTAGAGCAGTGCGCAGCTACGAATTGTAAGGTGACAAGGATTTGATAATCTTGTTTAATACATAATAATATAAAGGGATAATATCTAATATACTATATACCTTTCAAAGTTTTAAAAATATCTTATTTACCCCTTGGATGGCCAAAATACCCTTGTTGATTTCAAAAAATTCCTTCAAATATCCCTTTTCCCTCTACAGTTTACTAATGAGATTGGGTTTTAGAATGGTATTTTGGGTATTTAGGCATAAATTTAAAAATTTTCGATAGTAAGGGTTATATAAGCAAGGAATTTTTGGAAATCAATAAGGGTATTTTGGCCCACCAGGTGTATATTAGATATTTTTAATATTTTGAAGGGTTTATTAGATATTATACCAATTACTAACATAGTTCTCTAACAGATTAAGCTTTTCGAGAACAATGATTGTTTCACTATATTTTTTAACATGATATCAAAGTAGGAGGTCCTGAATTTGAGTCCCGTTTGACTCAACGTGAGGGGAAGTATTGAATATACAATGTTAAAAACGTTCTGGCGGCATAAGCTTTTGGAAAACAACAGTTGCTTCACATTATTTAACAAATTTATTCTCATTTCTACGAAGTTCCATACAGAGTGTGCAACCTAATCAACTGTTTATTTACCTGAATAAATTATATCATATAGTCTTCATGCTTATTCATATTATTATTAGTCACTTTTGTGGGTGGTTTTGATTACAAAATCCAATTATATAGTTATCATTATTATGGGATTACCGATCTATATGTTGATAGCTAGTACAGTGTGGGATTTTCTTTTGTGATCACAAGCTAGGAAGTTCATTTTTCGCCATCTGAAATGTGAATTTATTCAGGTTCAGGATAGCTGCAGGTTCCGCCTTAAAAGTTATCTTTTGCTGTCGACATGGCGTATATATTACTTGCCATGTATTTTTTTAGTTTCAACTCTGCTTGTGAAGTTTTAGATTCTATCTGCAGGTTTTTATCTTTTCTTCTGACAAACTTGTTTATGCTATTTTGAACTGATGTAGTATTATACGAATTAGCATGTGAAAGTTAAGTAGAATATATATAATGTGTGTTAATTCAGTTGATACAACTGTTGAATTTCGCCTCCAGGTGCTTGTTGTTGCTAACCCAGCTAACACTAACGCACTCATTCTCAAAGAATTCGCTCCTTCGATCCCTGCAAAGAACATCACTTGTCTTACGCGGCTCGATCATAATAGAGCCATTGGTCAAATTGCAGAGAGGTTGAACATGCACGCAAGCGAGGTGAAGAATGTAATTATATGGGGTAACCATTCTTCCACTCAGTACCCCGACGTCAATCACGCAACTGTGATAACTCAAGAGGGAGAGAAATCGGTTCGAGAAATTATTGCTGACGATAAATGGTAAATTGGCTCTCCTTATGTTAGTACTAGAATTAGCCTTATTACTTTTTTGCTATACTCCAAACTATTTCATCAGTAGGTATGGTTATAGTAACTTGATACCTCTTACCTATTAATGCATATGATTTAAATCCTTCGACACACACACACACATATATGGAATGACATAAATAAATTCTTCGTAGATACAAATATAAGGATTGAATACTTATATATTTTGCATCTATGTATCATGGACACTTCTATAAGCCTCACGTATCTGTGTCAGACACGCGCATGTCCGTATCGGAATCGTGCCCCGAATTTATGCCGTTTTTTATGTATATATAGTGTAAGATAATAAATATTTTAGATTTTTTTGATGAATGCGTATAAATTTTTTGTGGACAATATAAATAAATTATGTGTGGTGGAGAATTTCTTTCTTTAAAATATATGAACTATCAATGAGAAATATAATAATATTTTAACAAAATTAATATTTAATATATAATAAATATATATTATTATATTAATAATATTATATTTGATTAGCGATGTCCGTGCCATGTCCTAGTCCTAATATTTTGGAAAAATTAACATCAGAGCCAAAGATCATGATGATTTGATTTTTCTAAGGTTTGTTTCAATTGTAGTCTTTTAAGTGTGATAAATGCCTTCCAAAATACATATTCATTTATCAGTGCCTTTTTTGAATGTCATTTATCAAAATTAGAGAGCACATTCAGAGAGATAGTAAATAAATTTACGAGGTTATCTTTTGAGTATTACTAACACATATGCGTGCATGCATGCGAATATATGATATTTTGCAATTGGCTTTTGAAGGGTAAGTGTAATTTTCTCACGTAAATATGTGAGATGAACTTTATTCTTCATAAATTACTCACAAAAGCCAATACTGATAGAATCTCTGAAACTTCGAACTTTCGACATCGGAGTCACTTGTTCTATTTGGTTTTTTCTTCTAGTTCTTAATGGTTTATATATTTATATACATTTGGTTAGGTTAAATGGGGAATTTATCACCATCATACAGCAAAGAGGTGCAGCTATTATTCGAGCACGCAAGTTATCCAGTGCATTGTCTGCTGCTAGCGCTGCTTGTGATCACATGCACGATTGGCTTTTAGGCACTCCTAAGGTTTGATTTTCTACATACATGTATTCCTACATATATAATCGTTTCAATTAACACTTCGCTATAAATTTTATATGAATGCTCAATTCCTTAATCGCGTAGAGCCACCCCTCTAATTTCTTGTGATAGGAGCCCACTTTTCAATTATTTTACTTCACTATATGAATGCTCGAATCCTTAAACACGTAGAGCCACCCCTTTAATATATATAGGGGGTGGGGCTCGCCGTTCAAGTCCATAAATACTAGGGGGTGAGGCCCGCCTTTCAATTGATAATACTCAAATCTTTAGTCGTGTGGAACCACCCCTTAATTTGGTGTGTAGGGCCCGATCGAGGATTTAAGTGTCGCAGCACGGGATCGTGCGGAAAATTTGTTGGCATGGTACGACACGGTGCGTGCCGGGCCGTGCCGATAAATGTCGGTCACAAAAAATACATGCGTGCCGACACATAATGGCATAAAATATTTATTTTCTTTAGCAATAAAATTTTTTAATTGTTTATTATATATCTTTATCAAATATTTTGAACTTTATTGAGAAAATTACTTAATAATTTTTTTAAAAAAAGTTTTGAGTTGTGCCATCAGCATATGGGCTGTATCGTGCCGGTATCTTATTGGCACGATACGACACGGTGGATACTTAAATCCTTGGCCCGCATATTAATTAATACTTCCCAATCCATTGTCATCTCATTCTTTTTTTTTTTTTCTTGAACGAAAGGTTGTGCCCCTTGTTGTCTCCATCACTCACTCACCTCATTAATTATACATAAACACTATGGCCCCGTTTGGTTCGGGGATAAATTTCTGAGGTATAAATTTTTTTATACCCGGGATAGCTTGCTATTCCGGGATAAAGAAGTATAAAAGTTAAATTGCGTTTGGTTGAAAAGTTGGTATTCTCTGGAATAGCTAAAATTGTGTTTGGTTAAAATTATGGAATAGTGGAGGATAGTGAAAAAAGAAGGTAGATTTTTTTTCAAAATGCCAACTTTGCCCTTATCTTTTTGTATAGGAAAATTAATTTTAAAAAATTATATTTAATTTGAAGCAATTTAATTAAAAGTAACAAATTATATCTTACATTAAAAAATAATAATTTTTATTTTATAGTATATTTTAGTAAATGCAAAATTAAAATTTTAGATAGCTATAGATTGGAAATGAAAGTGCAAATTTTAAAAATCAAAGTTCACATACACATAGCCTGAAGTTCAATGATAATGCAGAAAATCACATAGCCGCAAGTTCAATGATAATGCAGTTTCACATATCCTGTAGTTCAAAGTAAATCACATTTCCTCAAGTTCAAAGTAAGGCACATAGCATTTACTTCAATGAAAATCAAAGATAACGCAGAAAATCACCTAGCCTGAAGTATAATGAAAATCACATAGCCTTAAGTATAATGAAAATCACATAGCCGCAAGTTCAAAGATAATGCAGTTTCACATAGCCTCAAGTACAATGATAATGCAGTTTCACATAGCCTCAAAGTTCAAAGTCAATCACATAGCCTCAAATTCAAAGTAAGTCACATAGCCTCAAGTTCAATGATAATGCAAAATCACATAGCCCGAAAGATCAAAGATAATGCAGTTTCACATATACTCAAGTTCAATGATAATGCAGTTTCACATAGCCTCAAGTTCAAAGTAAATCACATAGCCTCAAGTTCAAAGTAAGTCACATAGCCTCAAGTTTAATGAAAATCACATAGCCGCAAGATCAAAGATAATGCAGTTTCACATAGCCTCAAGTTCAATGATAATGCAGTTTCACATAGCCTCAAGTTCTAAGTCAATCACATAGCCACAGGCTGGAAGTAAAGGTGCAAACATAAAAATTCAAGACTTCACATAGCATTAGATTGGAAATAAAGGTAAAGCAATGAAATACATAGTCACAAACTCACCAAACATTCAATGTTACTTTCTAACAATTCTAATTAGTACATTAATTTAAAAAGCATATATAAATTCGTCAAGTTTAATAAATGAAAAAAAGTTTTTACATCATCTCGAATATGCTCCCCTATCTTCTATTCCACAGTTGCTCGGTGATCTTTGTGCGAAGGATGTCGCCTCGACGAGACTCATCATGGCCAACTAAATGTATCGGATCATCATCTTGCTCATCAACAAAGTCTGGTTCCATTTGCATGTTGAAATACCTATCACCCCCTTGGTGTCTCTTGATGAAATTATGTATCACACAGCATGCAAGAGCAATACGACATTGCACTTTGTAAGGAAAAGGTGTTGCTTGGCGGAGGACCTTGAACCGCCTCTTGAGTATCCCAAAAGCTTTCTCAACAACATTCCGCAATTGGGCATGGCGATGATTATACAAATCTTTAGGTCCTCGATGCCTTCGGGCATGTGCATTAACATCGAATTGGCTTAAGTGGTATCGTTCCCCTCTATAGGGCGCAAGAAAGTGATCAGTGTTGGCATAGCCTGAATCGACTAAGTAAAATTTTCCTACACAAGAACATAAAACAAATTTGAAGAAAAAATTGACAATGAATCGCATAGTAAATGTATTGTATTACAAGACTATGTTACCTTCTGGGACTGTAAAACCACCACTCTCGCAACACCATCGCATCACCCTTATATCTGCTGCAGAGCCCTCCCAACCAGTGCACACAAAAAGAAATTGGTGGTCGAATGAACATGCTGCCATCATGTTCTGAGATGTAAAACCTTTTCGACAGCGATATCTTGGTTGCTTATTCTTTCGTACAACCACCGGTATGTGTGTCCCATCGACCGCACCAATAGCATTCTATATTTAAGTGTTCGAAGAAAACATAAATAGAATGAGACAACTTCAAGGCATAAAGTAAAAAATCACAGCAGTTAAGTCGAAAATGTGTATAGTATTAACCTTGAAAGGATGGAAGATTGGATTATCTTTTACTCGTGGGTGCACTCCTACGTTTATTTGCGGTAGTTGGATATAATCCTGTCTAAGTTCCACCACCCCACGCAACACATTGTTAAAATGCCGGCTTATCGTTTCTCCTGAATGTTGAAAAGTTTCAGACAGGACTCGGTTTGCCACCCCATGGCCTATACCAAATAAGAAAATACCAAGTTGTTCATCAACCGTTAAATGCCTAGTGCCTTTTATTAAGCCCCTCCCTACTAATTCATCCCGAAGCCTAATGAACATGGTATTTGTCATCCTGAAATGTTGGTAACCTCTATCAGGATGTCCATTCAACATGTCATTAATAAGTTGATGGCCAGTGAATGGCCGTGTTCGACATGGTCGTTTGTACATAGTGTTTGAGAATGAATAGTCATCCTCATCAAGCAGCAAGTCTTGTACGTCTTCCCAATAGTCTTCTTCCTCGTCTAAGAATGTCATGAGCTCGGCAACGAGCGGGGAGGAAAAATTTCGTTGGTTGATTGTCGTAGTCATTGAAAATCTACAATTCACTAGTAAGGAAAAAGGTAAAAGTTCGTATAGCTGCATGTTCTAATATAAGCTAAAGCAAGATGAAAGTAACATGAAACTAATAAACAATAAATCAGGTTGGAAGTAACAGTAAAGTATGAACAATACAAAATCGGTTTTGAAGTAATAGTTATGTATGAAGAAAAAAAAAGTCAGGTTGGAAGTAACATAGCTGCTGCAGGTTGAAAGTGAAGTTGTTGTGATGAGAAGTTTGTACATGCCTCATGGTGGATGGTGGCTGCAGTTGGCTCAGGTGTCAAGGGTGGCAAGTATAAATGGTGGCTGCAGCACATAATTGTATCTGCCCCCCATACCATTCACACTTGTCGTTCTTGATGTCATCATTGCCAATTTCCGAGTGAAGTTTACTTTGTACTTGAGGCTAAGTGAAACTGCATTATCATTGATCTTGAGGCTATGTGATTAACTTTGAACTTGAGGCTATGTGAAACTGCATTATCTGAAGAAAAAGGAAAAGATGTTTAGATGCAACGAGTCAAGTTAAATAGGCAGCAATATTTCCGATGATTTGGCTCAGGTGTCAAGAGTGGCGAGTGTACATGGTAGCTCTTGATGCATAATGGAATTTGCCCCTCCATACCATTCACATATGTCACTCTTGATGTCATCATCGCCATTTCCCACAACTGATTTTATAAGCGACGAGTCATGTTAAATAGGCAAGAATATTTCCGATGATTTGGCTCAGGTGTCAAGAGTGGCGAGTGTACATGGTATCTCTTGATGCATAATGGAATTTGCCCCTCCATACCATTCACATATGTCACTCTTGATGTCATCATCGCCATTTCCCACAACTGATTTTATAAGCGACGAGTCATGCAAAATAGGCAACAATATTTCCGATGATTTGGCTCAGGTGTCAAGAGTGGCGAGTGTACATAGTATCTCTTGATGCATAATGGAATTTGCCCCTCCATACCATTCACATATGTCACTCTTGATGTCATCATCGCCATTTCCCACAACTGATTTTATAAGCGACGAGTCATGCTAAATAGGCAACAATATTTCCGATGATTTGGCTCAGGTGTCAAGAGTGGCGAGTGTATATGGTATCTGCTGCAGCATAATGGAATTTGCCCCCCATACCATTCACATATGTCACTCTTGATATCATCATCGCCATTTCCCACATGGCTGCAGCACATCTTGTTCGTTCGGCAACAAGATTTCCGTTGAGTTGGCTCAAGTGTAATAGTGGCTGCAGGTACATAATGGTATCTGCCCCCCATACCATTCACTTTGCGCTACCTGCAGTTCATATCCGCAAGATCAAAGTAAATCACATGGCAGCGCATTGTAAGATCAAGAAAAAATCACAAAGCCTCAAGTTTCACATAGCCTCAAGTAAGTAATATCACAGAGCCTCAAGTTCTAATATCAAGAAAAAATCACAAAGCCTCAAGTTCTAAGATCAAGAAAAATCACAAGCAATGAAGTTAATAGTATCCAGAAAAAATCACAAAGCCTCAAGTTAATAGTATCACACAGCCTCAAGTTCTAAGATCAAGAAAAAATCACAAAGCCTCGAGTTCATAGTATCACACAGCCTCAAGTTTTAAGATCAAAAAAATCACAAGAAATGCAGTTAATAGTATCCAGAAAAAATCACAAAGCCTCAAGTTAATAGTATCACACAGCCTCCAGTTCATAGTATCACAGAGCCTCAAGTTCATAGTATCACACAGCCTCAAGTTCTAAGATCAAGATAAAATCACAAAGCCTCGAGTTCATAGTATCACACAGCCTCAAGTTTTAAGATCAAAAAAAAATCACAAGCAATGCAGTTAATAGTATCCAGAAAAAATCACAAAGCCTCAAGTTAATAGTATCACAGAGCCTCAAGTTCATAGTATCACACAGCCTCAAGTTCTAAGATCAAGAAAAAATCACAAAGCCTTGCAGCATTCATAGTATCACACAGCCTCAAGTTTTAAGATAAAAAAAAATCACAAGCAATGCAGTTAATAGTATCCAGAAAAAATCACAAAGCCTCAAGTTAATAGTATCACACAGCCTCAAGTTCATAGTATCACAGAGCCTCAAGTTCATAGTATCACATAGCCTCAAGTTCTAAGATGAAGAAAAAATCACAAAGCCTCGAGTTCAAAGATAATGCAGTTCAAAGTTAAAGATAGCCTCAAGATCAATGTAGTTCAAAGTTAATGCAGTTCAAAAATCATAGTATCACAGAGCCTCAAGTTCTAAGATCAAGGAAAAATCACAAAGCCTCGAGTTCATAGTATCACACAGCCTCAAGTTTTAAGATCAAGAAAAATCACAAGCAATGCAGTTAATAGTATCCAGAAAAAATCACAAAGCCTCGAGTTCAAAGATAATGCAGTTCAAAGTTAAAGATAGCCTCAAGATCAATGCAGTTCAAAGTTAATGCAGTTCAAAGATCATAGTATCACAGAGCCTCAAGTTCTAATATCAAGAAAAAATCACAAAGCATCAAGTTAATAGTATCACAGAGCCTCAAGTTCTAATATCAAGAAAAAATCACAAAGCATCAAGTTCATGGTATCACAGAGCCTCAAGTTCTAATATCAAGAAAAAATCACAAAGCATCAAGTTCATGGTATCACAGAGCCTTAAGTTCTAAGATCAAGAAAAAATCACAAAGCCTCAAGTTCATAGTATCACAGAGCCTCAAGTTCTAAGATCAAGAAAAATTCACAAAGCCTCAAGTTTCACATGGTAGCTTCTTCTTGAAAGATAGCCTCAACATCAATGCAGTTTCAAAGATAATGCAGTTTCACATAGCCTCAAGATCTAATGATAAAGCAAAAATCACATAGCAATTGGATCAAAGATAATGCAGATTCACATACCCTCAATTTCGAAGTAAATCACATAGCCTCAAGTTCAAAGATAATGCAGTTTCACATAGCCTCAGGTTGAAGATGAAAGTATATGGAAAATCACAAAACCTCCAGTTGCAAGAAATGTGATGAGAAGTTGGCTCAGGTATCAAGGGTTGGAAGCATGGATGGTGGATGCAGCTATGGGGGTAGATGCCCCCCATACCATTCGCACTCGTCGCTATTTCTTCTCCCTTTTAGAAAGCCCTTAGCCACATCATAGCCAACTTTACTACCCTGCAAGTGCGAAAAATGTTAAATAATGCAATAATATTATTTACAAAATTCAAAACTGTATAATTAGAATTCACCAACCTTACCCACATCGTCACCAAATAAATTATGAACATAGGCATTATATATGGCAGATAGGTGATGAAAAAGTAAATTAGTTAATAAAACAACATGGCATTAAAACTTAGAAAGTGTTCAGAATATATGAAAGATCAAACGGCATGGTGCACACGGGGCCACCACGGCCACAAAATATATGTTAAGATCTTGCTAGACCAAATCAGTAGCCAAAAGTGCAAGACCATGAAATGC
The DNA here is from genome assembly GCA_029168755.2 of Tillandsia fasciculata. Taxonomy (NCBI): domain Eukaryota; kingdom Viridiplantae; phylum Streptophyta; class Magnoliopsida; order Poales; family Bromeliaceae; genus Tillandsia; species Tillandsia fasciculata. Next base: position 5,139,063 of record CM054937.1, on the reverse strand, counting down.
ACCAGAGTTCAATGATAGTCAAACAAACATATGCTAATTAGGAGGAAAAGATGGTCCTTCGGGAGGGTTGGAGGGTGCAGTAAGAGGGAATGATGGTGATGTTGGAGGGAATGTTGATGCAGTCGGAGGGAAGAATGGCGCTGCCGGTGGGAAAGAGCTTGTTGCCGGGGTATAGGATGCAGATGGTGGTGTAAAGAAGGCTGCAGCAGCTGGAAATGTAGGTGCAACAGGTCGTTGTGTCGCAAACACCTGTTGCATCGACACTTGACGCTCGATCCACATATACAATAGATCACCACTCAATGTCATAAATATTGGACGGTTGCGCTCATCTTTCAATGCCTCACATGCAGCGAGTACACCATCGGGAGACAAATGGGCAACAGTACTTAATCTCTCCATACACTCTTCTATTGAGTGTATTTTTGGGCGTGCTTGTATCTCACGTTCCATTATAGTTTGTGCAATTTCATTTCTTTTTCTACCTAATTCAGCAATCTCACACATAGCGTCAGCTCGACCGTCGAGTTTCCTTTGACGGTTTGAAGTTGGGGTGGGATTTGGTGGTGACACACGCACCCTTTTCATCGATGAAGTCGGGCCGGAGGCACTATCAGTGCACTGTGTTGTTAATTTAATTGGAGTTGGTGTGGGGGAAGTTGAATTTGCGTCATTAACTTCCTCCAAATTTTTCCCTAAGCTTTCCATATCAAGCCGGTGTCTAACCGGTGAAGATGAAGATGTGGAACGAGCATCACCGGCACGCATTTGAGAAGTAAAGCCATGCCTTCCGGTTGCAGTTGCCTTGCCGGATAAGAACTCGATTGCTTGATATGAGGGAAATGGCTTATCTTTGCATTTTTTATATGCCGGATTGCCCTAATGTAGAGACAAAAAATAAAATTGTAAGTAACAATTTAATTGTTAAGAAACAAGCAAATTTCGGATTACATTACTAAATTATACATACAGCTATGATCGCATCCCAATCACTTTCGTCACCGGCAGTTGGAATATTCAGTGTGTAGTCCCACCCCCATCCGCTTTTGTTGGCTAAAGTTTGATAAAGTACAAACTGACGTTTCAAAACTTTCAAACGATTTTGCAAATGAACTTTGGTAAAGCTCAAGTTAGTCCTCTCGTTAAACTCATGAACCATCCTGATCCATGCCAATGGAGTAAAACTTCCATTCACAAAGTTTCCAAGCGTATGCTCCTCGGTCATTATATTCAACATAATAGAGTCCATTATTTCACTCCAGTTAGAAGAACGCACTCTACTTTTGACTGAATCTTTAGAAATTATATCCAAACTTTGGCTATCACCCGATGGGACATCAATAATATGGGCTTTGTTCTTACCAAAAGGATGCAAAGTTGGTTTTGAATGAGCCATCTGAGATGCATAGGTTAAAAATTAGATCTATAAAATAATCAAGTAACACTTCTTTCAGTACAATCTCATGAAAAGAGATTGTTTTTTTGAAGGCTCAGGGGGAAGGTTCAAATAGACATTCACACGGCTGCAATATTTATAAAAACATGCCACCCTGCCATGAATATCAAATAATCTCCTGCCCCTGCATCATCGTCCCCTTTTATATTTTATTTCGCCCATTCCAATATAGCCGAATGCATTTTTTCATCCAACCTACAGCTATGTGATATGTGTTACCACATGCTGCATCATTCCTAATTAACATATTACATCTTAACTTCCAACCTGTAGCCATTTGGACTATTGAACATTGCAATCTATTACAATATTGAAATATATTGTAAAAAACCTCAAACACAATCGGAGCATTTTAATTAAAAACTAATTTGAAATTAGAGAGAATACCTCAAACTGCTCAAAGAGAGATGAAACCCACAGCAAACAAGGAGAAAGCCCAGAGATATATTTTTAAGCCACCAGATAAAACCAAATACTCGTAGCCACCATATAAAACCGGACGAGACTCAACATGCAATTTTCACAACTAGTTGGTATCGCTTTATAGAGGGGGAAACATGATATCTCACACTAAATACAGAGATGAGAACACAATAAATTCCAGCAGAGAGCTATGAGGTGTAAAGAGAAGAAAAATTTACTGCAGGTTGAAGATCTCACGCGGATTGTTCAGGATCTCACGCGGCAGCGAGATCTGGATCTCACGCGGCAGCGGGAAGGGACGACGCCACAATCGAAGCCACACAAAAGGGGAAGGTGGGTGCGATCTCTTCTCATAGAAGGATCTCCTTCAATGATGGCTTTTCACCGGTTGAGGAAGTCATTGATGGCTTACCACCGGTCGAGGGAGAAGAGGCGTTCGAGGAGATGGCTAGGGCAGTGGGTGGGAGCAATAAATCCCATTCACTGCCTGAATCGCTTGAGGGAAAAGAGAAGGTGAGAGGTGGAGAAGAGATCGCGAGAGGGGAAGAAGAGGACGAAGAGCCGCTCGAGGGAGATGGGTGGAGTGGTGAACACGCCAATACCTGAGGAAAGGAGGCAGTGGGTGGGAAAATTATATTCCCATTCACTGCCCACACCCCTATTCCACTATTCCAAGCATCCCATGGAATTAATCTTAACGGGTTATCCTAGGATAACCCGTTAAGAAGGGGATAAAAAATTTTTTTATCCCCTGTCTTTTTTCAATGATGTTTGGCAAGAATAGGGGGATAAAGGGGGTTATTCCCCCTTTATCCCCCAACCAAACACTGCCTATATAAATGCTCAATCTCTTAGCCACATGAAACCACCCCCTTAATTTTGGGAGTGGGGCCTACCTTTCAATCATCCCTTTCTTTTTACACTGCGTTTGATTGGGGTATAAAAAGGGTTAAACAGCTACTGAATAAGGGGGGAACAAGAGTTCCCCCTTCCCCGGGAACAAGAGAAAAGAGAATGCCCTTTCCCTTGTGCATGTGAATCGAGGCGACATTTTCTTCCTCTTGCTTTGTCTTTCACTTTCTATTATTTTTTTATTATTTTAAATTTAAAAATTTTAAATTTATAAAATTTAAAATTTATTTTTTTTTATTTTATAAATTTAAAAATTTTTAACTTTACTTTTTAATAAATCTAAAAATTTAATTTAATTTAATTTTTTTTTAAAATTTATTAATTTTAAAATTTTAAAATTTATACAAAATTTTTATAAAATTTTTTAAATTTATTTAAATTTAAAAATTAAAATTTTTGCTCCCACTTAAAATTTAAAAATTAAATTTTTTGCTCCCACTTAAAATTTTTATAAAAATTAAAATTTTATACAAATTATTAAATGTTAATTTAAAAAAAAAAAACTAAGAGAAAGGACATATTAGTCATTTTACAAAAAAATACACTCTATTTCTCTTATTCTCTATTTTCTACCGGACACTATTTTTCTTACACGTGGTACTAACCTAATACCCAACCAAACACAAATATACAATAGTTTCTGCTTGTTTCAAAAGTTATACTTATCACTGGAAGAACTAGTTTTCTCTTATACCCGTCCAGTCTTTGGCCCCGTCTTCTCCATCCCATTGATGTCTTCTTCACTTCCTTCCCTCATTAATCTATTTGCTTGCTCTCTCTTATTTGTCTACTATGATTGTAAGTTTCCCTGCTTCTGTGATTACTTCTACTTGCTCTCTTTTAGACCTATTTGTATGTATATTGATATATGTGCCATGTTGGTTTGTTGGCTCTATTTTATTTGTATATCTATTGATATATTGATGTGTTGTGTTGATTTGTTGGTGTCTGTAGTTGGAGTTTTGCCTTCTTTTGTTTCTCTTCTTTTGCGTCCTTCTCCTCAGTCTGACGATGACAGTATCAGTTGTTGTGGATATCTACTTTTGCCGATTGCTTTGTAATATTTGCAAAGAAATTTCAATACCTCCACTGAGGTACAGCATGACCGTTGCTGTTATGGCCTGGTTCAGTGCTTATGTGGATGTGGGTGAGGAGGAGGATGCACTGGTTGCTACTAGTAGGCTCCTGAAAGGCCAATGCAATTCGCAGGTATAAGAAAATGCCTAGTTCGTTGGTTAGCGAAAGTAAGAAAAGGAGAGCATTGAGAAGTGTTATGATTTAATAAATCGTTCTGCTGTTGTTCCGGTTGATGAGGACTCGACAACACCAGCTAGGTATAGGGACTGCTTTTGGTCTTGTTTGGTTTCTTTTTGCGCTGCGTAGTATGTCAGTTACGTTTTGGGTTTTCGGTAGGTTTTTCCAGTGTCTTTGCTGTTGTGGAGAAATCAAGGGTTATCTTTGACCTTTTCTCCCGGCCTGTTCGGCCTTTACTTCTGTTTCCTCCTCCGTTTTGGTGTGTTGGTTTGAACGGCAAGCTTCCCGGCTTTCGAATTTGTTTGTTCACAGCTAGCTCGATTGTATTAGAAAATTGCTTTTAAAGATGGTCGCTTTCGTAAGTAATGAACGCGGTTATATTGTTGTGATTTAAGGATCATTCTGTATGTGCTATCAACAAAAATACACGAACAAAAAAATAGCGAAAAATAATAGAAAGGAGATATACAAAAAAGAGATAACGATTTACGTGGTTCGGCAAGTTGCCTACGTCTACGGGGAGAGCGAGAGAGAGATATTCTTTATATGAAGAAACCAGAATACAAGCCCACACATTTATGTTTCCCTCAACCTAAATACAAGAGCCTTATGGTTATTGCCACCCTTTCCTTGTTACAAGAAAAAATCCCTCATATGATCTCAAAATGGATTTTTCTAAACAAAAGAGAGAAACTCAACAAGCTACTAATTAAGTTTTCACCTCACACTTAATTAGTTTCCTTTTACGCTTGCTTGCTTGCTTGCTTATTTCCTTGCAATCTGTGGAATGGAATTAGCAACCTATTTATAGGCATACATGCATATGCTGGCAACTTCATTGTCAAACCTCATTAATTAGCCTATATATATAGGCATTGACAATTGTAACATGCATGTGTTTCATGCATATGCATGAAACACATTTGTATGCATGCGCCAGCCAACATTAATGTCATGCCCCGAGTTTCGAAAAGCAGGCTAATTTTTTATTTATTTATATATTTTTTTTTAAATTAGAGTTTAAAACATTTTAGGGCATGAACAGATCGCCACGTGTATAGAAAATTTTCTGTCCACTTGGATAGAACCTTTCCTATACATGCACGGCTAAGCACTTACAGTCAAACATAGTAGTCTAAACTACGCATACCACTTGTAACAATTCTAACATTAATCATTTTACAATAATACAAAATATTAAATGCGGAAGATAAAGTAAACGGGTGACAGAAAGGGTCAGCACTAGCACGACAGCCTCACCAACACATCCCGACATTTCACCACCCGAACGACCTGGAAAAATGGTCACACAAGGGTGTGAGATACTCTGAATGTATCCCAGTGGGTACGACGGGCCGAAAAATAGCTAATCGTACCTACTGGCATACAATAATTAGCGAATAGTAAAAAATCAGCAGGTAAAGTAGGTATAGGCAAACAGATAACTGTAAACAAGGCTAAGCAGATATATGGGTACAGCGATACAGGGCTAAGCATGATGAATAAAATCTAATCATGATACTAAGCATGTAAGAGTATAAGTGCTAAAGCATGCTGAACAGATATATAATGATATACCAGAGTACCCAACCGATGTTGCCATTTTGGTCGCTGGACCTCAGGCGAAGATATCATAGCAGTACCCAACCATACTGGAACCACCTGGCAAAACTGACAGCAACCCTGTGACACCCCCGGAATTTGGATTAGTCCTCTATATAAATGATATAATAGGACTAAATCTCTAACCCGGCTATAGCATTTTGGATGGTAGCAAGATCCAAGAGGAACATGAGAGTTAAGCGTGCTAGAGCTAGAGTAGTTCTAGGATGGGTGACCTTCTGGGAAGTGGGGCGTCACAGTTGGTATCAGAGCCATTCACCAGCCGGAAATGTGAGATGAGTCTCGGCTGAGCCAGGGTTATATAGCGGGTAGAGCAAGGCTCCCCGGCTAATGACCGTTGTGAGTGGAGTGCAGCTCCTCACAAGGTCGGCTAAGGCTAGCGAGACGAGTCTCACATCGCCTGGTGCTTGTGAGTGTGCTTGAGCCTGACGTGGACGTCAGGGCTTAAAGGGGGGAAGAATGTGGCACCCCCGGAATTTGGATTAGTCCTCTATATAAATGATATAATAGGACTAAATCTCTAACCCGGCTATAGCATTTTGGATGGTAGCAAGATCCAAGAGGAACATGAGAGTTAAGCGTGCTAGAGCTAGAGTAGTTCTAGGATGGGTGACCCCCTGGGAAGTGGGGCGTCACAAACCCTGTGCCATTGATATAGCTGAGGGGTTCCTCGTACCCAAAGGTACAGCCGAGAGTTACCCCATATCCCGCAGTACAGCTGAAAGGGCTCCCCGTACCCAGCAGTACGACAAAGGGGATGCTCACGGGTCACGTAGACCCTCTACCGGTAAAGAATGCTAGGTGGGGGATCGATCCCACAGCGTACGCGAGAGAACAGTAGGTGTACGACGATGACAATGCCGATGCTCCAAGCTCACGGTCCACAGACCAAGTAGTCGACATTAAGCCGGAAATCCCATAAGGGATGCAAATATCTCAACCTGTACAGTACCGAATGCAAGATGTACTAGCTATCTGAATATTTGAATGGCTAATCATACACATGGCATATGTCCAGATATAAGCAGAGCATGTTGAATATCTATGTATAATCTGATCGCTACCTAATGTTCAATCAGGCATGGCAAATGTCCATATGCAATAGGTATACTAAAGCATAAGTATAAACTAGAATAAACAATCAACTAGCAAGGGCTCAGGAATATCTGGGCTAGCAAGAAAGACAGGGGTCCAACCAATTAAGGTACCCCAGAGGGCCGAAGAGATAAAGCCAGAACCGAAGAAAACCCACATGTGTGTCGGCGGACGACGACTCCACCAGAAGGCTCGCGGGTCGGAGTCAGACTGCAGAGACCTGAATCATGAACACAGATCAAGGACGGACTCATACATACCCAAACCACAGGCTCACACTACACCGAAAGCTTAAACCTAGATCTTTTCCAGATTCTCGCAAATTGTCGAAAATCTGCCGAACGACCGACTACAACCCGTATAGAACCTACGAGTGTCCAAATGCGACGAAACTTCACACGCTGCCCGGAATGATCTATTTAATAAGTCCGGGCAGCCAGGGACCATTTTGTAATTATTTGTGTTAAAACGGGGTCATAATTATCTGCGTAGCTCCCGAAAGCCGATTTTTGGCTCCGAGAGCTCCCGACGTGAAACGGAGATCACTGGACCAGCCAGAACAGTGCTAGGAACAGTCAGGGACACCTGGCAACCAAAAATAATTAGCCAATTTCCTCGAAGTGCGCGTTTAGCGCGAACCCACCGATAAACCGACAAATTTTGCCGGTTTACTGTTCGTTAAGCAATTTCCGCTCAACGAAAGGCAACGGATTTCCAACGAAAGGTGCAGAGATCACGTGCACGCTGTCTACAGCAGCCCACCAGGCTACATTTACATTTAGACCCCCAAAGTTTACAAAATTGCATAATTAACCTGTGTTTTTAGCAAGTTTTGGCTTATTCAGAAAGTCCGGGCGCATTCGAGCTGAACCGAAAGCACCGGTGACTGGGCCTCGACGTACTGAACGCCGTGCTCACTTGTATGGAATGGCACGAAGTCCGGGGTCAACTAAAACCCAAGTTTGCAAGTATACAACATAGGCCAACATCATAAAACCCAACAATTACAGAACCAAATGTGGTTCCAAGGTGAGCACCATGTTTGTAAGGCTCAGAGGAGTCGAGGGCTCACCTCAGCCAGGTTGCCGGGCTCTCGAAACAGTAGTCGGAGCAAAGTGACCAAAAATAGGTCACCTAAACCCGAAGTTGCTGCAACCACACTCATACTTAATTCTAATGCCCAAGAAGATGATCATCAAGCTTGAAATGCTTAACAGGATCGGATGCTCACCTTCGGAGAGTTGTGGAGCTGCCGGAGACGACGCCGGAGCAAGGTGGCCGGAGTGCACCTTGGCTAAGGCTCGGGTTGGCCGAAACTTGCTTGGGAATATCAACCACCAAGCCCTTTGCCACTTGCGCTAGAAATAGTTGATTCACATTTCCAGCTAAGGTTATTTCAAAAATAAACAAAGCGGGTAGCATGCTACCTTTCTCTAAAAAAAAAATTAGCCTGCTTTTTGAAACTCGGGGCGTGACAGATTTTATGGTATCAGAGCCAATCACCAGCCGGAAGTGTGTGGCGAGTCTCGGTTGAGCCGGGGTCTGAAAGACAAGGTGACGGGCTATGTCAGGGTCTGAATGACGAGTCAAGCGAGACAAGTCTCACATTGCCTGGTGATCTTGGGCTGCTGTGTATGTGTTTGGGCTGATGAGGACGTCAGGCCTAAACGGGGGGAGTTTGTGACACCCCAATAGTCCCACATCGGATGGGAATGGATTTGTGATTGGGTATATAAGAGACATAGACAGTAGTAATAATAACTGGGCTTAAGCATTTTGGGCTGTGGTTTGGGCCCAACGAGTTATTATTGCTAGTGGGCCGCGTCGTTACAATTAACCCATTTCATTCACACTTAATGATTTCGGTAGACCAAGTGCACCGTGAACCAAGTTTCATCTTCTTGTCCCTTTTATCTATAGAAAATTTATAGGCCAAATGTAAGTAAAGAAAGAAGTCATATAACCAACATATATATCAAGAAATGTAGTGTTCTAAGGGCCTATACAAAATCCAGATTTTGAGGGGTATATAAATCTCTTTCGTGTTTATGTTTTCCCTGTGGATATTTTGATCGAATGTTACACACGACGTTTAATCTTTTCTTTTGTAGGGGACATGGGTATCAATGGGTGTGCGCTCCGATGGGTCTTATGGCATTCCTCCTGGGCTTTTCTACTCCTTTCCTGTTAGTTGTGAAAAGGGAGAGTGGTCTATTGTACAAGGTAAGTGTCTCATTCACTACTCATTTTCTTCCAAAAAGAAAATAGGAAAAAAAGAAAAAGAAAAAAGAAGCAGCAGCAGCAGTTCTATATATTTAGCTGTACATCATCAGATTTGTTCCATTCTAGCTCTATATATTTCTTAATTTCCTTCCTCTCAAACTTTCTCGAATGTTGCAGGAAATCAATATTCTCATATAATCTTTTTCTGGTTCAAGTTTGATTTGTTTTTCACTTTTTGATGAATATGCAATAATAATCTATTGGTATTTATAACTGTTAAAGTGCATGCCGACATACTCGACACATCCATAGAAGCTGAAGTTCCTGTGCCTATTTATTTCAGAGTTTTTCAAACTATCCTGATATTGAAACTTGGTCCCTAAATTTGTATGTAAAACGCATAATTCCGTGATCTTCTTCGTATGTTTTAATCCTATATCAAGTAGACAAACAAAAAGTCGTTCCGTGAATATGAAAACTAGTCATTTTACGGGGTTATGAAACCACTATCTGCGAAAGTATAGTACTGAAAGTGTTTACTTGAAAAGTTGAAGAACTAATTAGTCGCAATATCGTGACAACAAATGGACTTGGATTTATCTACCATTCAGTAATTTTACTCGTTAAGTTCATCGACAGGTCTTAAGATCGATGATTTCTCTCGTTCAAAAATGGAGGCTTCAGCAAATGAGCTCCTTGAAGAGAAGTCTCTAGCTTACTCTTGCCTTTCCTGATGGCTTTCACTCTCTTTCACAGTGTTGAGATGGTGAAAATAGATTCATTGTAAACATATATATAAAAGCAACAGGAGATGGTTTGTACCTATATATATATATATATATATATATATATGAAAGTAAAATTTCATTGTAAATAAATAGGCAAGAGGGCATGATTTGTACCTATACTATATCCAAGGAAAAATTCAAATGTTTGCATTTTGCGATTACTATTCCATTAAGCACTAGTGATCTTTTGTTCACTGTAGGTTAGAAATGTCTTTTTAGTTGGTTTGTTGAATCATATTCCATGTACAACTTACAGGTAATTAACCTGGGACTGCTAAGATAGAAAGAAACTATGATTACAGGATAGCTCGTTGCGACGAATGAAATAAGAGGGTAACAAAGAGCAAATGTGGTAAATCACAGTATGATTATTTGATGTTTATGTCCTCATTATGTTATGTAGATTAGCGCGCTTTTGTCATCATATCAATTAGAGTTTTTTTTTAAGCATCATGAAGAACCCAATCTATCTGTCTGCTGTAACAGTCACCACTAAATTTGGGCTTCACCTTTGATTAAAATAGGTAGGTAAGTATGTTGTAATATTTAATTTGAAGGTGGAGGGTAAAAGAAAGAAATGAGTCCCTGTGGATTTTGAAATTTTATATGATTATATACCAGATATATAAACAAAATGACTCTGTAATTAGTGAGAGACTAATCAAACTATTTGGGGTTTAAATGCTAAAATTTAAAATTTAGAAACCTGTTTCTGGTATATTTTCCTCAAAAAAAAAAAAAAAAAAAAAAAAAAAAAAAAAAAAAAAAACTGCCACATCTAAATATTTGTATCTTTAATTAAAGGTTAAATTATATAAAATTTTCCTGTAAATATTTATTTTTTTATTTTTTCGTCCTGACTTTTAAAAATCTATATTTTATCGACCGTTCCTAGCGAGTTCGAAGGCTAGTTGCTTCACATTTTAGAATCCTACTTTTCTCCGTCATATTCCGTCAATATTTCGTCAATTTTTTATAATTAATACCGAAAATATTTTTAAAATAACAAATATATATATATATATATATATATATATATATATATATATATATATATATATATATATAGAGCAAGTAACGACAATATGATCATTTCACTCTTTTTATTAATACCGTAATTTTTTGAAAATATTTTCTGATATTTTAAGAGGATAAAATATAATTTTAAAAGTGAGAAGGAAAAGTGAAGAAAAAAATATTTACAAAAAAAAAATCTGTACTTTAGCCTTAATTAAACTATATTTATAACTACATCCGACCAAACGACCTGTTACTATAGATATATGGCAAGAGAAACCTCTCAAGTCTTGATTCTAATTCACTTTGATTAACAAATAAGCTTCTATTAAGTTAGTAAATCATTGTCAAAAGAAGCTACAAAATAAATTCACCATCCAGCTTTCTTTTATGCACATCAAAATAAAAAATCTCTCTAGTTCTACATCAGCATGCACTCAACCTGAGCTACAATTAGATCCAAAAACTACAACCTTCACATAAAAAAAAGAAAACTTTTGCCAAATTTGGCTTACAATGGCTGTGAGCAGTTGAGTAGTTTGGCAATCAAACACTTCAATCTTCACAGATAAATTAAATATTGATCCATCCATGTATTTTCCCCTGCACCAGGCCACAAATTTTTCCTTGTTTCTCTTGAAATATTTTCAGCTTGTTTGCAGTAAGCCATTCTGACTGTCTCCTCGACTTGGCTTCCGCTGCATTCTCTAGTAGTTGAGAACCCTCGGCGGTCAAAATTACATCCCTGCCCTCTAGGCTTCTCCAATTCTCTCACCCAGATTTCATGCTCTTTATTACGGAGCAGCCGCCGGTCTTTGGCAAATGCAAGAAGACGGGTACTCATGGAAGTCACCTCGGCCCGGTCTCATCTCGTATGGCTCCCCAATAAAGCCTCTCTCCGCCGCCTTCACCTTTCTCGAGAATGTTTCCCAGTCCATCGAATTCCGTGCTTTAAATAACGAGCTGAGCTTCTTCGCGTATGGCCGAATCGTTCTTTTGTGGCCCATGTACCTCCTGAAGATTTTTCAGTGGAGAAGGGTTTAGTAGTCTCAGAAGCAAATGTGGACCCACAACCTCTTTCTTGTGCCTAATATAATTATGTCTGCCAAATCTTTAGTTTGCATCGGATTAAATTAACTAACATTATCAGATAGTGAGTTTCCTGAACCAAAGAAAACTTGTAGTTGCATTAGAATTTAGTTAGTGGGCATTTTTTAAATCAAATTTGTAACTTAAAACAAAGGAAAGCAAGAGGAAGCATCAAAACGTACCTGCGACCAGCTAGAATCTTGGCCATGTTTCCATTATTATTCGTGACGAAAACATCACTCTCATCACAAACAATGTAGTCAATGGCAGCAAGACGAGAAGAGAAAGGGAGAAACGGCTCCAGATCATTTCCAGCAAGCACCTCCTTCGTATAGAAGTTCGGAAACAGGTCCCTAAGGGGTTGGAGAGACTTCTCTCCACCATATATTTCTCCAGATGCAACGTAGACATATGTATCATTTGCAAAACCGAGAGCCCTTAGCATTAAACCAACTTCATGTGGAGTTAATGGGCATTTTCCCCGACTTCGTTCATCCTCGGACGTCAAATCCTGCCAATATCTAATTATGATTCATGTTCTAAGAATGAAAATAAGTTCCTAGGTACCTAACGAATATAGTAAACTGACGAGATGTAGAGATATCCAAAATACCCAATATCCAAAATACCCGATATCTATACATTCCAACATTCAATCAACTCTTAATAATTGCTGTCTGTGAAACAATTTATCTAACACATTGGCACTTTATATAAAATGGTGACTTGAATTGATGATTGAGAAGCTAACACAAAGTAGTAATGCTATAGCAAGAACTTAATAATTGCTGTCTGTGAAACAATTTATCTAACACATTGGCACTTTATATAAAATGGTGACTTGAATTGATGATTGAGAAGCTAACACAAAGTAGTAATGCTATATGGCAAGAACTTATGACTTATGTGCGTGCGTGCATGTCTGCGTGTGAGCGAGTGCGCATGGTTGGCCAGGTAGGGAGTGTTCGGTGATGGACGTGGTATTGAGTTTTTTGAATATGTAGTTCCTCGAGATAGTAAAATATCTAAACACACAAATACAAATGACAAAAAATAAAAGTAAGATGCTTAATAGTAAAGTTGACAAACAATGAAAAAAGGGTTGGTGCAGACCATAAATAAAGCAGAAGATTATTCCAGTAAAGCAGGACTCAAAAATCTAAAAAAAAAAAGAAAAAAGATAAAGAATAACTTACAGGTAGTGTTGCCCAACGCTTTCTAATTTCACCCAGTTCAGTGCGCTCTTTCTCACCTCCACCATAGTAACAACCAGAAAATGCAAGCATGTCAGGTTCAAACCTGCAAAGAAATGAAATCTCAGGTCAAATAATGCCAACTACCATGGAACGAGAAAAATGTCCAAAATCAGCAAAAGTTATAAAATTTATAATTAATTGACCGATGAAGTCACAGAATCCAAATCCCTGAACAATATTTTCCACAAAAAAGAACTAAGGATCAACTATTCTGCAAAATCTTGTAAAGGTCAAAGCCACTGAAATGTATGTTGCATAATGAATATGTTCTGGTGCCATAACTATGAAACCGCATGCCCCTAAATTTGTCCCTCTTTTTATTGTTTTTTTTTTTTTTAATTCATTTGGTTATGAAAGATGAGCAAAAGAGCTTACCCTCTAGGGTTATATTGATGAAAATATATAGTTCAGGAGGTAAACCTATTATAATAATAATACAATCAGAATACCATATAGACCTATACCATACATGACAAACTATATATGGTGGTAATATACAATATATCCTATCATACTAAATATATCATAATCATACTAAATATATCATAGCATTCCCCTGCAAGCTAAGCATCCATTAGTCGGATGCAAAGATTAATCCGTAACGTGGAGAACTGAGAAGGGGCCAAAGGTTTGGCGAAGACGTCATCAAGTTGCTTATTAGAAGAGATACCATCCACTTTTTGCTTAACTTTGTACATCCACTTACACCAATGAGATTCATAGAAGATAGAGGAGGAACAAAATCTTAAGTAGAATTAGTCAAAAAGGCATCAAATTCTTCAACCATGGCGACACGTCAACCTGCATCCTAAAAAGCCTCAGTAAAGGAGTTAGGCTCAGTAGCAAGAATAGAACTCGTAGAAGTCAGAAAATCAAAAGACTCAAGCAAACCCCCTGTCATGAATCGGGTGATCATAGAATGTGTACGGGAAAGTAAAAAGGATTCAGTAGGTAAAGAACAGGAAGCGGTGGCAGGTTGAGTGGAAAGTGGAGGGTCAGATGAAGTTAGTTACGGATTAGTAGGGGGAGTGATTGCAACAGTCCCGAAGGTGCTCCACTGGTATAGACCCGTAGTTCTGGTTGACCAGCAGCAGGGGCATCATACTCATCTCTAACCTGGGTAGCATCATGATTCAAGATGGTAGGAAATTAAGATAAAGACTCAGACGGTGAAACGATCGTAGAGAGTACATTTGTAGAAGATATACGAAAACCAGCGTCAGAAGAGAGGCATATGAAGTAGAAGCCAGAAATTGCATCAATAGTAGAAGGACTCTCACCAAGCAGAGGATTAGAAAGAAAATTTTGAAACATTCGAAAATTTGAAATAGTAGAGACAAATGTAGAATAGATAGAGATTTTTGAAAGACAAGAATAAGAAAAAACAGTTTCAACAAAAGTAACATGCCGCGAAATAAAAACCTTACTAGTGATTAGATAAAGGCAACGAAAACATTTATGTTTATTAGAGAGCCCCATGAAGACACAAGGAAGTGATCGGGGAGAAAGCATATGATCAGCAATATCTTGTAAATCGGGATAATACAAACATCCAAAAATTCTGACAAGTTGCAAGTCAGAGCGGGGCACAAGCATGCAAAACTTCGTATGGCGATTGTCCTTTCAAAACATAAAGAGTACGATTCAAAGAAAAAAAAAAAAAAACAGCAATTTGAATGACATCAACCCAAAACGAGGAGGCAAGCTTGATTGAAAAAGCAAACTTCTAACAATATTAGATAAGTGTCTATACTTCCTCTCGACTAGGCCATTTTGACAAGAAAATTTGTGAATAATTTCATTTTGTGAACAAAGTAGAGAACTTTTCATTTGCATACTCCTTACCATTATCAGATTGAAAATTTTTGATTGAGTTATGAAAGACGTTTCAACCATAGTATTAAACTTAAAAAAAAATTCAAAAACCTCACGCTTAAATTGTAAAAGATAAAGCCAAGAATACCTGGAATAATCATCGACAAAAATAATATAATATTTATAACCAGAAATCGAATGAATAGATGATTGCCATACATCAGAGTGAGCAATGTGAAAAGAAGAAGTAGATTGAGATTCCAAATCATGAAAAGAAAGTTTAACATGTTTGCCCATATTACAAGCATTGCAAACAGATAATTTTAGAGCAAAATTACCATCAGAAATCATTTTATTGTCTTTAATAAATTTAAAAAGAACAGGAAGATTAGGATGACCTAACAATCTATACCAAATGTCTCCACTAAACCTAGATGCAACAAGAGCTAGCTATTGCTTATTCCCTACACTTGCAACTTTAGAAGAAATTAGATAGAGCGATGTTACCGAACTACGGCATCGAAGAAGCTTCGTCCCTGTTTCCTTCAGTAAAACTAGAAGGGTCAAATTCGAAAAGAGAATTATTATCATGACAGAATTGACAAACAGAAAGTAAATTTTTTTTAATAGAAGGAACAACTAGAACATTTTTAAGAACAAAGAAATTGGAGGACGTATGTAATTGTGTTTCACCTATCTGAATAATATTAAGTAAATTTTCATTATCAACAAGAATTCTTTCTTGCCCAGTATAAAGTTTAGAAAATGAGAGAATACCAGAATTAGCGGCCATATGATTAGATGCTCCAGTGTCTGGATACCACACTTCCTCACCTGGTTCATGAAGGCTCATAGTCGTGAAAGTCTGAGGAATGTCATTTACAACGAAGATATGATTGAAGCATTGTCTGCACTGGAGAGCAGAATGATTAAACTTCCCACAGATCAGACACTGTCTGCCAAACCTTGGAATATAGGATTGTTGATTAGGTTAAGTACTATTAGGTTGAGGATATAGGTAGGTTCTATCCTCGGCCTCCAAGATATCTACCCTCGTGGCCTCCACAAGTACCTCGTCCACAATTTGCATAAAGTGATTCACCGTCAATAGTGGAAGTAGCAAGTGATGTCATCAAGCTAGCACAACATTGAACTTCTGTTCCTTCTTGCATTAAGAGTAGGCGAAGTTGTTCGAAGGTAGGTTTACTCCTGTGTGTGTTTAGGGCACTAACAAAACCTCTATATTCTTCTGGTACCCTCAGAAGAACAGTCATGACTAAATTATGATCTGACTCGATATCCCCGATCGCTTGAAGAGTATCACCAATTGACTTTATTTTTGGCACGTATTCACTAATGCCCATAGATCCTTTCTTAATGAAGACTTTAGAGAAAAAGCCGTGGAAGCAATTTTGTCAAGAAAATATGCCTCAATAATTTTTCAGGCATTATGGGTTGTTTTGAGTGAACTAGAAATAACCATTAGTATGCTAAGAGATAGGGTAGCATTAATCCAAGAAAATATGATGGTGTCTTCCTTCTTCCAAATTAAATACTCAGGATTAGCAATTATCTTTTTATCAATATTATCAATAATCTGAGAAGGAATACTATCATTACCATCCACATGCGAATAAACACCAAAGCTCTCTAAAACATTGAGAAAGACTTATTTCCACACCAGATATGTGGAATTGGTGAGTTCTAATGGTATGAGAGTTTTGTTGTTAGCAACTGGTAAAGTTGAGATAGAAGAAAAAATACTTGCCACTGAAAAAAAAAACTCCACCACAAAAGAGGAAGAAAGAAAATAGAGACTACCAAATAGAGACTATCAACTAAAAGTGTCTGATGAGAAGAAGCAGCACCAAACTACCAAAAAAAAAAAAGTCAAACAGTACCAAAGTATTGCCTAGTGCACTAGAGAAGGACCGAGAGGCAACAAAGAAGGTGGGGCAACACGGGGTGACCAATAGAGAATAACCAAGCAGCACCAAGAAACTCTGAGCTGCAACCAAGAGGGTGGAGCGGCACCGAGCGAGGAAGGATCGTGCGACATTATGGAACACCAAGAAGCAACGGAGAGGACTGAGCGGCACTAAGGAACTAGAGAAGGATCGAAGAGCACCAGGTAACACTGAACGGCAACGGAGAGGGGTTGAGCGGCACCGAGCGACCAACGGGAAGGATCGAAAAGCACCAGGCAACAAAGAGGGCCAATCGGCACACCGTGCAAACTTGAGAAGAAATCACCTATGAAAGAAGGTGAGATTTGTGGTGGATGGTGGCTATAGATCAATATTTTCTAATTAGGATTATCATGAAAGATAGGCAAAAGAGCTTGCCTTCTAGGGTTGTCTTGATGAAAATATATAGTACAAGAGGTAAACCTATTATAGTAGTAATACAACCAGAATACCATATAAATATATCAGTAATACACAATATATCCTATCACACTAAATATATCATAATCATAGTAAATATATCGTAACTTGTTACAACTTTGAATGTTAAGTGAGAAACAAATTAAGAAACAGAAACGGTGAAAACTAAAACTTATTTCTTTCGGCTTAACCTGAACTCAAAACCAAGTGGGAAGATCTAAATAGCTACTTCACAAACATACATGTAGCCCATGGTAAGCAAGTGAGACTTGATGCCTGTTCGGCCTGGCTTGTCAATCAGCTTCTCAACTTTAGAAAGCAGAAACTACTAGAAACTAGGTGTTTAGCAAACAGAAGGATTAGGAGCAATGTTAGGCACTAGCTTAACTGGAACTACTGTACTAATTCAGAATAAATCAATTCCAAAAGGTGTTTAGCAAACAGAAAGTTTTGAGCAAGGTGCAATGTAGGAGACTTCATGAAATAATTACTATTCAAACAACTTTACTCAAAAAACAATCCTGCAAATGCTCCAGCCAGGCCAAACAAGCCCTTAAGCCTAATAGCAGGTAAAGAGTTTGTGGTGCCTAATGCATCGAAAACATCAGTGGAACATCAGTGGAAGTTGTCCATTACTACGTCACGGACAATAGCAACAAATTATTCTAGTACAAGCCCATAGCAGCATAAAATTACCTTTTTTTAAAAACCAATATGTGTGTGTGTGTAGGCACATAAAACATACCTCAAATGAATGGCAATGTATCTTGAGCTCATTTTTCTCATTGCCTGGACCAATTTTTGACCTAAACTTTGTATTGAATTCGTAAACCTCAGAGCATGAAAATTCACGCGGCATCGTAGCTTTTGCAGGTCATCATCAAGGCTGTTTGCAAGCCTGTAATCAAACTTCGTCAACTGCACTGCCTGCAATAACGAAACCCTTAAAACCTGCATAAGCTCACAATCTTTTGTTGTATAGACACTGCATCTCAAAAACAAAAAGACACACACAACCTGACCTCAGCAACAGCACATTTCGGAATTGGTAACAAAACTTTTGTAACTCAAATACTATCTAACCTTACAATATGTTTATTTTCAGAAGATTTCGTCAAATTCTTTTAGGAAGAGAGTTCTTTAAACAAGCTAAAAGAATGTTCCTTCAAGTAACATAATATTCAATAACGTTAAAAAATGTTCCATCAAAAAGCATAAAAGTACAATTAAGTTCTAATAAGGAGGTATTGAAATAAAAATTATTGTGAAGTTAGGAAGTAAAATAAAAAATTATCAGGTAAAAAGTGCCTATTTCAAAATGTTGTATAATTCAGGAAAGGTGTGCTGTGTGCACATTTTTAACAAATAACTAGCACCATTACCATGTCAGCATTGAAAAAGCATGCCAGCATCTACACATTCCATTCAAGAAAAAGAAGGGGAAAAAAAGCGAGGAGAGAGGATTAAATCAACTTAGTAGCATTGTCCCAACAAAGTAAATAGATATTTTTATGTTGTTCCTTTACTCTTTCAGTTCACAGTTGGAGTGCAGTTGAGTTCATTTACAGAGAACTGTAAATTCAAGGAAAACTTGTCTAGATAATCCCTGTGCTATCCAGATGTTGCAAATTAGTTACTGAACTTTTTAGCTAACCACTCAAGTTCTTGAACTTTATCATACACTACAATTTCACACCAAACTGCAAAGAAAAGGGTTAAGTTCTGTCTTGTAACTTCCCTTTTCCAGCATATTAGGATAAGGTTAAAAAGGTCATTTACAGGAAAAGATGGGTTGAATTAGCAGCCAGGACAGAAATACATTACAATTTCATACCTAATTGTAATTCTGTAAATAGTAAGGTAAGTTTTGTCTTGTAACTTCCCTTTTTCAGCATTTAGGATATAGGGTTAAAAAGGTCAGTTACAGGAAAAGATGGGATTAATTTAGCGGCCGGATAGGAATATCAACCCATAAGAAAAGTTCAAGGACTAGAATGTTTAAGATAAAATCTCATGAATAAATGGCAACATCCACATACCACAGGCCACATATTTTACCCTATATCAGAAAGGAAATGCACTTAAAATATTTGAACGCAGATATTAACATCTCAATAGAGCTTTATTCACAACATATTTTTAGCAATTTGGCCTAGTGCCATATATTTTATCCTATATTTGAAAGGAAATGCACTTAAAATATTTAAACACAGACATTAACATCTCGATAGAGCTTCATTCACAACATACTTCTAGCAATTTGGCCTACTTACACGTCTTCGAAGGAGTATCGGTAGCACTTGGTCGATATAATAATCAGGCATGGATTTCCTTGGAGGTCGCATAGTATACGGTGGTTTTTCCATCAACCGCATTACTTTATCCGGAATCCTTTTAAGAATAGTAACATCTTTCGAGAGGGAGGAGATGAACCAGCCAACATCAAAAATGTCAGCAAAGTCACTGCAAAAAAAAAAAAACAAAAAAAAACAAAAAAAAAGACATTTATAACCCCATAAAATGCAAATGTATAAATAGATATATTGATTTTAGCACAATGTCCATTGATCTCAATTTACCTATCATCTTTCCAAAATGAATGATGATCCAGCTCAGGAATGACCAACACTGCATTCAAAATCCGGGCGACAACAACGGCATCTGTTATCTGAATGTTGGCAAGGTTAATAAGACCCCAAAAAAGGGGATATATTAATAAATATATCCCAACAAATCAGCTTTCCACATATATAATAAAAAGGTGCAATTTCTTGCAAAACAACCTTATATTATGTTGGGAATCATCTAATACGAGGGAATAGTTTGTTTTGTGTTAGGAAAATTTTCAAAAGAGTGAGACATTTCTCTAACTACAAAGGTATACATACAATATGTTGTATATGACTATTCAGATTTTGCATGGCTACATGTGTAAACAAATAAAATTGTAGAGAAATATATGTTACTACCACAAATAAATCCATTGCAAAAAGGAAAATAATATTGGAGAAAGGAAAAGTGATAAAATCTGAAATGTAATTACTTGGAGATCATCATAAAAGATAGTTGCCTACAAATAAACCATTCAAGTAGATAACTTCTTTAAATCACAAATGTTTTGTCACTCATAGTAACATTCAAAGTGGAGAAAAATAGGCAGACAATAGTCCAGGTCTAAGCAGATCTCATTCTATCAATATTTTAAATCCATAAAGTTTGTAACAAGGGTTGCAGCAATCAAGGAATGTTATGCCACTCGCATGGCCCATGCCACAGTGCCAACGGCATGTCACAGCACAGCAGCATGCCCAATGTCGGCATGCTCCCGCATTCCAGTGGCACGCCACCAAGGACGGAGCCATTGAGGGACCGACATAGGCCATGGCCCCCCTTGGTTTTTGAAAAATTACGAAGAAGTATTTTGAGGCTTGTTTTAAAAAAGCCAATTATACAGGGTTTAAGCAAAAACCCTATTCTCTACCCCTATTCTCTACTAAAATTGTTTTTGTTTTAGAAGCCTCTGTAACCATCCTTTCTCTCCAATGAAACATGATGATTTTTATGAGTAAAAAAAAGATACACCGTCAAGTCCTCAACTACAAGTCATTCTAAAATAGACTTGACTTCATTTTTTTTTTTTTTAATTCTAACCTTTTTTATTTGATTTTTTATGTTTGATTAAATTAAAAGTTTTGTTAAATTTTATGCTCAGTTAGTTATTAGCAGTTAGCTAATTTAGTTTAATTCATTATAAAATAGTTTAAATTATAAATTGAATAAAATTGTCAATCAATTTGGAAAATATCTAACTTAATTAGCTAAATTAACTCAATTTAAAAAATAATCTCAATAAAAAAAAAATTATAAATCATGTGGCTATTTCATAATGTCTATAGTTGAGGGGTCTCCATACATTTTTTCCTTTTTATTATATTATAACTTTGCGTCATTTATATAAAGTTAGTCTATCTAAAGTAAAATTAAAATTATGTGGTTGGCCTGCTGACTTTGTTTGGTTCCAATTTGAACTTTTATATTGTAAATAAAATTCCATATTATTGATTATTCTAGTGGACAAATTTTCTCATTCATATAGTAATTGATTACATTGTGGTGTATTCTGATCAAATGTGAATCGTCATTAAAATAAAATAAAGAAGCAAACATAAAGTCTTAGGTTTCATTTTTGTTGCCAAATAATATTTTAGTTACATAAATTGCAGAAGTAATTGTCAGCTTCAAAATCATTCAAGCTATGAAATAAGAGTTTTTTTTTAAAGTGATATTGGATGCGACATAGTTATTTACTATTTCTCGGCCCCCCATAATAGAAAATTATGGCTTCGTCCCTGCACCCCGCTGGCACATTGGGCACGCATTGGCAAGGATTTGTTTATTAAATAATCATGAAAAAATAGTTTTTTAGAGTGTTTTAATATCTCTAATATAAAAATAGTTTATATATTATATCTCATTCTATTTAGCAGGAATGGAGACAAAAACATCATAACAACCAAATAACTATTTTATATATTATGAAAGTATATACATGAAACCAAAACCAAAATATTAATTGGATAAAAAATTGTAGGAAAACATTACCATGGGTAAATTCACTCGATCTATAATGATAAAAGAAATTGGAGGAAATCTTCCTATTTGTATTTTTTTAGTTAAAGTTGGTCTTATTATGCAATGGAGCATACTAATTGCTCCAAATGTAAGTGGATTTACAAGATCTACATATTTTTAAGTATGAAAGAACTTCTATAAACCTTTTTATCTCAAAAAAAACTCAACAAGATTTTAAAAAATGCAAAAAAAAAAAAAAAAAAAACTATTTTCCATGTGCCATGTGCCAGCACGGCCTTGGCACAGGCAATCCTTGGCCTCAATGAAACTGTATAAAGTAATTAATAATCAAATAATGACCGAATGGTGTACCAAAGTAAATTCTAATATTATTCTGTGAAATTATATCAGTTGGCTCAGTATGTATCGAGCTGAATTTACTAGACAAATTGAAATGTAGTCATATTAAAAGCCGGCATAACAAGAAAGGGAACCCAACAAAAGTGAAGAGAGGAGAGAGAGTGTTAGAGAATACAAGCATTCACTGCACTCTTTTTCAATGACAATTTATGTTGGTTAGCACAGTGTGTAACAAGTTGAATTTACTAGACAAATTGAAATGGAGTTACAATAAAAGCCAGCAGAACACAAAAGGAGACCTAACAAAAGTGAAGAGAAAAGAGAGAATCAAAGAACCATGTGACTACGCAAGCATCTAATACACTTTTTTAAACAACAATGTACAATAGGCCACATTCATAGGGTTTTATAGGGGCAAAATAACATGAAAAAAGGGAGCACAAAACTTAGATTATGCTGATCTTAAACAAATTAGCCCAATTAAACACACTATCCCTACTATAATCATATGCTTATGAAAGCCATTATACAAAATCTGCTGCTAAGTGACGCTACCACAGGAAGAATATGAAGTACAAACTAGGAATGAAAACTTACCCCCGTCCTTTGTTGGTTTAATCCTCCACTAGTTGCAATGAGCAAATAGCCATTAGATCTGTTTTCATGCACTGCAGCTGAAGAACATGAATATGACAAATGTATCAAGAGTATACAAAGGTAGCTTAATCAAGAGGGTGGGATTTCTCGTGACTAAGAAACAAATTGATCAGGCTCCATTAAGATGATAGTTTGTAAAAATCAGTGAATGTTCATAGAAACTTAAGAGCCTGTTTGGCAGATATGGAGCTTTCACAAATGTACTGTTTGAACAGAAACATAGAGTCTGTTTCCTAACTTAGTGAAAGCAAAAGCTTCAAATTCAAGCTTCTGTTTTTGGGGCCCAAATCCAACTTTAGTTCCTGCCACAGAAAAAGCTTTTGACCATGCGTTTACCAAATGCCTAGCTTCTCAAAACTTCTGCTTTCTGGAGCAAAGTAGTTGTTCCAAAAAAGAGGAAAAAGAGGTAGTTATGCATGCAGCGTACAACCTAGTGTTTGAAAATGTGCGAGACGCAAAAGGCGCAAAGGCCTTTTGGAGCCTAGGTGCAAGGCGCACCGCAAGGTGCGCGCCTCAAGAAGGCGAGGCACATTTCTAATAAAAATAAAATACTCTTACTAAGTCTAGTTTAATTTGATATTTTATATTAAAAAAATTTCAAAATAGTCATGCAAAAACAGAATAACCATAAAAAAAAAAAAAAAAAAAAAAAAAAACACATGTATAAATGTTCTTAAACTAAAAAAATACATAAATTATGTTTCAACTTTCAACTTAAAAGTACTTGCTGCCTTTGTTGCCATTGGGGGAAAAGAGAACGGCCAAGAAAAAAAACGAAAAAAATGTTCAAATTAGGAATTTTTTTTTTCAATCCCTTAACATTTTAGAATATATATTGAAAAAATTTAAGACCCGAAAATCCAAACTTTATACCCATTAAATTTAAATATCACGAGGTGCGGAGGCACGCTCCTCATGCCCTGAGGTGTTGAGGCCCACGCCTCGCG
The DNA here is from genome assembly GCA_029168755.2 of Tillandsia fasciculata. NCBI lineage: Eukaryota > Viridiplantae > Streptophyta > Magnoliopsida > Poales > Bromeliaceae > Tillandsia > Tillandsia fasciculata. The sequence goes on along the minus strand of CM054937.1, from coordinate 5,115,189 downwards.
CCTAGGCGCACGCCTCAAGAGCGCCTTTTCAAACACTAGTACAACCAAGTAATTAAATTCCTTCAAGAAAAAATTTTGAGTTCCGAAGAAGTGATGTATGACTGGAGATATTGCACATTCTCTGGTGAGAAACTTACGCCTGAAATTAGGGCCTCTGTCGCTGCAACCATAGTAGAAATTTGAGTATTTTGATTTCCATATATCAATCGATTCATTACGACTAATCTGCAAGTGTTTTCAAATCACTTATAATCAGTAATAACAATGGAAAGCAGACATTAATCTAGTGGACGAAGAACATAATAAATAAGATTAATTTAAACCACAGACACTGAAGAGATTGTTAAATAAACTACCAGCACACAAGCTCATATCAAGAACTAAATTTGTAAAAGTCCAACCATATGGCTATAGAGGGAATCAATCAAACTACTCTTTTCCAAACACAATCAGGTTAAAGTAGGTAACTTAAAATTTACAAACTGCAAAATTCTTAGCAAACAATTCCAAAAATGTCATCCTTCTAGAATCAGTATTTTCCACAGAGTCATCAGTTAGCCAGAACTATGAACCAAGAAGAAGTACCTCAAATTTGAGTGATGAATATGTTCAGATTTATCTGTGTGGCCAGGTTAGGTTCAGGCTGAATTTAGTACTATATAGAGCACTACATAAAGAACATATATATAGTATCAAATCAACTATGTGCAGGTATATATTAAATTGGCAACTACGACCAGAAAACGAACTAGAGAGAGAGAGAGAGAGAGAGAGAGAGAGAGTGAAAATGAGATGCGAAGTAATTAACTCTCTACTGCCTAAAACTAAATAGGGCTGTTGTAGATCGGAAGAGTTTCGGTAAGTCTTAACAAGAACTTAACAACTTAGGTAAAGATCTGATATGTTTTCTTGTGCTTTAGAGAAAGTTGTTAATCTCTCTTAGAAACCTAAAACTAACTGAAATAAACACTAATGAGCCAAAAAACCTAGAGTCAACCCTAATAGACAAGTGAACTTGGGTTACACATTCTATTAAAATAGGTAGATCAGTATACCATTGAGTTCAAAAGTCGAAGTCCCAAACCTTTCATGTCAAGAAATTGACGGTTGAGCGATACTGGGTGGTTAGTTGCGAAGGAAAAAAGGAAAAGATAAACAAGGATTTAAATGCTCATCAGCACAAGCCGTGCCCATCGTGCCGTATCATGCCAACAAGATACTGGCACAATACTACTCCCCTGCCAATCTCACGGCTTAAAACCCTCTTTTCTTTGAAATTAGCAAGTAGATAAATAAATAAAGTGCAAAATAATTGATAAACTAAAAAATTACACGTGCAATGCACGTCATATTTAAAAAGAAAAAGGACATAATACACACACATTAATAAATGGACACAATCAAAATTAATATACTGTACATCACATTATGAGAGGTATAATCCATCATGATTGTAGAAAATTTTATAGCATGAAAATATAATTGTTTATATCATTAAAAACATATTTGCATAAACCTTATTATATCTACATAAAATAGTCAAAAAAGCATCAATTCTGTTAAAATATTTGTTGTTTCATAAATTATTGTCATGGCCATAATTATTGTGGAGAGAGATGTTTGATTGATTAGGAGCATATTTATTTTTTTCCCAAAAATTGCAAGAAGTTTATTCTGTTTTATTTTTGAAAATATAATAAATCGAGGTTTCCAACACACACACACACACACACACACACACACACACACACACACACAGAGAGAGAGAGAAGATTTTCATCTTTTTCAAAAGATGATTTAAAAAATATAATACATGAAGGTTCCCCAAAAAAAAAGAGAGAAGATATTCATCTTTTCCGAAATAGATGATATTTAAAGATTTAATATAAAGGTTTCCAAAAAAGAGAGAAGATTTCCATCTTTCCCAAAAAGTTGTGAATATTTCATTATTTCCGAAATAGATGATATTTAAAAATTTAATTTATGAAGGTTTACAATAAAGAGAGAGAAGATTTCCATCTTTCACAAAAAGTTGCTAGAGTTATTTAATTTTCAGTTAAAAAACCAAGATAAATTGGAGGGGACAAAAGAGAGAGAGAGAGGAGACCATTCAATCACATGCTTTGGTGCACAGTGCACCTGGTGCATGATTGACGGAAATAATTCCCCATTTTGTGCGGATGTGAGAAAGAGAGGAGAGAGATTTGTAACATGTGCACATGTGAAGGGAGAGGAGCAACAGATTATAGACTATACAGTGGAAAATAAAATATAGTATAATTGTCATAAAAAGTGATATATACTTTTATTCTCAGCCATTGGATGAAATCTGACGACAAATAATAAAAACTCATTCTTTAAATCAGTTTAATCAGGTGGTCATCGTAAAATTTGACGTTCAAAAATGATTCGGCTGGAGGGTATTATATAAAAAGATGAATGGCCATGTTCCAAAAAAAAAAAAAAAAACAAAAAAAAAAAAAAAAAAACAAAACAAAACTCCTACTTTTATAAAAGTAGATATAAATAGTATATATATGAATAATAAGGAATTTGAATATTTTGGTGCCCAAAGAAAATAAATATTTCAAATCATAATATGTTAGAACACAGGTATTTGTGAACAACACACATCCGCGTAACACAGCAAGCACCATGTCGTAGTGCTGGAAAGTGCTTAGCACGACTTTGAGCCATGGCACTTAAATCCTTGAGTACACATTTCTAACCTAGCAATTAACTAGAAAAGCTCTTTTCGTCTAATATTTTTATTCCTCACTAAAGAAAATATAATAATTAGGCATGTTAATTCAAGATGATCAACAAACATTAGAATGACCTTGTTTAATGTAGTTAAAACCGGCAGAGCCCATAATATACTAAAAATAGTCACCAATTGATCAGTGATCTACATGAGCCAAACAGAAACAGAATGCAATCAATCATACTGCATCAAGCAAATAGAGAAAGAGGACGCAGAAAAACTTGTAGAATTTTCAAGCAACTAAAATGCTCATCTTTGCTTGACAGTCAAATGCTAGCCCTTATACATCTATATATGTCCTTGTGAGAAGTTTGCAGTGGTAGAAATGATAATACTCAATACATTGACAGTAAACTAAAGAAGACTGAAAAATCATGGCATCAAAACACAATACTATACTGAAATTTAGAAGTGTTTTCATTTTTGTACATTATGCGTCTTTTTTGTTTTTCAACTCCCCATTCAACTGTAGTTTCTACAATAATTTCTACAGTCCGTTAACCATTGATAGATTACAAATTTAAACAGAACCAAGCACTTTCATTACTTACATGTTCCCCAATCTTCTATGGAGTTACAAAAGAAATAGTTTCAGTAAGTAACGAGCCTACAATGACTTCGAGGTTTGCCACTAAGGCTTCATTTGGGATTCCGGGGAGTATAGGATACATGCTGTAGGAAAGAGCGATAGTAAAATATTCCTTTTTTTTTTTCTTTAAGGGATAGCACGTTGCATAGATCACACTCATTTAATTATGATATAATTTCTGCAGTCCCACTGGAAACGGAGAAGCATACCTCTATATCTAGGATTTAAATATCCATCGGCACGGACCGTATCCACCGTGTCATACCATGCCAACAAGATACCGGCACGATACAGCTCCCGTGCCGATGACACAGTTCAAAACCCTTTTTTCTTAAATTTACTAAATAATTTTCTCAATAAAGTTCAAAATATTTGATAAAGATACATAATAAGCAATTAAAAAATTTTATTGCTAAAGAAAATAAATATTTCATGCCATTATGTGTCGTCACGTATGTTATTTTTGTGACCGACACTCATCGGCATGGCTCGGCACGCATCATGCCGTACCGTGCCGGCAAGTTTTCGGCACGACCCGTGCCACGGCACTTAAATCCTTGCTCTATATGCTTTCTCTCCAACTTCTTTTGGTCCAATAGCATTAGGTAGCCCTCAATACCAAACGGGCCCTAAGATTGGTCATAGAGAGGTCAAAATATCAAACTTCTCTTAATAAATTAAGGATTTTCTAAAAATCTCCACCAAGCAGTAAACTGGAAATGGACAATGTTTGTTGTTTAAGATAAAGTTCACAAAATCACATAGAAAGAAATTCAAACTACTGCTAATATTACTTAGTATAAACTTCTATTTGTTAGTGGAGTGTAAGGATTCTTGTAAAACGCAAAGTTCAAAATAGAGCTAGATAAAAGTAAAAGTACAGTAAAACATTTGCTAAACACTAATCGATCTTACTGCAAAACTATATTTTGGAATCAAGAAAACCCCTCCTACATAAAGCGTGCGTCCTTTACTGTTTCTTGACTATTTGGCTAATGTTAGTCACTTTAAATTGATGTAATATCAACTTAGATAGTTAATTGCAAAATTTTACAAGTTTGGTTACTAAATATCAATTTTTCAAATTTTAAGTGGCCACCTGCAAATGAGCTACAGTATGTAATGATGGTAACACCTTAAGGCCATGTTTGCAAGTGAGAACAAGATATTCAATGATAACTTATTCAGCATAAAAATTTTCTTGTATGATTAGATGCTAGGAGTTCGTTTTTTGCTCTTCGAAAGGTCTTAGCATCTATAATTTGATAGGACGGTATATTTTACCTACGAGGTGATTTATCTTATTATGAAAATGACTTAATGGCGCTAAATATGGTATCCATTCCAGATATTTGATCAACTTCTCATCTATCAAATACTACGGCCCTGTAGGGATGTTGTAATAAGATATCCACTGCTAACTTATTTGGTATGCCGATTTTCTTGTGAAATTGGAAGCTAGGAGTCCAATTTTTGCTCATTGAAAGGTCTTATTCTGATTTGTCTTATTCTCACCTTATTCTGAAAAAAAAAAAAAAAAAAAAAAAAAAAAAAACTTGAAGGCTAGACATAGTAGCAATTCTAGAATCTAGATATTTGGAAACACTCCTTATTGAGTAAATCGAAACCATATCTAAAATATAAATCGAAGAGACATGTCGAATAAGATGTACATGCATCCACACAGTCATTTATACTCAACATAAAAAAGGACAAAAAAAAAGGAAAAAAGAAAAAAAGGATAGGTTTTTTCTTTTGAGGAATCATACCCGCTTGGGTCGCCAGAGGCCGCGGATACGGGACCACTCGAGGTCGGCGGCGATCTGGCCGGTGAGGAGGGAGACGAGGCCGAGGGCGAAGAGCATCGACCCGCACAGCAAGGAGCGCCCCTTCCGCTGCGCGCAGCCGCAAGAAGCCGATCGCTGCTGCTGCTGCTGCTGCTGCTGCTTCGGCTTCTTCCCCGCCCCCGAACCCATCGCGATCTCGCCCTAACCCTAATCTTCTCATACTACACTAAAACCAATCGCCCCCTCCCCCCTCAAAAACCCTAGCAAAACCAATCGCCCCCTCCCCCCTCAAAAACCCTAGCTCGGAGAGAGAGAGAGAGAGAGAGAGAGAGAATGGTTTTAATTTTTACTTTATATAAATTTTAAAAAAATTATAAAAATATTGTATAAATTTTAAAATTAATATTTTTTAAAAATAAAATAAAATTTTTAGATTTATTAAAATATAAAATTAAAAAAATTAAAATTTATAAAATTTAAAATTTAAAATTTAAATATTTTTTATAATTTAAAAATTTTAATTTTAAAAAAAACCTGAAGCATAGAAGAAAAAAAAAAAAAAAAGGAAAAAAAAAAAGGAATATAAAAGAAAGGAAAAAAAAATTTAAATTTAAATTTATAAAAAAAAATTTAAAAAATTAAATTTTAAAAAATTATAAATTTATAATTTAAATATTTTTGAAAATTTAAATATTTTAATTAAAAAAAATTCAAAAGAAATATAAAGGAAAGAAAAAAAAATTTAAAAAAATAAATAAAATAAAAACAAATACCCTTCCCAAGGCTGTGAGAAAGCCTTGGGAAGGGATTTTTTAAAATATAAAATTAAAAATAATTAAAATTTATAAAATTTAAAATTTAAAATATAAATATTTTTTAAAATTTAAAAATTTTAATTAAAAAAAAACCCGCCCAAAGCTAAAAGAAAAATAAAACGAGAGAAAAAAAAAAAAAAAATTAAAATGTCCCTTCCTAAGGCACTGCTGCCTTGGGAAGGGACAGGGGATAAACCAGCCTGGTTGGGGGGAGGTGAGGGATATCCCTCCCCAAAACCCGGGAATATCCCCGTTTGGGGGGATATCCCCAAACGGGAATATCCCAAATCTGTTTGGGGATAAAGGGGGGATATCCCCCCTTTAGGTTTTTCTTTTGAGGAATCATACCCGCTTGGGTCGCCAGAGGCCGCGGATACGGGACCACTCGAGGTCGGCGGCGATCTGGCCGGTGAGGAGGGAGACGAGGCCGAGGGCGAAGAGCATCGACCCGCACAGCAAGGAGCGCCCCTTCCGCTGCGCGCAGCCGCAAGAAAGCCGATCGCTGCTGCTGCTGCTGCTGCTTCGGCTTCTTCCCCGCCCCCGAACCCATCGCGATCTCGCCCTAACCCTAATCTTCTTATACTACACTAGCAAAACCAATCGCAGCATCGTCTAGACCCCTCCCCCCTCAAAAACCCTAGCTCGGAGAGAGAGAGAGAGAGAGAGAGAGAGAGAGAGAGAGGAATGGTGGGCTGATTTTGAACGATGGCTTCGTTTCTAGCTTGGTATGCGGGGGACAGAACAGAACACAAAGGAGGAGCATGTAATGTAATTCTAACAATAAATAATTAAGAGTGCTTAAAGTGAAATGAAAAAGAGTCGGAATGTTCAGGGGCTGTTTGATTAGGGTACAATGAGAATAATAATATATTCCCCCTTTATACTCAAATAAAATTGAAAAATGGAAGAAACAATGGAACACTTTTACCGGATTATTTTGGAATAACCCCCTCTAAATATTATAATATTTAAATTTATAAAATTTAAAATTTAAAATATTATTTATTTTATAAATTTTAAAATTTTAATTTATTTTTTAATAAATCTAAAATTTAATTTTTTTTTAAAATTTATTAATTTTATAAATTATACAAATTTTTTTATAGAAATTTTTAAATTTATACAAATTAAAATTTTTACTTCCACTTTTGTAATTTTTTAAGATAATTAAAATTAAAATTTTTAATATTTATACATTTTCAAATTTAGAAAATTTTTAAATTTTATTGTTTTTAAAATTTTTAACTTTAATTTTTAATAATTTTAAAATTGTATAAATTTTTTAAATTTTTAACTTTAATTTTTAATAAATTTAAAAATTTTATATAAATATTTTAAAATTTTAATTTTATATAAACTTATCAAAATATAAACATTTTAATTTTTTGGACAATACAATTAATTTTTTACATTATTAAAATTTAAAAATTAATTTATATAGCATCAAATTTGTTAAATATTATATATAAGATTTGCTATATTTAAAAAGGTTAAAAATAAAAATTTATTATGAATTTTAGAAAAAAAAACTAAGAGGAAAGACATATTAGTCATTTTACATAAAATACTACTATCTTTCTTATTCTCCATTCCATGCCAAACATTATTTTTCTTATATCTGGTACGAACATAATACCAAACCAAATACAAAATTACAATAATCCCTACTTATTCCAAAATTACAATAAAACGAGAGAAAAAAAAAAAAAAAATTAAAATGTCCCTTCCCAAGGCATTGCTGCCATGGGAAGGGACAGGGGATAAACCGGCCCGGTTGGGGGGAGGTGAGGGATATCCCTCCCCCAAACCCGGGGATATCCCCGTTTGGGGGGATATCCCCAAACGGGGATATCCCAAATCTGTTTGGGGATAAAGGGGGGATATCCCCCCTTTAGGTTTTTTCTTTTGAGAAATCATACCCGCTTGGGTCGCCAGAGGCCGCGGATACGGGACCACTCGAGGTCGGCGGCGATATGGCCGGTGAGGAGGGAGACGAGGCCGAGGGCGAAGAGCATCGACCCGCACAGCAAGGAGCGCCCCTTCCGCTGCACGCAGCCGCAAGAAGCCGATCGCTGCTGCTGCTTCGGCTTCTTCCCCGCCCGCGAACCCATCGCGATCTTGCCCTTGATAGAAGTAATTTGAGAATAATGTTCTGTTATTATTCATCATAATGCTCTCTTAATATAGAGAGGTTCTACAAGTTGTACAAGGTAATTTGGAATAAGAATCCTGCAATAAAGGAAATAATAATGATGTACAAGGAAAGACAATTATCCCAAATCAAACCCAAATCAAGTATAATATAGAAGGTTGTAAAATGCGCCATTAATACGTGATGACACCCCCCGGCAAACTCAAGGTGGATCAAATACCGAGAGTTTGGATAAGAAGAATTTATGCCGTTGTAACGTATGTCCTTTTGTGAAGAAATCAGCGACTTGATTGCTTGATTGAACGAATGGTAGTGTAACGGTGCCAGCAAGATAATGATGACGTACAAAATGACAATCAATTTCAATATGTTTAGTACGTTCATGAAAAACCGGATTGTTGGCAATTTTGATAGCACTTTGATTGTCGCAATAAAGAGGAGTTGGGGCAACCAAAACAATACCAAGATCAGAGAGAAGACGTCGCAACCACACAATTTCAGAAGTGGCAGTAGACATAGCACGATACTCAGCTTCTGAACTGGACTTAGATACTATATCTTGTTTCTTGGACTTCCAAGATACAAGTGAATCACCAAGAAATACACAGAAGCCAGTCGTGGAACGACGGTCGGTAGGGTCTCCTGCCCAGTCAGCATCAGTGTAGGCTTGTAGGTCTAATTTTGAGGAGGAAGGAAAGAAAAGAGCCCGATTAATTGTTCCTCGAAGATATCGTAAGATGTGAAGAAGAGCAGCATAATGATCGGAGGTAGGTGCTTGCATAAACTGGCTGACTATGTGAACTGCATAAGTGATATCAGGTCGAGATATTGTTAGGTAAACGAGAGCACCCACCAATTCACGATAACGAGTGGGATTTTCTAAGGGTTCTCCCATAGTCGGAGTCAATTTCTGATGCAGTTGCAAAGGAGTTGAAGTGATTTTATCGTCAGTCAAGGCGGAACGAGATAATAAATCTGTAATATATTTTTGTTGAGATAGAAGATATCCTCGAGGACTATAAGCAACTTCAATGCCCAAAAAATATCGGAGATACCCAAGATCCTTCATTTCAAATTGTTGCTGAAGATGATTTTTAACATATTGAATATGTTCAACATCATTTCCGGTGATTATCATATCATCAACATAGAGTAAAAGAATAGTCTTTCTATCACCAGATGTGTGAATGAACATAGCATAATCATTCTCACTCTGTGAGAAACCTGCAGCAAGAATCACAGTGCGAAATTTTTCAAACCAAGCTCTCGGGGCTTGCTTAAGGCCATAGATAGCCCTACGAAGCCGACAAACATGGTTAGGAGGATGAGGAAACCCAGGTGGTGGCTGCATATAAACCTCTTCACGAAGATCACCATGTAGAAAGGCATTCTTGACATCAAGCTGGTAAAGTGGCCATTGACGATTTGCAGCAACAGCTATAAGAACTCGAACAGATGTCATTTTTGCAACAGGAGCAAAAGTTTCTTCATAGTCAAACCCATGTTCCTGTGTAAAGCCACGTGCAACCAGGCGAGCTTTGTACCGTTCTATTGAACCATCAGATCGGGTTTTAATCTTATAAATCCACTTGCAACTAACAGGAATTTTATTAGCGGGTAGAGGCACAATATCCCAGGTATTAGTGCGTTGAAGAGCATCAAGTTCTTCAGACATGGCCGCTTTCCATTCAGGGATGGCGACAGCTTGACGAAAGGATTGTGGCTCTTGATGATTATGTATAGAGGCAAGAAAAGTATGATAGTCTGAGGAGAAGGACTGAGAATTTAGACAACCAAAGAATTCTTTTGGTTTGCGAATTCGCAAAGGATATCGTCGTTCGGAAGTGATCGGATCGTCAACCACAGGGGCGGTGGAAGAAGCCTGAATAGACGAAGGAACTGTACTAGTGCCATCCGCAATGACAGTCTGTGAGCAAGAACTATTGTCATGTGAAGTAATCGGGTTTTCACAAGAATGGGGCAAATCTAGGAATGAAAGATTTATCACAGTTGAATGTTTAGAAGTATCACTAGAAATAGTGCGAGTGTAATATGGAATGTCCTCAAAAAATATCACATCACGAGAGACACGAAGACGACGAGCAACTGGGTCATAGCATCTATATCCTTTGTGCTCAGGGCTATATCCGAAAAAGACGCAAACAGCAGATTTAGGAGAAAGTTTGTTTCGTTCTGTCGGAGGTAAAAGAACAAGGCAAGTGCACCCAAAAATTTTTAAATGAGAGTAAGTTGGTTGCCTAGAGTACAATCGTCCACTAGGGGAGATGCCGGATAAATTTTTGGAGGGCATGAGATTTATAAGGTAGACGGCGGTGAAAACGGCATCAGCCCAGAATTCGTGAGGAACGGAAGCAGCGATGAGGAGAGAGCGAGCGGTCTCCAAAATATGACGATGTTTTCGCTCCGCCACACCGTTCTGTTGGTGAGCATAGGGACAAGAAAGCTGGGGTAGAGTACCTTGAGAGGCGAGAATGCGTCGAAATTCATGTGATAGGTATTCTCCACCAGAGTCAGATCGAAAAATTTTGATAGAAGCACCAAATTGAGTTTTAATCATAGTAGTAAAATCTTTGTAAATTTTAAGGAGTTCAGAACGGTGGTGCATAAAGTATATCCAAGTAAAACGCGAGAAATCATCAACAAAAATGACATAATACCTATTTCCTATGCGTGTAGGAATAGGCGCAGGTCCCCAAACATCGGAATGAATAAGTTCGAAGGCTTTAGTGGTAACAGTTTCACTAGCGGGAAAAGGTTTAGTAGAATGTTTAGCAAGTTTACATTCTAAACATGAAGAAAATTTAACAGATGAAACACTACCGAGAACTCCATTTCTAATTAAAATGTCCAAGTTGTCTTGAGATAAATGACCTAAACGACGATGCCAACGATCAATATCAGAAGAGGTAGACGTCATGCTCACAGACACAAAACCAGATGGAAGATGTAAATGATCCATGTAGTACAGTCCATCTTGTCTATGGCCCTGTCCAATCAGCCGCCCGGTTGAACGATCCTGAACAAAGCAAGAGGAAGAGTCGAAAGTGACAGTGCAATTATTATCTGTAATTTGACTAACGGATAATAAATTTAATGAAAGATTAGGGACATGAAAAACAGAGGGTATAGAAAAGCGACCCTGATGGACTGAAGTAGTCAATGCTCCACTGTGAGCAACAGGAAGAGAGGATCCATCTGCAGTAAAAATGTTAATAGGAGTAGATAGAGGGGTAGGTGCCGTAAGAAAAGAGATGTGAGGTGTCATATGAAAGGATGCGCCAGAGTCAAGAATCCAAGAATCCACAGATGTACCTGTATGATTGGATGTTGAAAGCGTGCCAAACCCTGATATACTTGATGTCGAGCTATCTGCACTAGAAGCTGGAGGTTGCAGTCGTGAATTGTGAATCATTTGCATTAATTGTGGCATGCTCAATGTAACTGTGTTAGCTACATCATTCGATGCTTCCAAGGATGCAGTGGCAGCGGTAGTAGGTGTGGTGTAATAAGATTGTCGAAAGAGATCTGCATGCTTCTTCTTTCGACATTCTCGAATAGTATGTCCCATTTTATGACAATAATGACACTCAATATTTCGCTTATCCTTTTTCAGAGGACCGGAAGAAAGAGGAGCAATATAGAGTTGAGAGGGAGGTGATGCACCTGCTGCCAAAACAGTTGGCTGAGAAGGTTGAGACGAATGAAGCACACGAAGTCGAGTTTCTTCAGCAATAAGCTCTGCCAAAGCTGTATCAAGCGTGGGAAGGGGTGACCGATGAAGGAGTTGACCCCGTAAGGCTTCAAATTCTGGTCGTAACCTCATAAGAAATTGAAAGAGGCGTTGTTGGTCGCGCATCAGCTTTTGTTTTGTGGTGCAGTCACAGATAGAGCAAGCTCGACACAGGGGTTGCTCCATAGTCGCAAGTTGACGCCACCGAATTTGCATGAATGTATAAAACTCCTGTATGGTACGCTCTCCTTGATGGGCAAGGGACAACTCTTGAAATTCGGCATAGGACTGAGCGTAACTTGATTGTTCATATAGACGTTGGAGATGTGCCCACATCTCTCGTGCAGTAGTAAAATTTACTAACTGCATGCGAATGTCAACATCAACAGATGAAGAAATGATTCCACGGGCTCGTCGATCTGCAACAGCCCATTCATTCATTTTCTTTTCATCTGTTGGTGTTGGAGTGTTATCAATATGGCTCACAAGATCAAGGGCATCAAATAATAGCTTTAGTGAAATAGACCATTCACGGTAATTCGTCCCTGTTAGCTTGACATCTAGTTGAGCAAAGGAGGAAACTGATGATGCCATAGAGGAAGTTGCTGTAGTAGGGAGAATAGAAGAAGATGCCATGAAAATTCAAAGATTAGAATAACAACACCTTGACTAGAAAAAAGATGATGATGAAGAAAACTTCTTGCGAGTAGCGGCGCAAACTAGGATTGATCCGACCTGGCTCTGATACCATGATAGAAGTAATTTGAGAATAATGTTCTGTTATTATTCATCATAATGCTCTCTTAATATAGAGAGGTTCTACAAGTTGTACAAGGTAATTTGGAATAAGAATCCTGCAATAAAGGAAATAATAATGATGTACAAGGAAAGACAATTATCCCAAATCAAACCCAAATCAAGTATAATATAGAAGGTTGTAAAATGCGCCATTAATACGTGATGACAGCCCTAACCCTAATCTTCTCATACTACACTAGCAAAACCAATCGCAGCATCGTCTAGACCCCTCCCCCCTCAAAAACCCAAGCTCGGAGAGAGAGAGAGAGAGAGAGAGAAGAATGGTGGGCTGATTTTGAACGATGGCTTCGTTTCTAGCTTGGTATGCGGGGGACAGAACAGAACACAAAGGAGGAGCATGTAATGTAATTCTAAAAATAAATAATTAAGAGTGCTTAAAGTGAAATGAAAAAGAGTCGGAATGTTCAGGGGCTGTTTGATTAGGTACCGTTTGGATTGGGGATAAGCCAGAATGAATTATACCAGTATAGGTATAAAAGTAAGGGATAAACCTGGTATAAATCAAAATTGTGTTTGGTTGGAAATGAGGCTTAAACCTGGTTTAAACCTGGTGTAATAAAAGTAGTGTTTGGATTGAGGATGAAAAATAAGAGGTACAAAGTTGACTTTTATGTGTAATGACGATGTGACCTTTACTTTTATGTATATTATAAATTTAATAATTAAAGAATGTATTAGAATATTTTAAGTATGAGTAAAAATTTTAATTTTTAAATTTATATAAATTTTACAAAAATTATAAAAAAATTATATAAATTTTACAATTTTAAAATTAATATTATTTTTTAAAATTATAAATTTATAATTTTATATAATTTAATAAAATAAATATATTATAATTTTAATAAAATATAAATATATATATTTATAAAATTTAAAAAATTAATTTTAAATAATTTATAAATTTATATTTTAAATATTTTTTAAAATTTAAATATTCTAATTAAAAAAATTAAGTAAAATTTGAATATTCTAATTAAAATTTAAATATTTTAAGTAGGAGTAAAAATTTTAATTTTTAAATTTATATAAATTTTAAAAAAATAATAAAAATATTGAATAAATTTTAAAATTAATATTTTTTAAAAATAAAATAAAATTTTTAGTTTTATTAAAATATAAAATTAAACAAATTAAAATTTATAAAATTTAAAATTTAAAATTTAAATATTTTTTATAATTTAAAAATTTTAATTTGAAAAAAAACCCTGAAGCATAAAAAAAAAAAAAAAAAAAAGGGAAAAAAAAATATAAAAGAAAGGAAAAAAAAATTTAAATTTAAATTTTTAAAAAAATTTTAAAAAAATTAAATTTTAAAAAATTATAAATTTATAATTTAAATATTTTTTAAAATTTAAATATTTTAATTAAAAAAAATTCCAAAGAAATATAAAGGAAAGAAAAAAAAAAATTAAAAAAAAAATAAAAAAAAAACAAATATCCTTCCCAAGGCTCTGACAGAGTCTTGGGAAGGGATTTTTTAAAATATAAAATTAAAAGTAATTAAAATTTATAAAATTTAAAATTTAAAATATAAATATTTTTTAAAATTTAAAAATTTTAATTAAAAAAAAACCCGCCCAAAGCTAAAAGAAAATAAAACGAGAGAAAAAAAAAAAAAAAAAATTAAAATGTCCCTTCCCAAGGCACTACTGCCTTGGGAAGGGACAGGGGATAAACCGGCCCGGTTGGGGGGAGGTGAGGGATATCCCTCCCCCAAACCCGGGATATCCCGTTTGGGGGATATCCCCAAACGGGATATCCCAAATCTGTTTGGGGATAAAGGGGGGATATCCCCCCTTTAGGTTTTTTCTTTTGAGGAATCATACCCGCTTGGGTCGCCAGAGGCCGCGGATACGGGACCACTCGAGGTCGGCGGCGATATGGCCGGTGAGGAGGGAGACGAGGCCGAGGGCGAAGAGCATCGACCCGCACAGCAAGGAGCGCCCCTTCCGCTGCGCGCAGCCGCAAGAAGCCGATCGCTGCTGCTGCTTCGGCTTCTCCCCCCCCCCCCCAAGAACCCATCGCGATCTCGCCCTAACCCTAATCTTCTTATACTACACTAGCAAAACCAATCGCAGCATCGTCTAGACCCCTCCCCCCTCAAAAACCCTAGCTCGGAGAGAGGAGAGAGAGAGAGAGGAATGGTGGGCTGATTTTGAACGATGGCTTCGTTTCTAGCTTGGTATGCGGGGAACAGAACAGAACACAAAGGAGGAGCATGTAATGTAATTCTAACAATAAATAATTAAGAGTGCTTAAAGTGAAATGAAAAAGAGTCGGAATGTTCAGGGGCTGTTTGATTAGGTACCGTTTGGATTGGGGATAAGCCAGAATGAATTATACCAAATATAGGTATAAAGTAAGGGATAAACCTAGTATAAACCTAAATTGTGTTTGGTTGGAAATGAGGCTTAAACCTGGTTTAAACCTGGTGTAAGAACAGTAGTGTTTGGATTGCGGATGAAGAATAAGAGGTATAAAGTTGACTTTTATGTGTAATGACGATGTGACCTTTACTTTTATGTATATTATAAATTTGATAATTAAAGAATGTATTAGAATATTTTAAGTATGAGTAAAAATTTTAATTTTTAAATTTATATAAATTTTACAAAAATTATAAAAAAATTATATAAATTTTACAATTTTAAAATTAATATTATTTTTTAAAATTATAAATTTATAATTTTATATAATTTAATAAAATATAAATATATTTATAATTTTAATAAAATATAAATATATATATTTATAAAATTTAAAAAATTAATTTTAAATAATTTATAAATTTATATTTTAAATATTTTTTAAAATTTAAATATTCTAATTAAAAAAATTAAGTAAAATTTGAATATTCTAATTAAAATTTAAATATTTTAAGTAGGAGTAAAAATTTTAATTTTTAAATTTATATAAATTTTAAAAAACTTATAAAAATATTGTATAAATTTTAAAATTAATATTTTTTAAAAATAAAATAAAATTTTTAGATTTATTAAAATATAAAATTAAAAAAATTAAAATTTATAAAATTTAAAATTTAAATATTTTTTATAGTTTAAAAATTTTAATTTAAAAAAAAACCCTGAAGCATAAAAGAAAAAAAAAACAAAAAAAAGGGAAAAAAAAGAATATAAAAGAAAGGAAAAAAAAATTTAAATTTAAATTTTTAAAATTTTTTTAAAAAATTAAATTTTAAAAAATTATAAATTTATAATTTAAATATTTTTTCAAATTTAAATATTTTAATTAAAAAAAATTCAAAAGAAATATAAAGGAAAGAAAAAAAAATTTAAAAAAAAAAAAAAAAAAAACAAATACCCTTCCCAAGGCTCTGACAGAGCCTTGGGAAGGGATTTTTTAAAATATAAAATTAAAAATAATTAAAATTTATAAAATTTAAAATTTAAAATATAAATATTTTTTAAAATTTAAAAATTTTAATTAAAAAAAAACCCGCACAAAGCTAAAAGAAAAATAAAACGAGAGAAAAAAAAAAAAAATTAAAATGTCCCTTCCCAAGGCACTGCTGCCTTGGGAAGGGACAGGGGATAAACCGGCCCGGTTGGGGGGAGGTGAGGGATATCCCTCCCCCAAACCCGGGGATATCCCCGTTTGGGGGGATATCCCCAAACGGGGATATCCCAAATCTGTTTGGGGATAAAGGGGGGATATCCCCCCTTTAGGTTTTTTCTTTTGAGGAATCATACCCGCTTGGGTCGCCAGAGGCCGCGGATACGGGACCACTCGAGGTCGGCGGCGATATGGCCGGTGAGGAGGGAGACGAGGCCGAGGGCGAAGAGCATCGACCCGCACAGCAAGGAGCGCCCCTTCCGCTGCGCGCAGCCGCAAGAAGCCGATCGCTGCTGCTGCTTCGGCTTCTTCCCCGCCCCCGAACCCATCGCGATCTCGCCCTAACCCTAATCTTCTCATACTACACTAGCAAAACCAATCGCAGCATCGTCTAGACCCCTCCCCCCTCAAAAACCCTAGCTCGGAGAGAGAGAGAGAGAGAGAGAGAGGAATGGTGGGCTGATTTTGAACGATGGCTTCGTTTCTAGCTTGGTATGCGGGGACAGAACAGAACACAAAGGAGGAGCATGTAATGTAATTCTAACAATAAATAATTAAGAGTGCTTAAAGTGAAATGAAAAAGAGTCGGAATGTTCAGGGGCTGTTTGATTAGGTACCGTTTGGATTGGGGATAAGCCAGAATGAATTATACCAGGTATAGGTATAAAGTAAGGGATAAACCTGGTATAAACCTAAATTGTGTTTGGTTGGAAATGAGGCTTAAACCTGGTTTAAACCTGGTGTAAGAAAAGTAGTGTTTGGATTGGGGATGAAAAATAAGAGGTATAAAGTTGACTTTTATGTGTAATGACGATGTGACCTTTACTTTTATGTATATTATAAATTTGATAATTAAAGAATGTATTAGAATATTTTAAGTATGAGTAAAAATTTTAATTTTTAAATTTATATAAATTTTACAAAAATTATAAAAAAATTATATAAATTTTACAATTTTAAAATTAATATTATTTTTTAAAATTATAAATTTATAATTTTATATAATTTAATAAAATATAAATATATTTATAATTTTAATAAAATATAAATATATATATTTATAAAATTTAAAAAATTAATTTTAAATAATTTATAAATTTGTATTTTAAATATTTTTTAAAATTTAAATATTTTAATTAAAAAAATTAAGTAAAATTTAAATATTCTAATTAAAATTTAAATATTTTAAGTAGGAGTAAAAATTTTAATTTTTAAATTTATATAAATTTTAAAAAACTTATAAAAATATTGTATAAATTTTAAAATTAATATTTTTTAAAAATAAAATAAAATTTTTAGATTTATTAAAATATAAAATTAAAAAAATTAAAATTTATAAAATTTAAAATTTAAATATTTTTTATAGTTTAAAAATTTTAATTTAAAAAAAAACCCTAAAGCATAAAAGAAAGTAAAAACAAAAAAAAAGAGGAAAAAAAAAGAATATAAAAGAAAGGAAAAAAAAATTTAAATTTAAATTTTTAAAAAAATTTTAAAAAATTAAATTTTAAAAAATTATAAATTTATAATTTAAATATTTTTTAAAATTTAAATATTTTAATTAAAAAAAATTCAAAAGAAATATAAAGGAAAGAAAAAAAAAATAAAAAAAAAAAAAAAAAAACAAATACCCTTCCCAAGGCTCTAACAGAGGCTTGGGAAGGGATTTTTTAAAATATAAAATTAAAAATAATTAAAATTTATAAAATTTAAAATTTAAAATATAAATATTTTTTAAAATTTAAAAATTTTAATTAAAAAAAAATCCGCCCAAAGCTAAAAGAAAAATAAAACGAGAGAAAAAAAAAAAAAATTAAAATGTCCCTTCCCAAGGCACTGCTGCCTTGGGAAGGGACAGGGGATAAACCGGCCCGGTTGGGGGGAGGTGACGGATATCCCTCCCCCAAACCCGGGGATATCCCCATTTGGGGGATATCCCCAAACGGGGATATCCCAAATCTGTTTGGGGATAAAGGGGGGATATCCCCCCTTTAGGTTTTTTCTTTTGAGGAATCATACCCGCTTGGGTCGCCAGAGGCCGCGGATACGGGACCACTCGAGGTCGGCGGCGATATGGCCGGTGAGGAGGGAGACGAGGCCGAGGGCGAAGAGCATCGACCCGCACAGCAAGGAGCGCCCCTTCCGCTGCGCGCAGCCGCAAGAAGCCGATCGCTGCTGCTGCTGCTTCGGCTTCTTCCCCGCCCCCGAACCCATCGCGATCTCGCCCTAACCCTAATCTTCTCATACTACACTAGCAAAACCAATCGCAGCATCGTCTAGACCCCTCCCCCCTCAAAAACCCTAGCTCGGAGAGAGAGAGAGAGGAATGGTGGGCTGATTTTGAACGATGGCTTCGTTTCTAGCTTGGTATGCGGGGGACAGAACAGAACACAAAGGAGGAGCATGTAATGTAATTCTAACAATAAATAATTAAGAGTGCTTAAAGTGAAATGAAAAAGAGTCGGAATGTTCAGGGGCTGTTTGATTAGGTACCGTTTGGATTGGGGATAAGCCAGAATGAATTATACCAGGTATAGATATAAAGTAAGGGATAAACCTGGTATAAACCTAAATTGTGTTTGGTTGGAAATGAGGCTTAAACCTGGTTTAAACCTGGTGTAAGAAAAATAGTGTTTGGATTGGGGATGAAGAATAAGAGGTATAAAGTTGACTTTTATGTGTAATGACGATGTGACCTTACTTTTATGTATATTATAAATTTGATAATTAAAGAATGTATTAGAATATTTTAAGTATGAGTAAAAATTTTAATTTTTAAATTTATATAAATTTTACAAAAATTATAAAAAAATTATATAAATTTTAAATTTTAAAATTAATATTATTTTTTAAAATTATAAATTTATAATTTTATATAATTTAATAAAATATAAATATATTTATAATTTTAATAAAATATAACTATATATATTTATAAAATTTAAAAAATTAATTTTAAATAATTTATAAATTTATATTTTAAATATTTTTTAAAATTTAAATATTCTAATTAAAAAAATTAAGTAAAATTTAAATATTCTAATTAAAATTTAAATATTTTAAGTAGGAGTAAAAATTTTAATTTTTACATTTATATAAATTTTAAAAAACTTATAAAAATATTGTATAAATTTTAAAATTAATATTTTTTAAAAATAAAATAAAATTTTTAGATTTATTAAAATATAAAATTAAAAAAATTAAAATTTATAAAATTTAAAATTTAAATATTTTTTATAGTTTAAAAATTTTAATTTAAAAAAAAACCCTGAAGCATAAAAGAAAAAAAAAACAAAAAAAAGGGAAAAAAAAGAATATAAAAGAAAGGAAAAAAAATTTAAATTTAAATTTTTAAAAAAAAATTTAAAAAATTAAATTTTAAAAAATTATAAATTTATAATTTAAATATTTTTTCAAATTTAAATATTTTAATTAAAAAAAATTCAAAAGAAATATAAAGTAAAGAAAAAGAAAATTTAAAAAAAAAAAAAAAAAAAAACAAATACCCTTCCCAAGGCTCTGACAGAGTCTTGGGAAGGGATTTTTTAAAATATAAAATTAAAAATAATTAAAATTTATAAAATTTAAAATTTAAAATATAAATATTTTTTAAAATTTAAAAATTTTAATTAAAAAAAAACCCGCCCAAAGCTAAAAGAAAAATAAAACGAGAGAAAAAAAAAAATTAAAATGTCCCTTCCCAAGGCACTGCTGCCTTGGGAAGGGACAGGGGATAAACCGGCCCGGTTGGGGGGAGGTGAGGGATATCCCTCCCCCAAACCCGGGGATATCCCCATTTGGGGGGATATCCCCAAACGGGGATATCCCAAATCTGTTTGGGGATAAAGGGGGGATATCCCCCCTTTAGGTTTTTTCTTTTGAGGAATCATACCCGCTTGAGTCGCCAGAGGCCGCGGATACGGGACCACTCGAGGTCGGCGGCGATATGGCCGGTGAGGAGGGAGACGAGACCGAGGGCGAAGAGCATCGACCCGCACAGCAAGGAGCGCCCCTTCCGCTGCGCGCAGCCGCAAGAAGCCGATCGCTGCTGCTGCTGCTTCGGCTTCTTCCCCGCCCCCGAACCCATCGCGATCTCGCCCTAACCCTAATCTTCTCATACTACACTAGCAAAACCAATCGCAGCATCGTCTAGACCCCTCCCCCCTCAAAAACCCTAGCTCGGAGAGAGAGAGAGAGAGAGAGAGAGAGGAATGGTGGGCTGATTTTGAACGATGGCTTCGTTTCTAGCTTGGTATGCGGGGGACAGAACAGAACACAAAGGAGGAGCATGTAATGTAATTCTAACAATAAATAATTAAGAGTGCTTAAAGTGAAATGAAAAAGAGTCGGAATGTTCAGGGGCTGTTTGATTAAGTACCGTTTGGATTGGGGATAAGCCAGAATGAATTATACCAGGTATAGGTATAAAGTAAGGGATAAACCTGGTATAAACCTAAATTGTGTTTGGTTGGAAATGAGGCTTAAACCTGGTTTAAACCTGGTGTAATAAAAGTAGTGTTTGGATTGGGGATGAAGAATAAAAGGTATAAAGTTGACTTTTATGTGTAATGACGATGTGACCTTTACTTTTATGTATATTATAAATTTGATAATTGAAGAATGTATTAGAATATTTTAAGTATGAGTAAAAATTTTAATTTTTAAATTTATATAAATTTTACAAAAATTATAAAAAAATTATATAAATTTTACAATTTTAAAATTAATATTATTTTTTAAAATTATAAATTTTTAATTTTATAAAATTTAATAAAATATAAATATATTTATAATTTTAATAAAATATAAATATATTTATAATTTTAATAAAATATAAATATATTATTTATAAAATTTAAAAAAATTAATTTTAAATAATTTATAAATTTATATTTTAAATATTTTTTAAAATTTAAATATTCTAATTAAAAAAATTAAGTAAAATTTAAATATTCTAATTAAAATTTAAATATTTTAAGTAGGAGTAAAAATTTTAATTTTTACTTTATATAAATTTTTAAAAAATTATAAAAATATTGTATAAATTTTAAAATTAATATTTTTTAAAAATAAAATAAAATTTTTAGATTTATTAAAATATAAAATTAAAAAAATTAAAATTTATAAAATTTAAAATTTAAATATTTTTTATAATTTAAAAATTTTAATTTAAAAAAAAACCCTGAAGCATAGAAGAAAAAAAAAAAACAAAAAAAGTGGAAAAAAAAGGAATATAAAAGAAAGGAAAAAAAAATTTAAATTTAAATTTATAAAAAAATTTTTAAAAAATTAAATTTTAAAAAATTATAAATTTATAATTTAAATATTTTTTAATATTTAAATATTTTAATTAAAAAAAATTCAATAGAAATATAAAGGAAAGAAAAAAAAAATTAAAAAAAAAATAAAAACAAATACCCTTCCCAAGGCTGTGAGAGAGCCTTGGGAAGGAATTTTTTAAAATATAAAATTAAAAATAATTAAAATTTATAAAATTTAAAATTTAAAATATAAATATTTTTTAAAATTTAAAAATTTTAATTAAAAAAAAACCCGCCCAAAGCTAAAAGAAAAATAAAACGAGAGAAAAAAAAAAAAAATTAAAATGTCCCTTCCTAAGGCACTGCTGCCTTGGGAAGGGACAGGGGATAAACCGGCCCGGTTGGGGGGAGGTGAGGGATATCCCTCCCCCAAACCCGGGGATATCCCCGTTTGGGGGATATCCCCAAACGGGGATATCCCAAATCTGTTTGGGGATAAAGGGGGGATATTCCCCCTTTAGGTTTTTTCTTTTGAGGAATCATACCCGCTTGGGTCGCCAGAGGCCGCGGATACGGGACCACTCGAGGTCGGCGGCGATCTGGTCGGTGAGGAGGGAGACGAGGCCGAGGGCGAAGAGCATCGACCCGCACAGCAAGGAGTGCCCTTTCCGCTGCGCGCAGCCGCAAGAAGCTGATCGCTGCTGCTGCTGCTTCGGCTTCTTCCCCGCCCCCGAACCCATCGCGATCTCGCCCTAACCCTAATCTTCTCATACTACACTAGCAAAACCAATCGCAGCATCGTCTAGACCCCTCCCCCCTCAAAAACCCTAGCTCGAGAGAGAGAGAGAGAGAGAGAGAGAGAGAGAGAGAGAGAGAGAGGAATGGTGGGCTGATTTTGAACGATGGCTTCGTTTCTAGCTTGGTATGCGGGGGACAGAACAGAACACAAAGGAGGAGCATGTAATGTAATTCTAACAATAAATAATTAAGAGTGCTTAAAGTGAAATGAAAAAGAGTCGGAATGTTCAGGGGCTGTTTGATTAGGGTACAATGAGAATAATAATATATTCCCCCTTTATACTCAAATAAAATTGAAAAATGGAAGAAACAAGGGAACACTTTTACCGGATTATTTCGGAATAACTCCCTCTAAATATTATAATATTTAAATTTATAAATTTTAAAATTTAAAATATTATTTATTTTATAAATTTTAAAATTTTAATTTATTTTTTAATAAATCTAAAATTTAATTTTTTTTTAAAATTTATTAATTTTATAAATTATACAATTTTTTTATAGAAATTTTTAAATTTATACAAATTAAAATTTTTACTTCCACTTTTGTAATTTTTTAAGATAATTAAAATTAAAATTTTTAATATTTATACATTTTTAAATTTAGAAAATTTTTAAATTTTATAGTTTTTAAAATTTTTAACTTTAATTCTTAATAATTTTAAAATTGTATAAAATTTTTAAATTTTTAACTTTAATTTTTAATAAATTTAAAAATTTTATATAAATATTTTAAAATTTTAATTTTATATAAACTTGTCAAAATATAAACATTTTAATTTTTTGGACAATACAATTAATTTTTTACATTATTAAAATTTAAAAATTAATTTATATAGCATCAAATTTGTTAAATATTATATATAAGATTTGCTATATTTAAAAAGGTTAAAAATAAAAATTTATTATGATTTTTAGAAAAAAAACTAAGAGGAAAGACATATTAGTCAAACATTCCATGCCAAACATTAATTTTCTTATATCTGGTACGAACATAATACCAAACCAAATACAAAATTACAATAATCCCTACTTATTCCAAAAGTTATATTTATCTTTGGAACTACTAGTTGGCTAGCGATTCACGAGCCAACTCGAATTCGGCTTCAAGTAAACTATGGCTAAAAATATATAGAAGGGGCAATTTCCTACGTACCCCTAAAAATTTCCCTGTTTTCAGATTTACCCCTCTTAGAAGGCTAATATTAAAACTACCCTTCTTACGTTCCAACTTTTTCCAAAATACCCCTGAAGTTAAACTCTGTTAGTGTACCGTTTGAAACTGCCGTTATCTGTGTGTAATTACTATTTTGCCCTTTCAAATATATCCTAAACCCTAACCCCTAAAACCCTAAACCCCTAAACCCTAAAACCCTAAACCCTAAACTCTAAAACCTTAAACCCTAAACCCTAAAATTCTAAAAAATTCTAAACCCTAAACCCTAAAACCCTAAACCAACCCTAAACCCTAGAACCCTAAAAAACCCTAAACCCTAAACCCTAAAACACTAAAAAATCCTAAACCCTAAACCCTAAACCCTAAACCCGGGCAAAATAGGTATATTGATAGTTTTTAACTCCGATTATTATTTAACTATAGTTTAACCCTAGTTAACTTAACAAAGGAAAACGGTAGGGGTATTTTTAATAACGGTGGAACGTATGAGGGGTATATTCGAAAGAGAAAAATAAGAGGGGTAAATCAGATATTTCTTCATATTTCAGGGGTACACAGGCAGTTATCCCTATATAGAAAGAGAGAGCAAAGTTATTATTGTCACGTCCCGGGGTCGAAACTGCGACCCGGGCTCGCCAACAGATCCGCCGCCCATACGGGAAGCCCCGTATAGACGTAGCGACTAACCTGCAAAAGATCATTTACACTAAATAGATATCAGAGCTGAAAAGTAAATGCTGAAATAAAATAAAATAAAATAAATACAACTCCAAAATATACAACCCAAGTCCTCACCAAAAATACATAAGTCTCTCAAACTGCAAAAGAAAAGTACAACTCTAAACCTCACTACAAAGGTCTCTCAAAATGTAACTCTCAAAAATGAAAAGGGGTACGTCTACTCTCACTCTCAGGAGACGACTGGTAGGGATCTATCTCGCGACTCCCTTACCTCGATCTGAAGAAATAGGATCAACAACTGGAGCAGCAGGAACATGAGCAGAAGTCCCTGGAAAAAAGACACCACGGCGGGTGTGAGAACTACATCCCACAGTAGTTCTCAGTGGGTACCACCAACAAGCCCGACGGTCTGCCCACTAAGTCTACTAGAGGCATAAAGTAATAAATGCAGTGCTGGAAGGAAAAGCTGGAAAAATAAACTCTACAGCTACTATGCCTCTATCTAGATGCTCAAGGAGTGGAACAGAAAGAAACATGGTGCATCTGCTAACCCTCGACTCAGATCACCCAATCTACACTAACTGCCACATCGGGTCCAGTCAAACCTGCGCCTACCTACTGCCGTTACATCAGAAAAGGGATCGGACTTTCGTAGGGCGCCCGTGACTGCCAAAACTGGCCCAGCCAGAGGGACTGCGTCGACAAGTCGCGATAGCAAATATCAAGCCCAGCTCCGGAGTGGCACTCGAGGGGCGTGACCCCACTGAGAAAAGTATCCGCGCATCTCTATCGAGCTCAAATGTGGCTCATGTAGGCTATAATCCAAATCCTCGATCAACAAGATCGGCAGTAACCAACAAAACACTCTCTCGCTCACAGGCTGGAAAAACTACACAGCCGAGACCCACTGTCACTCAGACAGCTCCCAAAGGAAACACTGATCTATAGACTGCTATCAGACTCCACTCGGTCCCTAGACACGAGTGTAATATGCATCCCACAACAATCCGACCTCTCGACCCACTACCCGGGCGAGGAAAACTCTAAGTCCAGGATGGAACAATAAATGTCAGTGTGGGAATGTCTAAAGCAATAAATTCCTAGTCCAAGTTGGAGTTTTCTACTAGTCTGGTTGAACATGCAGCATGTGACGGGGGTGCTAGGTCAAGTTCCAAGATAATAATAAATTAACAGGTTGTAGGAAACAATAAATCATATGACCATCTGAATACATCAGGAACATCAATTCCTACATTTTAGCATGCTATCAATATACTATCACAATCATGCAAGGACCTACAACAATAGAATTAGAGATCAGTCCGTAAATCTTGAAGACGAGGCAACCCACCTGAAGAGCTGAACTGTCCAAAGTCCCACAGCTGAAAATACCATGAATAAATATCTCCAAGATCTAACGGGTGCAGCAAAACCCGCAAACCCTCCTGGGTACAACACAAGGTCCACAGTTACACTTGATTCCAAAAACCAACCAAGTATACACAACCTGCAGAACAGTCCCAAAGATGCAAAATATTCACCTGCAGAAAGGGCTCCGAAAAATCCGACAAAAATACTCCTGCGATCATCGCGTCGAGACCTTCGAAACAAGTACCTGCAAGTCCCAATCCGAGCCCCGTAGGCCAAGTTACAAATTCCACAACACAGGGTGCGCAAAACCTCTCAACAACACAACTGTAAACCCATGCACAGATAAAGGGAGAAAATATACCTCCGGGCAAGCCTCAGAAAAATCCCAGAAAAATACGGCGATAATCCTCGCGACGAGTAGATTCGAAAAGTGTACAGACACGCCTCGATCCGACGCTCGAGCGCGGAGAAATCCTCAAAACAACCTGCTATCCCCGAAATCCTCATAGCAAACAAAGGGTCCCAGTAAGCATGGAAAAAATCCAAGAAAAACTCGAAACTAAGGGATGCTGAAAATACCAAGATCGTAGCCCTACCTGTCGCGGATCTAACGGCAAAAGAATCGCTCGAAAAGGTCGTCGGAGTAGGCCGGGGAAGCTCGCGCACCGAAACGCGACGGGAGGAAACACCGGCGAAGGAACGTCGCGACGCGCCAAGAAAATGGAAATCTCGAGAAGCGTGCCACATAAAATCCCAGAAATCCACAGATGGATGCAGCATAGCACGGGGAGCAACTTCTCTAAAGAAACCGAGGTGAGAAATAGCCTGGAAATGCAAAAAAAACCCAAGGTGAAAGCGGCTCGGGCTATTTATAAGCCGCAGAAAACAATTCAGAAAATACCGAATTGGTCCCCGGATTCGGGCGCTCGGAGAAGATTCGGGCGCCCGAATCCGCCAAACAAAGGGGGTTACTGTATGCGCCCGGATTTCCCAGGGCTTGACACGTGGCCCGCACAGCAAACAGCTGTGCGGGGCGCGTCGGGAGTGGCCACGTGGCACGCCCGGGACCCGACACGTGTCCCGAACAGCAAACAGCTGTGCGGGGCGCGTCTGGTGTCGCCACGTGGGCCCTTCCCGGTCAAACGGGTAGGTGGCGCCCGCGAATAGCGGGGCGCCACCTGTCCGCCCACTGTCGCGGTCACACGTGCAGGCAGGCGCCGCCTGGCCGCCTGCCATGCACGCGCCCCGAGGCGCTCGCCCGCGCCTTATGAGCCCGCGAATGGCGCGCCGACACGTGTCCCCTGCACCCGGTCCACGCACCCTACTTCGGGTTCCGTGGACCGCTCCGCGTGCACCGACCAACCAAAGACTGCCACGTGTCCCCGCCCTGGTCCATGCATCGCCGCGCCAACTCTGTAGACCGCGCACCATGAGCCCGCAAATCAGGCGGCGCTACGTGTCCCTGGGCCGGGTCTGTGCACCTAGCCGCGACGCTCTGTGGACCGAGCGCTGTAAACCGGCCAATGACAGGCCACCACGTGGCATGTCGGCGGTCCACGGCCCCTTCCCTGCACCAAAATCCAATAAAAACTTCCGGGAGTCCGTTTTTGGGCCTCCGGACTCCGAATCAAACAAGCAAATAGCCATTTTCAAACGTTTTTCTGCGCTGAATCCAAATCCAACCTCTGTTTGGCCAAAAACCTTTTCAAAACTTCGGCAAATTTAGCCGAAGGCCAATACAGCTAAAGATACCTCACAGGGTCCATCTGTGGCATCCCTTTGATGCACTATGGGCCAGACACACCAACACTAGGTGTTCTACACAATGGATTCACCAGAAAAGTTGCATGGGATTCTGGACCACTACAATTATGCTTTCGAAAGTACAAAGAATTATATATTTATAAATTAATTTTGATTATAAAATATTTGATAATCGATTCTGTTAAATATGTGTTTTGGTTAAAATTGTCGCCACGTAGAACACACTGTGGTCAAATTGAGAGGCGACACGTGGCGCAGACCATTGGCCAAGGATATTCGTCGATAGAAGAAGCAACCTCACGTTTTAACCAAGACCGACTCCAGTTGAATGTAAATCTCAGTCGAACGATAACAATAGGCAAAACCAGAATCAGGAAGCTGCTGCTCGAGCCGTAGAAGGGAAGATCCTGAAGAAGGAAGGCACAAGATTTTCGGGCGCGAATCACGCAACTAACGCAGAAATGGCAAGTTGCGCCCCGCATCAGGAAGCGTCGAGTATCACGCCTCGGCACGACAATCTTAGGGATGAACGTGGACGGAAAAGAGCCACTATCCAATCGAAAAGAATTAACTTAGAAGTAAGTAGTAGAAATTTTCTTTAACTACTTGACTGATTCGGGATGATTTATTATTTCTTCTTCGGCCCTGTCGGCCGAGTCCTCGGCCCATAGTGCAACAGTCGAGGTTTTCTCTTCGCCGGCTTATTGTGCCGGCTCCATTTTTGGAGGCCCCGCTGTGGCCTCGCTTACTGGCCCCCCACGTGCCATTTGATCCAGGATGGGGGCTCATCACTTGCTGTTATTCGGCTGGTCTCGCCGAGGAGTTTCATTTGCACTTCCTCCTCGGTTATCCGGACGAATGAGATCTGGTCCGAGTCTTCATCGGCACAATTCACGTGGGCGATCAACTCCATGCTTATGTCCACCAGTTGCGGCCTTTCTTCCGCCGTGATCTCCTCCACCTCGTCGCCAACCCACAAGAAAAGCTTCCTGTGGAGTGCGGAGGGAATGCATTCATTGGCGTGAATCCAGTCACGCCCTAACAGCAGGTTGTAGTGGCTCGCAGCGTCCACTACGAAGAAAGCGGTCCTCAGAGTTTTTGAACCGGCGATTTTTCGATCGTTAGGACCCTTCTCGTTGCCTAACCGCCTCTGATAAAGTCGGTCATTGTTGTGTCGATCGGCTTGAGCTCCTCTTCACTATTGTCGATCTTTTTCAGAAAGGCGGTGAGCATGACGTTGACCATCGCCCCGCCGTCTACCATTACGCGGCCAACCGGTCGCCCCTCAATCAAGACCTATATATACAGCGACCTAATGAACCGAGTCTAAAAAGTCGATGATTTTCGAACACCACTACCTCGACCTCTATCTTCCGCTCCGTCAGTTGGAGCTCGGCTACGGGCAGTCCCTCGTCGCCAGAGGTCTGCTCATCGGCGTCCTCTTGGGACGTTGTCGCCTTGAAGGACTTTGGTAGGACGTAGACCATGTCGATCCCTACCACATCCTCATCGACCGACATGACGTCGATCCGTGGCTTCTTCCCGTCGGCCTCTACCTCGGCCGAAGACGGAGTGAGGACTTCTTCATCATCCCTCGGTGGCCATCTCCCGCGTCGAGCCACCCTTCCGATTTCACACTTGACAGGTTCCTCAGCTTTCTATCGCTCTTCAGACGCCTCTTGGTTACGCCTCACAGCGGCCTCTAGGGCCTTCAAGCGAACTTCCAATTCTAGTCGGACGGCTTCATCCGTCGGCTTGACCACCACCGACTGAATTATCAATGTCTTCCCTTGAAGTAGTGTTGTAGAGCCTCCTGCTTTGTGAACATGTCACATCGGCGCTACCGAGAGCCGATGCATGGGTCGTTCCCGCCTCGGGTTCGGACGCGACCATTGGGCCGTGACGCCATTGTTGCAGACTTTAGTCTCCATTCTCTACATACAACGCTTCTGCGTCTTTGTCATGACCGGCCCCTGCCAATGGGCCGGTCCTTTGGATGTGAACCATTGCTCCACCGGCACGTCTACCGGTGGGTCCATCTTCCTCAGGTGCTCCTTGAGGATCTCCACGACTTGGGCTATGGCTGGATCCTGAGCTCCTGCGCCAGCTGAATGCCTAGAGTCTCCACTTCTCCGTTGGTGAGCCAAGGAAATTCAGCGTCAGGGGCCGAAGGGGTCTCCGATGCTCCCGACGTCCCGCAATGTGGAGGCCGTGGTGTCGGCCCCCTCCAAGGGTGGCCAGTTGGGCCCCTATGTGCTTTCGTCGGTCCGAGCCTCTTGTGAGTCCCGATCCGCTCCGGGAGTTGCGAGGGACCGTATGTTGGTCCTCATGGACTCAGTGCGTAAAATGGATCACGAGTGCATTCGGATGCTCGGTCGAATGTTAGAAGTGGTTTCGTACGAAACGGGCATTAGATTTGGATTCAGCGCGAAAAAACAATGGAAATCGACTACTTTGTTGTATTTTTCTGAGTCCGGACGCCCGAAAACGGACACCCGGAATATTTCTAGTGTTTTCGGGTGCACGGTGGACCGACGGTGTGCCACGTGGTGACTTCCGATTGGCACCGTACGCCACATGGCGGAGCAGGAGGCGCGGCGCAGTGGGCCCGGCCCACAAGAGCGGGCGCGGGCCGGGCAGGAGCGGTGCGCGGGGGCGGCGTGCCACGTGGCGTTTTCCCATTGGCGCGATGTGGACAGGTGGCGGCAGACGGTTGGGTGGTGCAGCAGGCGCGGTCCACGGGCTGGCGCGGCAGGCACCTCGAGCTGCGTGCAAGTTAGGTGGCAGGCGGCGCGGCGTGGGTGCGGCTATCGAGGCGTTGACGCGCGGTTCCCGCGCGTGGGCGCGCCACGCGTCAGCGCCCGCGGGGGTCCATGCGGCGCAACACGGGTGGAGGGTTCGGCTGTTGGCTGTTCGGTGGCGACGTGCCGCGTGGAGGTTGATCCGGGCGCTGGATGGACAGCTGGATCGGCGACACTATTGGTGCCCGAAACTTTCGGGCGCCCGGAAGATGTACCCGAAACTGTGGATTTTCCTCTTGGATTTCAGCCTATAAATAGGCATTGGGTGCCCTTTTGTGCGGGTTTTGGAGAATTTCTGGAGCCCCCATTTGGCAGAGGCTCTTCCCACTTTGTCCTCTACCCTTCCTTGGATCTTGGGTATTTTTGGAGGCCGCGGCATCTGCATTTTCTGCGACGCGGCGTACTTCGACACTCATTCGTTTTTGGCTTCTACTGTCGCGTTTCGGTCCGCGAGGCCCCCCAGACTACTCCGATGGAGTTTTGAGCCGATTTTTGCGGCAACGCATTCACGAGAGGTACGCCTTTGATTTTTGTGTTGATCACTTCGCTCCGTTTCGAGGTTTTGGTGGTGTTCCCGAGGCACCTTTTGACCCTCTTGTACTACTGCGAGGTACGGGACAACGATGGAGTATTGTTGGGATTTCTCGGCCTACGGGCATCGGATCGGGGCGTGTGAGGACTCGATCGGCATCTACGCTTCGTAAAGAACGCGACTATATTTTTATCGAAATTTTTGGAGGACTCTTCGAAGGTTATAATTAAGCTTCTTCATGGCTGATTTCCTGGCAGAATTGTGCGTTGTGGATAGTGTTGTATACCGCAATGATTTGACCGTAACTTGGCCTACAGGTGTCGGAACGAGATGTATAAATACTCGATTTAGATCTACTCGTCGCGAGGATCGCAACCGTAATTTTTCTGGATTTTTCGGAGAACTGCACGCAGGTAAAAAAGCCCCTTATTTGTGCTGGTTGGTAGAAACAACAAACGCTGTTTGGTGTGTGTGGGGTATTGATTAGTGTGTTGTGGTTGTGATGTTGGTTGGAGCAGAGGCTTGTGCGACTGAGTACCGAGAGTACAATTTCGGCGGATTTTGATAGCGAGTGACTGCGCACTTCACCGACTTCGGCTTTGCCTGTGGAAAGCGATTCAGGTGGGTTGCTTTGTCCCCAAAACCGGTGGACGGTTCTCTAATTCTATCTGATAGAATGCATGCATGTTTAGGGTACAATGTATGTGGTTGAGGGGTAAGCTTAGGAATGATAATTGTGTAAGGAATTGCAAGTTAATTATTCATGTTATGACTTATGGGAACTTGCAAGATTTATATATCCTTGATGATGATTAAGGAAAGCTTACCTAAGGGAATATTGCTCTTTTGATTATTAGCATGCCATGTTAGCACATAGCTTTTATGAGATATGATTACTCGATGGGGTAGGATGACATATCTATGTGCGGGTATCACTCTGATGATTTAGGATGGACCTGGATTGTGGACAGGTGTTGTTGGTTAGTGAGTTTGGCATGTGGTTATACCCTTGTGGAGCTAATATGTGATTACTCCCTTTTATCTTTCTTGAGGACAAATGCATGCTTGTATGGACATCTAGATAGGCTATCTTTTATCGCTACACTATCATGTTGAAACTTGACTTAGGAGAAACCATGTTTGCTTTTTTTTCTCCTTATTCGTTAGTCAGGTGATTCTTGTTGCTCGGGTTTGAGCAGGGGTTTGGGATAGTGTAGTCGAGACTTCGAGTCTGGGACAGGTTGGACTTGATTGTGGGTTGTGGGTGTCACGCCCCGGAACCCGGGCTCGTCAACAGATCCGCCGTGCACACGGGATTTCCCGCGTACACGAAGCGCTGGTAACCTGCTCCGATATAATATGAACAGTAAAAGAGCATAATATCGAGCTGAATAGAAGAACCACATAGTATTTCAGACTGGAAATACAAATACAACTGTAATAAGTACAATAATCTCCCAGCTCACCAAAATAGTACATCCAGCTGGCGGAAGCCAGACCCAAAATAAAAGGAGAATATCACAGTCTGAGTGGAGGGTGCATTATCTGTCTAATAGCTCTCAGCCTCACAGGAAATCTATCTATTCAGCGATCCCCTTACCTTTATCCGCTGCCGATGGCCTAGCGGCTCCCGCAGACGACTCTGCAAAAGAAAGGGGGAGAAAGGGACAGAAAAATAACAATGGGGGTGAGAACTACCAGATAAACCAGTAGCCTCCCCTAGTGGGTAAAACCTCAACTCTGACGCACCCACTAGGACTACTAGAGGCAACAGGAAAGAACAGTTGTAAGCTATAAAGACTGCTGATAAAAGGAAACTACCACCACCATGCCTCTAAATGCCAAGCAATAGAATAACTAAATGTATGAATCAGTGTATAAATGCCTGTCTGAATGAACTCAATCTGGGGTCACTAGCAAAACTGGTACTTCCTGCTGTGCCTTGCCAAATCGGGTATAACGCCGATGGGGGATAGTATTTGCCAAATCGGGTATGCCGATAGGGGATAATGTTGGCCAAATCGGGGGTGCCGATAGGGGATAATGTTGTAACACACTCCGGAGTGGCACTCGAGGGGAGCGACCCACACGAGTAAAATATCTCTGTCATCAGTATCACAAGTATCTCTGTAGCATATGTCCCACAAGTATCACAATATAGCAGGACTGGATCATGACTATGATCAAAGTGGAAAAACTCCATCCACTATAGAAACCCAATCCCCCAACTGATGCAATAAATAAACCAAACTCAACCCCAATCTGATGCAAGGATAAACATCTGGTCAACCGCCTACTGTCCGCGGTCACCGCAATACCCCACAAGTCCACAATCTAGCACAACCTTGGCTACACTATCCCAAACCCCTGCTCACACTTGAGCAACAACATATGAATGCAAAGGACAACAATGAAACATGTTCAAATCCCAATATGATAGTGTAGCAATAAATAGTGGCCTTACCTGATGTCCGGGCATGCATGCAACTGTCTTTACTTTTAAAAGTTGTAAAATAGTGTCAAAGGTTTAAAACAATTGATTTACTGAATAAAAGTCATTTGCATGCGAGATCATAGCCTTTGTCTCGATCACAGTGTCCCAATATAAGTCATCATATCATTTGTGGGGTTATATTAATTTTTAGGGGAGTTTGTCCCAGCGGTCCTTGTCATTTGTCATATTAATTTGTCCCAATGGTTCTCATTAATTGTCCTGTTAGTTGTCCTGTTAGTAGTCCTGTTAGTAGTCCTGTTAGTAGTCCCAATGGTTCTCATCAATAATCATGTTACTTTGTCCCAATTGTTCTCGTTAATTGTCATATTTTAGGGGATTTCTAGTAATCCCAGTGAGCTTGTCAAAAATGAGGTAAGCAACAACCGCCCACCTTGAACAGCTCAAACAACACCCCAGGTAGTCTCCTGGTTGTTCGCAGTCTTCAATTCCTGCAAACCAATGCTCCCGGTATAAATACAAACCCCAAAAAGCACAATATTTGCTATTTTTCAGACAGCACGGGAAAAGAGGAATTTTTCACCTCTAAAATGAGCTCCTAAAATCCCAGAAAAATCACGGTTGCGTTCCTCGCGAAGAGTAGATCAAAATCGACTCTTTGAACGCCTCGATCTGATGCTCCTACGCCAAGATAAAAATCGGAGAAGTCGGTGCTGTCCAGAAATTTCCACAGCAAAAAGGGGGGTCAAAGAGGACTCGGGAATCGTGCCAAAAGTACGAAATGGAGCAAAATGATCAACACGGAAATCGAAGCCCTACCTCTTACGGTCGCGCTGTCGCAAAAATCGTCCAAAAATTCCACCTGGTTAGCCCGCAGTGAATTTTCGACGGAACTGCGACGGAAAATGGGCCTAAAAAGAAAATCGTCGCAGTGCGCCGCGTCGCAGATATCTCACTATCTGTAACTCCTAAATTTCTGAGATTGTAGAGAGAGAGAGGAGGAGAGAGAGAGGAAAAACTTTCGTATGGGCACTTTTTCTGATTCTCTCTCTAAGGCTCGGAATCCAAGGTGCAAAGAGAGGGGGTGGGGGACCCCTATTTATAATGGGCCAAAACTCCACACGGGATCCAGATCCGAACAGGAAACACCAAAACTGGCCAACCAGCGCGCGCCACGTGTCCACAAAACAGGAAACAGCCTGTGCAGGGCCAATGGGATTTCGCCACGTGGCCACGTGGTCCATGTGCTCGGTCCGCGCTCCGGGTCTTCCGGAAATTTGTCGGCCTACGGGATGAAGCCACGTGTCACCATCCAGAAGCTTCTAGAAGCCGGCCAGCCAATGGGAAGCTGCCACGTGGCAGATGGAACCTTCGGTGCACCCGGTGCACGCCAGCCGTGGACCGCGCACCCACGCCTGCTGCCCGCGCCTGCCCGCGCTGCCCGCGCCGCGCGCCTCCGCGCTCCGCCGCTGCCCCGCCGCCGCTGCGCGCTGCCCGCCGCCGTGCGCCGCCGCCCGCCGCCGCTCGCCGGCGGCCGCCGCCGGCCGGAACAGTAATTCCGGCCGGCGGTTACTGTTCCGGTGAACAGTACCAAGTGCCGAAAAAATAAAGCGAATATACCGTTTTGACCGTTTTCGCGCGCTGAGTCCAAATACGACGTCCGTTTCGCCAAATTCTCATCCGAAATTTTGCAAAAGCTCCCGGAAAATCCCATTTGCTCCGATTTTCGCGCCAGTCTATTTTAAATATCCAATTTCGATTCTACAAGCTTTGATGCACTGTACAAGCTCCCGCAGTCACTGTTTAATGTTGCACAGTTCCTGCGGGAGTCCGGATCATCACATCCTCCCCCACTAAAAAGAGTTTCGTCCTCGAAACGAGACTAAACAATAATCCTCAGTCCGATGTCTCGAATAAGTAGGGGTGAGCATCCCTCATCTCCGACTCGAGCTCCCATGTAGCCTCGCGCTCGTCATGATTGCCCCATTGGATTTTCACATAGGGAATAGCCCGATTGCGCAATTCTCTCACCTCTCGATCCAGAATTCGCAGTGGGCGCTCCTCATACCTCAAATCTTCGCTGATCTCGAGAGGTGTGAAGTCGATGACGTGTGATGGGTCGAAGACATACTTCCTTAAAGTGGAGACATGAAATACATTATGGACACCAGCAAGCCTCGGAGGAAGTGCAAGTCGGTAGGCAACTGGCCCGACACGCTCTAATACCTCAAAGGGTCCAATATATCGGGGGCTAAGTTTTCCACGAATGCCGAACCTCCTGATTCCTTTGGACGGCGAGACTTTCAGGAATACGTGATCACCAACCTGAAATTCTAAGTCTCGTCGCCGAACATCGGCATAACTCCTTTGTCGGCTCTGGGCGGTCTGAAGATGCTGTCGGATTACTCGGACCTTCTCTTCTGCCTCTATCAAGACATCTGGACCCAAGGTCCGCCTCTCGCCCACGTCACTCCAATAAAGCGGTGATCGACACTTGCGTCCATACAATGCTTCAAACGGAGCCATCTGAATGCTCGCTTGAAAGCTATTGTTGTACGCGAACTCAGCTAAGGATAAGTGTCGAATCCACCCTCCGCCGAAATCCAAGACGCAAGCCCTCAGCATGTCCTCCAGGATTTGTATAGTCCGCTCTGACTGCCCATCGGTCTGCGGATGAAAAGCTGTGCTGAATCTGAGCTGAGTTCCCAAGGCTGTTTGCAAACTCCCCCAGAAACGCGAAACAAACCTCGGGTCTCTATCCGAAACAATGGAGGCGGGTACTCCATGCAATCTCACTATCTCATCCAGATATAACTGGGCTAGCCGGTCAAGTGGCCACGTAGTCTGCATGGGCAGAAAGTGCGCCGACTTGGTAAGCCGATCCACGACTACCCAGATAGCGTCTGCTCCTCCTTGTGCCCTAGGAAGTCCGACCACGAAATCCATCGTAATGTGGTCCCATTTCCACTGGGGAATTGGGAGACTCTGTAACTTGCCAGCTGGCACTCGATGCTCAGCTTTCACCTGCTGACAAGTTAAACACTGAGCCACAAATCTCCCGATATCCCTTTTCATGCCTTTCCACCAGAAGTGTGCCTTGAGGTCTTTATACATCTTAGTCCCACCAGGATGTAGGGTATAAGGTGTATAATGGGCCTCTCGCAATATCTGCTCTCGGATCTCCGCATCCGCTGGCACACATGCTCGGTTCCTGTACCTCAGTACTCCCGAGGCATCCACCGTAAAGTCCCCAGACTGATTACTCGGAATTTGATCTTTAATCTTGATCAAGTGGGGGTCCTCACTTTGTTTCTCCCTGATCCTGTCCAGCAAAGTGGGCTGCACGACTAAAGATGTCAGTCTAGCAGAGACCCCAGGGGACACAACCTCTACTTCGAGCCGTCTCATCTCTTCTAATAGCGGTGCCTGGTCTGTGATCATCATAGACAAACTTTGCACCGCCCTTCTACTCAAGGCATCAGCGACCACATTAGCTTTGCCTGGGTGGTAGAGAATATCTACATCATAATCTTTTAATAGCTCTAACCACCTACGCTGCCTTAAATTTAGCTCCTTTTGCGTGAACAGGTATTTTAGGCTTTTGTGGTCGGTGTAGATTTCACAGTGTTCCCCATACAGATAATGACGCCAAAGTTTTAGTGCAAACACTACAGCAGCGAGTTCCAAGTCATGGGTAGGGTAATTCTTCTCATAATCTTTGAGTTGCCTCGATGCATAGGCAATTACCCTCCCTTCTTGCATCAACACACAACCAAGTCCACTGTGTGATGCGTCGCTGTAGATCACATATCCTTTCCCCATAACAGGGAGGGAAAGGATAGGAGCGGTCATCAGTCTATTCTTTAGCTCCTCAAAGCTCCTTTGGCAGTCCTCACTCCAGATAAACTTCACTTCTTTACGCGTCAAGCGAGTGAGGGGTGTGGAGAGCTTCGCAAAGCCTTCCACAAACCGACGATAATACCCAGCTAAACCCATAAAACTACGCACCTCCGAAACGGTCGTTGGTCGGGGCCAATCTCGGACTGCCTCAATCTTTGCCGGGTCCACCGCCACACCTGCGGCGGAAATCACATGGCCCAAGAAGACTACCTCCCGAAGCCAAAACTCGCATTTTGCCAGTTTGGCATACAACTTCTTCTCTCGCAGAAGTTGCAGCACGACCCTTAAGTGCTCCTCATGCTCAATATCACTTCGGGAGTAAATCAAGATATCATCAATGAACACTACTACGAATCGATCCAAGTATGGTCGGAAGATCCGGTTCATTAAATCCATGAATGCGGCAGGGGCATTAGTTAGCCCAAAAGGCATAACTGTAAATTCATAATGCCCGTACCGTGATCTAAATGCCGTTTTAGGTATATCCTCGGCCTTCACCTTCAACTGGTGGTAACCGGACTGCAGATCTATTTTAGAGAAGACACAAGACCCTTGCAGCTGATCAAAAAGATCATCAATGCGCGGCAAAGGGTACTTGTTCTTGATGGTCACTTTATTTAACTCTCTATAGTCCACACATAGTCGAAGTGACCCATCTTTCTTCTTCACGAATAGCACCGGTGCTCCCCAAGGCGACACACTCGGCCTGATAAAGCCCTTATCCATTAAATCCTGGAGTTGCGCCTTAAGCTCTCGTAACTCAGCCGGTGCCATTCGGTAAGGAGCCTTCGAGATTGGCGCGGTTCCCGGAACCACGTCAATTACAAACTCGATCTCCCTATCTGGCGGCATGCTAGTCAGCTCAGGTGGGAAAACATCCGGGAACTCGCGGACAATAGGGATATCCCTGAGTCCCGGCGCCGCCGTAGGCCCCTCAACAACACTAGCCAAAAAGGCTACACATCCACGATGGATCATCTGCCTCGCTCGGGAAGTCGAAATCATAGAGGCAAAGAAAGCACTCTGACATCCCCGGAATACTAACATCTCCTGGCCTGGCTCTCTAAAAGTGACCGTCCTCGCGGCACAATCAATAGTGGCGAAATACCGAGCCAGCCAGTCCATCCCGAGGACCACATCGAAGTCCTTCAGCTGTCTCAAGACCAACAGGTCTGCTGGCATAATCCAGGACTCGATTTGCATCGGGCAGGACCAACAACACTCCTCCACGTGCAAGGTGTGATCGGGAATCTGAACCTCTCGTGCACGTGGTAAAGGTCCTACCTCTATCCCATGTAATGATGCAAATGATTTATTAATAAAAGAATGCGATGCTCCAGTATCAAATAATGTACGAGTCCTAATGCCAGAAAGTAAGGTGATACCTGCCACCACATGATCTGCGGCTGGAGAGTCCTCTACCTGCGCAGCATACACTCGCCCACTCTGAGCTGGAGGGCGATACTCCGTGGGATAGGAAGAAGATGGCCTGCTTGCTGGAGCATATGGTCGCTGAGCTGTCGACCACTGCTGAGACGAAGAAGGAGCAGATGCTGAAGAAGGAGCCGTCGATGGTGCATATGGGCAGGCAGCTCGGAGGTGGCCAGACTGTCCACATCGATAACAGCGGCCAAACCTCAGATCACATGTATCAGAGTTATGCTGTCCCTGACAGAAAATGCACCTAACCGTAGCCTGGGGCTGCCTCGCCTGCTGCCTCTGTCGCGGAGGCCCTTGCTGCCGCGACTGCGATCTCTGTTGATGCGAATGCTGTTGCTGCTGATGTTGCGGTGGCCTCTGGGACCCACCAGGCCCTCGCCGCTCAGAACGTCCGCGGCCGGAAAACTGAGGCCGTGGCGGTCGCGGCGGCCTCCACGAACTGGCCTGCCCCCGTCGTCCTGCGCTGGTCGCTTCCTGTCAGCGCCTTGAGCGACCAGGCCCCCACGTCTGGCGACGACGTGGTCTCCCCTCTCAACCCACTGGGCATGCTCTGCTGCCTCCTCCAAGGTCTGTAGTCTCTGAGCATGCACCAGAGTATAGATCTCTGGGCGCAAGCCCGACTCAAAGAGCTCTACCTGGTGGGGTCCGTCCCTGGCGACATAAGGTACGCAGTTGAGTAACCGCTTGAACTCCTGAAAATAGTCCAATGCTGTCCGGTTGTCTTGCTGGAGATTCTTCAAATCATCTTCCAGCTTTTTCTTCATACTCGTGGAGAAGTACGTATCTAAAATCATCTTCTTGAACTCAGACCAGGGTAGCTGTCGAGTGTTTTGAAATTCCAGGGGCTCCACCCGACGCCACCATGCATCAGCATCCCCGTCTAAGCAGTGTACAGCCATATGTACCCTGTACTTCGGGTCAATGAAGAAGTCCCGAAATAACTTCTCCATCGAAGAAAGCCAAGTCCCGATCTCCCAAGGCTGAGTATTTTGCCCTGAAAACCTGGGCGGTCCCCGCTTACAGAATTGAGTAAGTTTGTCAGAAAACTCCTGCTCCTCCGCAGGAGTCAATGGCCGGATTGCTCCCTGAGCAACAGGGGATGCCAGGGTCACTGGTACAACTGGGGGATTCACGGCAGGGGAAGAAGGTACGGGAGAATTCTCCGAGGGTGCTACAACAGGCTGCGCCCTCTGTTCTAACATCTGCGTCAGCCGGCTCATGGCCTCCTCCTGACGCCGAACAGCTTCAGACATCTGGGCCATCTGAGCCTGCAGCTCTTGCACCTCACTCTGCTGGCCCTGCTCGGACTCCTCCTGATCGGGTTCGGGGGAATCAGGCTGAGAACGCGTCAACATTCTACGTCGCGGAGGCATCCTACCACAAGAAACCATACTCAGTATCATCACCCCACACGACCCAATCTTAGCGAAAGTCAAAGACATTCTCCTATTTCTGTGACTTTATGTTGTCTGCAGCCAACATAACTGTCCACCAGAAGTAGGCTAAGTCGATCCTTCTTACTTTACTGGAAGAGTTAAATAAGTAACCCAACGACTTCCGCAAAATTATCACGTCTCTCATACCCTATTATCCTAGGGTCTGCCAAAAGCCTAGGGTTTCCTAAGTCCCAACTGAACTATCCCTAAGCTCTGATACCAACTTTAATCTGTCACGCCCCGGAACCCGGGCTCGTCAACAGATCCGCCGTGCACACGGGATTTCCCGCGTACACGAAGCGCTGGTAACCTGCTCCGATATAATATGAACAGTAAAAGAGCATAATATCGAGCTGAATAGAAGAACCACATAGTATTTCAGACTGGAAATACAAATACAACTGTAATAAGTACAATAATCTCCCAGCTCACCAAAATAGTACATCCAGCTGGCGGAAGCCAGACCCAAAATAAAAGGAGAATATCACAGTCTGAGTGGAGGGTGCATTATCTGTCTAATAGCTCTCAGCCTCACAGGAGATCTATCTATTCAGCGATCCCCTTACCTTTATCCGCTGCCGATGGCCTAGCGGCTCCCGCAGACGACTCTGCAAAAGAAAGGGGGAGAAAGGGACAGAAAAATAACAATGGGGGTGAGAACTACCAGATAAACCAGTAGCCTCCCCTAGTGGGTAAAACCTCAACTCTGACGCACCCACTAGGACTACTAGAGGCAACAGGAAAGAACAGTTGTAAGCTATAAAGACTGCTGATAAAAAGGAAACTACCACCACCATGCCTCTAAATGCCAAGCAATAGAATAACTAAATGTATGAATCAGTGTATAAATGCCTGTCTGAATGAACTCAATCTGGGGTCACTAGCAAAACTGGTACTTCCTGCTGTGCCTTGCCAAATCGGGTATAACGCCGATGGGGATAGTATTTGCCAAATCGGGTATGCCGATAGGGGATAATGTTGGCCAAATCGGGGGTGCCGATAGGGGATAATGTTGTAACACACTCCGGAGTGGCACTCGAGGGGAGCGACCCACACGAGTAAAATCTCTGTCATCAGTATCACAAGTATCTCTGTAGCATATGTCCCACAAGTATCACAATATAGCAGGACTGGATCATGACTATGATCAAAGTGGGAAAACTCATCCACTATAGAAACCCAATCCCCAACTGATGCAATAAATAACCAAACTCAACCCCAATCTGATGCAAGGATAAACATCTGGTCAACCGCCTACTGTCCGCGGTCACCGCAATACCCCACAAGTCCACAATCTAGCACAACCTTGGCTACACTATCCCAAACCCCTGCTCACACTTGAGCAACAACATATGAATGCAAAGGACAACAATGAAACATGTTCAAATCCCAATATGATAGTGTAGCAATGAATAGTGGCCTTACCTGATGTCCGGGCATGCATGCAACTGTCTTTATTTTTAAAAGTTGTAAAATAGTGTCAAAGGTTTAAAACAATTGATTTACTGAATAAAAGTCATTTGCATGCGAGATCATAGCCTTTGTCTCAATCACAGTGTCCCAATATAAGTCATCATATCATTTGTGGGGTTATATTAATTTTTAGGGGAGTTTGTCCCAGCGGTCCTTGTCATTTGTCATATTAATTTGTCCCAATGGTTCTCATTAATTGTCCTGTTAGTTGTCCTGTTAGTAGTCCTGTTAGTAGTCCTGTTAGTTCTGTTAGTAGTCCTTTAGTAGTCCCAATGGTTCTCATCAATAATCATGTTACTTTGTCCCAATTGTTCTCGTTAATTGTCATATTTTAGGGGATTTCTAGTAATCCCAGTGAGCTTGTCAAAAATGAGGTAAGCAACAACCGCCCACCTTGAACAGCTCAAACAACACCCCAGGTAGTCTCCTGGTTGTCCGCAGTCTTCAATTCCTGCAAACCAATGCTCCCGGTATAAATACAAACCCAAAAAGCACAATATTTGCTGTTTTTCAGACAGCACGGGAAAAGAGGAATTTTTCACCTCTAAAATGAGCTCCTAAAATCCCAGAAAAATCACGGTTGCGTTCCTTGCGAAGAGTAGATCAAAATCGACTCCTTGAACGCCTCGATCTGATGCTCCTACGCCAAGATAAAAATCGGAGAAGTTGACGCTGTCCAGAAATTTCCACAGCAAAAAAGGGGGTCAAAGAGGACTCGGGAATCGTGCCAAAAGTACGAAATAGAGCAAAATGATCAACACGGAAATCGAAGCCTTACCTCTTACGGTCGCGCTGTCGCAAAAATCGTCCAAAAACTCCACCTGGTTAGCCCGCAGTGAATTTTCGACGGAACTGCGACGGAAAATGGGCCTAAAAAGAAAATCGTCGCAGTGCGCCGCGTCGCAGATATCTTGCTATCTGTAACTCCTAAATTTCTGAGATTGTAGAGAGAGAGAGAGGAGAGAGAGAGGAAAAACTTTCGTATTGGGCACTTTTTCTGATTCTCTCTCTTAAGGCTCGGAATCCAAGGTGCAAAGAGAGGGGGTGGGGGACCCCTATTTATAATGGGCCAAAACTCCACACGGGATCCAGATCCGGACAGGAAACACCAAAACTGGCCATTCAGCGCGCGCCACGTGTCCACAAAACAGGGACTACACCAATACTGGCTTTTAGCGGCACTTTAAACTGCCGGGAAACATCAAAAAAGTGCCGGTAATTATTTTTCCTGGCATTTTTTTGTGGCAGTCAAAAGTGCCGGCTAAAACTCCGTCGGCAATTCTTTTACCGGCACTTATATCAAACCGCCAGCATAGAAGGTAAAGCCGGCGCTTTCAACCGCCAGCATATCCCATTTTAGTGGCACTTACAAGTGCCAGCAAAACGATCTATTCCAGCACTCCAAACCGCCAGCATATCCCATTTTAGTGGCACTTACAAGTGCCAGGAAAACAATCTATTCCGGCACTTTCAGCTGCCAGCATTTCTCATTTTAGTGGCACTTACAAGTGCCAGGAAAACGATGGCAAATGATCTATTCCGGCACTCCAAACCGCCAGCATTTCCCATTTTAGTGGCACTTACAAGTGCCAGGAAAACAATCTATTCCGGCACTCCAAACCGCCAGCATATCCCATTTTTAGTGGCACTCAAAGTGCCAGCAAAATAATTTTTTAGTGGCACTCATTAGTGCCAAAATAATTTTAAAATTAGTTTTTCCAATTAATTATCCCAACAAAAAAGTGTCGGCAAATGGAATTAAAATGGTCAGCAAATAAATCTATATCCTGACAAAAAAAAAATGCTGGCTCAGAGAGAATTTCTTATTCATGTTTATAATTAGCAATAAAATAATAATTTAATTAGGTAAAATAATTATTTCATATCAACACAGAAGATTTTGAAAGATATTTAAAAACATGCAAATGACTACAATTAAGCACAATAAATTTGAGTCATAGGTAAAATACCATCAATTTATAAAATTTTTATATATCATCTAATCAATATCCATAATAGACAAAAAATACCATCAATTTAATTAATTGCAACAAAAAAATTATATCAGCAT
Source organism: Tillandsia fasciculata (assembly GCA_029168755.2). Classification (NCBI taxonomy): domain Eukaryota; kingdom Viridiplantae; phylum Streptophyta; class Magnoliopsida; order Poales; family Bromeliaceae; genus Tillandsia; species Tillandsia fasciculata. Next base: position 5,071,779 of record CM054937.1, on the reverse strand, counting down.
ATATACTTCAAATACATATTTGAGTCATATATACACAAAATGAAGGAAAGGAGATCGACATTGCAATTAGTCACCAGATTACTTCTCCTTAACTAATCAAACCTGCATGAAAAAAAAAAAAAAAAAAAATCTATTAGGCGACTGTGAAACAACAAAAATTGTAGATGTATACATTCGAGCGCAAACAAGATCTGGATATTGTTTTTTTCGACAGATTTATAGTTAACAAGTGTAACATCTCTATAACTTCAAAATGGAGAATCAATATGTCATCACAATCCACAAATCTACTTTGCAGTTTCTATATGGTGGGGCCAGCAAACAAAAAGCGAAGGCAAGCAAATCCTCAAGCATAAACATCAATAGCATAAGCTAAATGAGATTGAAACATAGAAAACTTAATCAAGATTCAAGAAATGCAAATGTAGATGGAAGCCATACAGGTTCCATATTTTCTCCTATGTCATAAAAAGTGAGAGCAGCATGTGAAAAGTGGTAGACAAAAATAAATAATGAAAATAAACATTACCGTAAGCAAACCAGTATTACATTCTGGGAGACGAAAGCAAGCAAAGAAAACTGCCCATGCAAGAATTAAAGCCCTGATTCCCTAAATTCCAAGTCAGAGAGACTAAAAACTTCAGTATCCATCTCTTGAACATCTACAGTGAAAAAGCAGAAAAGCCTTGCCTGATGCATACCATGAAATGTAAGTTAGCACTGGGAACTCAACTGCCTATCAGCATTGGAAAAAAAACATGTATAGCAGATCTACAACAGAAGCAAATATCATAAGATTCATCACGACCTGAAAGGCACATCATCATGAACCATTTGGAGAAGATTTTCCAAGTCCAAAGTTTCAATCAGAATTAGCAGTAGTTGAGCTTTTGCATAGCAGAAAGAATTTATTGCTTCAACAGATACAACTAGCTTTCCAACATCAAATGAACCACTTAGCATACCCTGTAAAAAATGTATTTCAAGAGTAGTGTAAATAATTTTCAAAATAAAGGCAACATAAAAATGAAAGTCCACACAATTTTTTTTAAAAAAAAAAAATTATTATTAGAATGCATACCTTGAAAATAAAAAATAAGGTCTTCCATTGGCCAACATTACAGGTAGTGAAGTTATCGTAAAAAGTAAGAAACAAAATGTCCAAAATTAAATTGTCTTCAATTAACATTTCTTCCACCCATAATTGTGTGATTTCAGCTTATAGTAGTTTGACTGAGATCCAAAATGGTAGTAATTATTACCATCTAACAGCTTATCCAGTCTCTAGGACATGCAGAGTATGTAATTATTGACCTGCCTAGCTCTATGTTGGACTCTCAACTATATATCAATATTCAACAGCAGCACTTTCATTTTTTCCTTCTTTAATAACTTACTATGGAAGAGAACAACGCAGCTGCATAGTACATTTCAAACAAGCAGTCTATAAAAGTGACGGTATCCTCTGATCTGTGACCAAGTCAGCAGGGAATCAATTATCAAGTGACGTATCCTCTGATTCTCTATTTTTTCAGTCTATGTTGAAGCATATTTCTGCCCAAAAAGCTCAGAGTTTCCTAACTTGCAGAGCATCAAATATTGAACCATATTTCAGACTAGAACTATTAGATGATTATAGCACTTTTTAAGTATCTGACACTGAAAGGCAAAGTAAGCAAGCACAAGGAGAAGCTGTGTCATATTATGGAGCTTAAGATAAGTTGGTAGATACTTTTTTCAGGTGATTCCTAGGAAAATTACCTTCCAGTGACCACTGACCAACTCCATCCGCTACACCTAACCAGTTTTTACATGCCACAAAGTCGGCATCTTCTCCACCGGCCAATGCCTGAAATTACTATCCCATGTTACTCACACACGAAAAATATCAATGCCATGAAATAGTACTCATAATTGTAACTTAGTAGTCAGAATAATATATTACCTTTGAAGGATGAGTAGCATTGCAGCATCTGAAGTCAAAGAAAGAGTTGGTACTGAAACTGGAGTTGTCCTGGTATATATATTGTGCATTCAAAGAAATAAATCAGATCTTGATCTAAGCTTAGTCATTGACACTATAACCAAATATGTGTTTGCTACATATAACTGTTGATCTAATTATAAAATACCAAAAATTTCAAGGAAAGAAATTGGATGGTAATTGAAGTGCAGTCAAAGGTTCAGAAAATGTCTCTCGCAACCGATTGGCAACATTATAAGCTACTATAATTGCATTTTTTAAAAAAAGAAACTTAAAACACTTAGAAGTTAAACTAATAGAACAAAAGTACCTGTTAGGGCTCACAATCTCAACATTGCTGTTGGTCTGATCCTCCTCTTCTCTAAGTCCCCCTCCTATTCTTAGCCCACTTTTATTTTAGTTCTCAAACTTTCTAAGTTCCACAGTGAAGGATCAAATATTTAAAGTGTTTCACTTTTTGTTAAAAATTGAACAGTTAAATAAAGGTAAGATATGACGGAAGGGCCTATGAAGACAAGTATTACCAAAAAAAAAAAAAAAAAAAAAAAAAAAAAAAAAAAAAAAAAAAACCAAATTCTCAAGTAAAACTTAACTATTAAATTTGCAACGATCATTATGAGTGTCGCTCTATAATTTTGAAATTATCTACAAAAGTTTTATGCTTAGTGCTATAACCGCTATATATATATATATATATATATATATATATATATATATATATATATATAGGAAAATGCTCATTTGCTGCTAGTACAAAGAAGAACCTGGGCCAACTAAATCTGTTTCGTGAGGTACAACAACTCAATAATAAATCGACTCCTCTTGTGCAATTTGGTTTAAATGGTAAGCAGAAAGTGAACCATACGATCCATGCATTTCAACCAACTAAAGATTTTAACTACTGTCAGCATTCAAAGTATCTAAGTCCACTCATCAGGGCATGATTACCTTCACCTATTGTTAGGATATGGTTACATATTAACAATATTAAGCTTAAAAGAAAGGGGGGAAAAAAAAGAGCTAAAGATCAAGCATCAAAGTTATTGAAATCATACTCTTGTGACTCTCCTCAAGCAAAATCTTTTCAGTTTCGGTATATTGCTCCTGCAACGAACATCTGCAATCACATAAATCGTGCAATTAGATCATTCAAACTTCTTCAGTTCTTAAAACAAAGCTATGCTCTTTAACCCGTGAAATCGTTTAAATCTTACAGCTCTCCATACAGACGCTCATTTTCCTTCTTCAATTCTTCAATCAAGTCCTCCATAGCTGTGAGAAACATTAAATTCAAGCCTTCAACTAATTTTAATTTCCTAAACTTGCTAATAGAAACAAGAATACAAGAGATAAATGAACTCGTATAATACCATTCCCCCAATCAGAAAACAAAAAAAAAAAAAAAAGGAAGAGCTCATCTGAAAGATACTAAGGGCCTTGTTTTGAAGAAGTTTTTCGCTAAGCAGCATTGCTAGAACAAGCAATTTATTAATAAACTCCCAACATATTCTTCCGCATTTTGCAAAAGCAGGAACTTCTACTTTTTGAGGCTCAGAATCTCATTTCTACTCCCCGCTGCTGCAAAACCATTCTACTGGAGGCTGCAGGTAAAAGTAAAAGCAAAAAGCAAAAATTTGCAGCACCAATTGGAGCTTCTAATCTCATTTCTGCTTCCCGCAGCAGCAGAATTTTTTTTTTTTTACATCTCACCAAACAATCCCTAAGTACAATAAAACCAAAATATTTGGTGAAAAAGTAAAAATATACATACAAAAATTTAATACAAAATAAAACAAAATTGGACAAGGGGACAAATACCCAGTTGATAATTTCTTATCTCAGCATCTCTTTTTTGATCCCACTCCTCTTCAAACAACTTCCCTTCTAAAAACATCAATACTAAGATCGTTAATCAAGATTAAAAAAAACAAAAGAAAAAAAAAAAAAAAAAAACATAGAATCCAAAAAAATCGAGGGTGAGGTAAATCACCTTCAAATTCTTGTACTTCTTGTATAGTTTCCAGTTGAGCTGCTCCATCTCCGCCACAAATCGAAGGGCGGAGTTCGCTCTAAATTTCCCAAACAACAGATAACAAAAACAAAAAATTAAAATTTTCCGAATCAGAGAAGCGATTCGAAACGAAAAACCCTAAGGAACCTTAATTATCTGCGGCAGCTTAATTTGCAATTTGGGAACCGCTAGGGCTAGCTCTAGTCGTGTGCGCACGAGGGAAAAGAAAAGATCCAGGCCGCAGGGGAGGCGGTGGCCGAGGGAGCAGACAGGGAGAGGTGCACGCGCGGGAGAGGTGGCCGCAAGGAAGGCAGTGGCCGAGGCGGCGGAGGCGCGCGGTAGAGGTGGCCGCAGGGGAGGCGGCGGCCGAGGCGGCGGAGGCGCGCGGTAGAGGTGGCCACAGGGGAGGCTGTGGCCGGGGGAGCGGACAGGGAAAGGCTTGCGCGCGGGATGGATGGCCGCAGGGGAGGCGGTGGCCGAGGCGGCGGAGGCGTGCGGTAGAGGTGGCCGCAGGGAGACGGTGGCTGGGGGAGCTAGCGCGCGGACAGGGAGAAAGCTCGCGCGCGATTAGGGAAGGAGCTAGGGCATTTTTTTGGGTTTTTTTTTTTCTTTCTTGCGCTAGCGCGATAGCTACCTATGTGCATGCGCGGGAAAATATTTTCCCCTGCGCGATAGAGCGCGACCGTGCGCAGGAATTAAATTTCCCCTTTGCTGGCATTTGGTAGAAAAATTTTTCAAATTAGTAATAGATTAAACATATTAATTCAAATGCCAGCATTAATTGCTGGCAATTAATTGCTGGCAATTTATTCAAATGCCAGTATTAATTAGGTTTTAGTGGCATTTCTTGCAAAAGCCATTAAAAAAATGCCAGTAAAATTTTTTTTTGGGTATTTTTAATATAATTTTTTTAAGATTAAACAAATAAATAAAATAAAATAAATATAATTTTTTTTAAGGGCATTTTTAAAAAACTGCCGGCAAAAATTTATTTTTGGTGGCTTTTTTCCTAAATGCCACCACAAAAGTGCCAGCAAAAACTAGTTTTGGTGTAGTGTGTGCAGGGCCAATGGGATTTCGCCACGTGGCCACGTGGTCCATGTGCTCGGTCCGCGCTCCGGGTCTTCCGGAAATTTGTCGGCCTACGGGATGAAGCCACGTGTCGACCATCCAGAAGCTTCTAGAAGCCGGCCAGCCAATGGGAAGCTGCCACGTGGCAGATGGAACCTTCGGTGCACCCGGTGCACGACCAGCCGTGGACCGCGCACCCACGCCTGCTGCCCGCGCCTGCCCGCGCTGCCCGCGCCGCGCGCCTCCGCGCTCCGCCGCTGCCCCGCCGCTGCGCAGCTGCCCGCCGCCGTGCGCCGCCGCCCGCCGCCGCTCGCCGGCGGCCGCCGCCGGCCGGAACAGTAATTCCGGCCGGCGGTTACTGTTCCGGTGAACAGTACCAAGTGCCGAAAAAATAAAGCGAATATACCGTTTTGACCGTTTTCGCGCGCTGAGTCCAAATACGACGTCCGTTTCGCCAAATTCTCATCCGAAATTTTTCAAAAAGCTCCCGGAAAATCCCATTTGCTCCGATTTTCGCGCCAAGTCTATTTTAAATATCCAATTTCAATTTTACAAGCTTTGATGCACTGTACAAGCTCCCCGCAGTCACTGTTTAATGTAGCACAGTTCCTGCGGGAATCTGGATCATCACAGTGGGGTATTGCGGCAACCGTGGATATTGGACGGTTGACCGGATGTTGGTTATGGTGCCAGATTGTGGATGATAGGGGATTACGGTGATCGCGGATATTGGGCAGTTGGCCGGGTGTTGGTTGTTGTACCAGGTTGTGGATTGTAGATTATGGGGTATTGCGGCGACCGCGGATATTGGGCGGTTGACCGGATATGTACTTGTGCATCAGATTGGGTATCAGATTTCTCTAGTGGACGGAGTTTACCACTTATTGAGTACTATTGCATCTGATTGAGGACCGGGGTTTTCTTTAGTGGATGGGTTTTCCCACTTTGATCAGAGTCGTGATCCAGTCCTGCTATATTATGATACTTATGATACTTATTACTGAGATATTTTACTCGTGTGGGTCGCTCCCCTCGAGTGCCACTCCGGAGTATGCGACAGGCAGGCTTTGAGTCCTTGAGACTCATTCTTCCCATCGGTGTTATGCATTGGCCAGCATACCCGATATGGCAGGCACAGCAGGCAGTACCGGTGTTTATAGGTGGTTGGATTGGGTTTATTCAGGCAGGTACTTTTATTGTTGCACTTGTGCCGGGGGGGCTGAGTGGAGTCTAGTAGCTGTGTTTAGACCAGTGCTAGTGTTGTTGGGAACCGTTTGGGGTTGACGGTGGTCCCGGGGTCGTTGTGAGTATTTCGACCGTTGTGCGAGATGTTGAGGATCTTGAGTCTATCTGTTCTAAGAGAGAGAGTGGATTTTTGACTATAGCCTGCATGTGCCACTATTAGATAGCGAGTTAGTCCGTATGGACACCCTACGTAATTCCTGCCCGGCAGTGGGAGGTGATTGTAGGTGGCGCAGGTTTGACTGGACCAGATGTGGCCAGTCAACTCGATTGGGTCGATTGTGCACCTCGTGTGCGAGTGGTTGCATACCTTTCATTGGTTTTTCTCCATTTGAGTATTAGATAGAGGCATGGTAGCTGTAGGAGTATCTCCAGCTTTCTGTTCAGTTTTTACTGCATTGTTATCTTATGGTTCTAATAGACTTAGTGGCAGATCGTCGGGCCTGATGGCGGTACCCACTGATAACTCCTTTTGGTGTTCTCACACCCTTGGGAGTTTTTCCCCTTCCTTTTCTTTCCTTTCCTTTGTTTTGCAGAGTCTTAGCGGGTGTTGCTGATTCTGCGGTTGCTGTTCGAGGTGAGGGAGTCGCGAGCTAGATCCCTATCTATCTTTGGAAAGTAGCTGCACCCCCACATTGGAGATCTATAGTACAGTCAGTAGATTATTTTATTTCCACTCTTGAGAGATCATTATATTGTGAGGATCTGACTT
>CM054937.1:4926289-5064659 GCA_029168755.2 Tillandsia fasciculata | reverse complement strand
GTTGCACTCGTGCCGGGGGGGCTGAGTGGAGTCTAGTAGCTGTGTTTAGACCAGTGCTAGTGTTGTTGGGAACCGTTTGGGGTTGACGGTGGTCCCGGGGTCGTTGTGAGTATTTCGACCGTTGTGCGAGATGTTGAGGATCTTGAGTCTATCCGTTCTGAGAGAGAGAGAGAGTGGATTTCGACTATAGCCTGCATGTGCCACTATTCGATAGCGAGTTAGTCCGTATGGACACCCTACGTAATTCCTGCCCGGCAGTGGGAGGTGATTGTAGGTGGGCGCAGGCTTGACTGGACCAGATGTGGCAGTCAACTCGATTGGGTCGATTGTGCACCTCGTGTGCGAGTGGTTGCATACCTTTCATTGGTTTTTTTCCATTTGAGCATTTAGATAGAGGCATGGTAGCTGTAGAGTATCTCCAGCTTTCTTGTTCAGTTTTTACTGCATTGTTATCTTATGGTTCTAGTAGACTTAGTGGGCAGATCGTCGGGCCTGATGGCGGTACCCACTGATAACTCCTTTTTGGTGTAGTTCTCACACCCGTTGGGAGTTTTCCCCCTTCCTTTTCTTTCCTTTCCTTTATTTTGCAGAGTCTTAGCGGGTGTTGCTGATTCTGCGGTTGCTGTTCGAGGTGAGGGAGTCGCGAGCTAGATCCCTACCTATCTTTGGAGAGTAGCTGCACCCCCACATTGGAGATCTATAGTACAGTCAGTAGATTATTTTATTTCCACTCTTGAGAGATCATTGTATTGTGAAGATCTGACTTGTACTGAGAGCCTGTACACTGATGTATTATTTCGGTTTACCTCCCTGTTGAGTTTTGGGTTATCGTATTTGAGGATATTGTATGATTATCACTTATGGAAGATGGATATTGTATCATTATTTTCAGTTGTACAGATGGTTGGTTTTTAGTTTTACAGCAGTTTTATTTTTATAGCTCTGATATCTATTTAGTCGTAGTAACTTTTCTTGTAGGTAGGACGCTTCGCCTATGCGGGGTTTTGCATAGGCGGCGAATCTGTTGGCGAGTCCGGGTCGCAGTTTCGATCCCGGGGCGTGACAGAGATCCTCTCTAATCACTCCAAATTCATGAGATCTCACGTAGATTAACCCTTCATTTTGCGCTATCTCTCTTATTTTGATTGTTTTGGTGTGTTGTAGCGGTGGCGCGCTAAGCCGCCCCAACATCATGAAGTCATCGCTCGGACTCGTTGGTTTCAACAAGGTATAAAAAAGATTTTTTTTTTTTCTATTTTACGACAAATTATTTGATGTAGATTATGCTTTACAAAGATTTATGTTTCTAAGTCTGTGTCGCTTGGCTTCACACACACACACACACACACACACACACACACACACACACACAAACTCATTTTAATCTGAAATGAAGTAGCTAAGTGTTTAGCTAAAAGAAATGCGCTTTTAATTAAAACTATTAGGGTCTTTTCAAGTGGCTTTACTCAATAGTGCTTATGCATAAGCTCCAGCCAGGCCTAAAGAGATATTAGGAGGTTGTAAAATGTATAGTTGGGCGCAACTACTTTAATTGTATATGTATGGGAATGTTTGAAGTAGGCTCATCTATTTAAAAAATAATAATAATGCTTACGTTCAAAAAAAATAAAATAAACAATAAAATTTTAAATTTTAAAAAATTCTACTGTTCAAAAAGAAAAAAATAACGCCGATAAAAAAAATAACAATGTTGTTAAAAAAAAAAACTTTAAAAAAACATCATTATGAAAAACACCGTTAAAAAAATACAATGCCGTTTAATAAAAAAAATATCGTTAAAATAACGCATTTTAAAAAATAACAATAAATATAAGGGAGATAATCTAATCTTTTTAACTAGGAAGTTATAAACTATACAAATTCAAATCATAATTTCAGCCTATCAAGTTAACAAATATAACTATAGTAGTTACAAAACCAAACAAAATAAGTGTAGCTACAATAATAGATCTGCGGTATTTTCAATTATATTATTTTTATAACTATATCTAACCAAACGGTTCTTAAAATGTGTAATAAGGTTAGTTTCTATTTGCATTTACATTTTTCCTAAACTAGTTACTATAAATTGCTTGTACAGTGAGATTTGGAAATTTGCACAATCCAAGCCCGCTCTCTTGCTTCGTTAGTTAATTCATGATTTTTTTTTTTTTTTTTTGATTTTTTTTTAAAAAATTTAAAATAAAATATGAAATTTTGAATTAAATTTATTATTCGCGAATTATTTATTCGTGAATGCCGAATTATTGGGCCAAAAGACAAGCGTTGGACGCGAGAACACATGAGCCGAGCCCTAAAAGAGAAAATCCCCTCGCTCTTAAAAAAAAAAAAAAAAAAAAAAAATCGCCCTACTCTCACCCCCGCCATCCCCCAACCCCGCCCCACTCCACTCCCCCGCCCGCGCGCCGCTCGCCGCTCGCCGCGCGCCGCTCGCCGTTCGCCATCGGAACCCCCTCGGGCGCTCGCCATCTTCGTCGCCACCGAGCAGTTCGTCTCCCTCTTTGCTCAAGGTGCACTACATCTAGGGTTTCTTCCCTCCCCCGCCTTCGAAACAAGCTCCGGCAATGGCGATCATGGCCCAGTCGCCGGACATCTTCGGGGAGCGCCAATCGGGCCAGGACGTCCGCACCCAGAACGGTATGCGACCGCTTCTCCCAGATCATCTCCGGTTACTCCAAATTCGTCAGATCTTCCGTAGATTAGCCCTTCATTTTGCGCTGTCTTTCTTGTTTTGTTTGTTTTGGTGCGTTCTAGTGGTGGCGTGCCAAGCCGTCGCCAACATCGTGAAGTCGTCGCTCGGACCCGTCGGCCTCGACAAGGTATAAAAAGTAATTTTATCGGTGTAGTGCTTGCTGTTTTTTTTCAAAAAAAAGTTTTAAAAATTGTAGTGCGTAATTTGTCCGGTGTAGTCATAATCTTCACTCAAACTCAACTGAGATTCCTGACTAGCCAATGCTGTTATATGTTTACCCATTTCTCATGCTATGTAGAGCAGCAAACTTATAAATAGAATGATTCGCCGGTACCCGCTGTCGGATCGTTGTCGCTAACCATTAATTCCAAAAACTCGAGCTATTATAAATACGCAACCAATTCACTTAAAGCGTACAAACACAGCGCCCATGGGTCTCAACCGGACTTAACCCACCTGGACGTTGGGTCTATTGTTGAGCCTCTTGCCGTTAGGTCTATTGTGGACCGCAGCCCAACTCAACTTATTAGGCTCATCCAACTCAACTTATTAGTCTTCTGGGCCAATTGTCACGGGCAGAAAGTTGGACCTATTTTTAACCCATAAATAAATAACCAACAATCCTCCCCCCAACGCCTGCACCATGTGGAAATCGAACCCGTGCCACTGGCTCTGATACCAGTTGTCGGATCATTGGATCTATTTTTAACCCATAAATAAATAGCCAACACCTGCATTCCATTGAGTTGATAGAAAACCCTCAATTTGGTGTAGATGCTTCTATAGTCAAAGATCTGTTGGACATCTTAGAGTACATCTTGATTTAAATAATCTGATGCGGCAACAAGGGGACCTTTCTAGAGTCCATGATGAGTATATGATGGATTGAGTGTTATCCTATTTATTTGTGGGGAACCAATGCTTCAGCCTGAATAAAACATACCTCCTTTTGTTTATCCGATGTTCGTTAGCTTAGCTGTTCAATTTGCCTACTCTTGTTGTTTTAACGTTCTGTTTTTATCTGTAAACTATTCTCTTTAGGTTCTCATTTTGTATGGCCGGCCGCTACTTTTAAAAAAAATGTTGAGAATCTGTAATCGGTCTCCTTACATGTAGTAAATTCATTTGAGTGCAGTGGGCAGTTATATTCTAACTGAATCATGTATGTAAATGCTGATTTATATGTGAGAAACTAATATCTTCAACTTAAATGATCTAGATGCTCGTTGATGACTATGGTGATGTGACGATTACCAATGACGGTGCAACAATACTCAAGATGCTTGAAGTTGAGCATCCAGCTGCCAAGGTGATGGCCGCTACTTAATGATATAGTTGTTTTGCTTCTTTAGACATGCAATTCTCTTCTTGTGTTTTCAGACTTTATTAATTGTACCTACATTGCGAATACAAATTTCTTTACATTTGGACATATTTATCTTATTTCATATTTTTGTTTCTACAAAAATGTTACACAATTTGTATACTTAAGCACTTTTATACGATTTTTTTGTGATATTTTTAGATATGGTGACTTCTCCAAAGAAAAGGAATGTGCGAGGAAAAAACAAGTGCAAGAAAATTGTAAAATTAAAAAATAGTGAAAAAATGGAGGTAATATTCTACAATAACCGTGCCACAAAAAAAAATCATAAGGTTTTCTCAAGACACTTTGGTAAAATTGTGCGTGATCGCAATATTTGCCCTCTTCAAGTACATTCGTGGAAGGAAATTGAGGAAGACAATAAAAGTCACATGTGGGCAGCGGTAACGATAATATTTTATAACATGAATTTAAATTTGAGTTGATTGTATTTGTTGTTTTTATTTTCTAATATCATATTTTGATGAAAATTTAACAAAACATGATTGTACTTGTAGGATAAATTTCAAAATAAGTAAATGGATACATATCGTGATGAAACTTTGGAATATATGAATGCATTGTGGAACAAATAGTGAGGGGATTTGCATCGTAAATTTATAAAGATTTGCAAGACTATTCAATATGCTCTAAAAAAATTTCCTCAAAATATGTTTTGTCAAATTTTTCTCAAAATATGATATTGGAAAATAAAAACAACAAATACAATCAACTCAAATTTAAATTAATGTTATAAAAAATGTTCTTTGACTAGCCACTTCCAATCGTCTCGATCAACACCTTCAGGGAAATTTTTTAGAGCATCTTGAATGGTCTTGCAAAGCTTTATAAATTTACGATGTAAATCTCCTCACTATTTGTTTCACAATTCATTCATATGTTTCAAAGTTTTATCACGATATGCTTCTATTTGCTTATTTTGAAATTTATTCTACAAGTACAATCATATTTTGTTAAATTTGTTTCAAAATATGATATTGAAAAATAAAAACAACAAATACAATCAACTCAAATTTAAATTCATGTTATAAAATATTGCCGTCACCGCTGCCCGCATGTGATTTTTATTATCTTCCTCAATTTTCTTCCACGAATGTACTTGAAGGGGGCAAATATTGCGATCACGCACAATTTTACCTAAGTGTCTTGAGAAAACCTTATGATTTTTTTCGGTGGCACGGTTGTTGTAGAATATTACCTCCAACTTTTCACCATTTTTTAATTTTGCAATTTTCTTGCACTTGTTTTTCCCTCGCACTTTCCTTTTCTTTGGAGAAGTCATCATATTTAAAAATATCACACAAAAATCATATAAAAGTGCTTAAATATACAAATTGTGTAACATTTTTGTAGAAACAAAAGTATGAAATAAGATAAATATGTCCAAATGTAAAGAAATTTTACCACTCTCTCGTATTTCTTCGACACTTTGGATATCACGTGGCAAAGAGGTATCATTTGGTGGTTCTGTTGGAGTATCATTTGCTGATGTATTACTGTTGATAGCACATATTAAAGCATCTCGTGATGACAATCTAAGAGAAGGTCGTAATCCTTGTCTACGACCCTTCCCCAATGAACCTGGTGATATGAAGAGTTGCTTTTCAAATCTAGAAGTGATCATATTTTCTTCCTGTAACTTTGATGCTTGCATCTTTTGGCTACAAAATTTAATCAAATAGATGTAAAATTTAACAAATTATATTTTATGAAAAGTAAATATGCTACTAAATATTGTAAACAAGCTAAGTAATAACAAAAAGTAGTAAGAAATGCACAAACTTGATAAATTAGGATCATCGTTTTCTCTTCTTTTGTGTAGAAAATATATCCTCCATTCTTGGATCCACATCATTCCTGTTCCAACTAATTTCATTATCCATACTTAATGTTGTGCATGCATCTATTATAGGATTGAAAGATTTTTCTTGTTGGTAGGCCTCATCCCTATCTTTCATATTTTCGGAATCATTATTTAACTCCAATGATATCATGTACGTATCACGAGATTGAGTCTTTTGCACAACATGCCAACCTTTGTTAATATGATCGGTAACATAAAATACTTGTGATACTTGGCTGGCCAATACAAATGGTTCATTTGTTTTAAGCAAACGTTGGAGATTAACACTGATAAACCCATATTCATCTGTTTTAACTCATTTTTTTTTGTCATATACGTCCAATCAATTACCCCTAAATAACACCACTCGACGGCCACCAAGATATTGCAATTCAAGAATCTCTGTTAAGTCTCCATAATAATCTTTTTTTTTAGTTTCACTACTAATGTCCCCAACTACAACCATTACACAGTTTTGTGTTTTTAAATTTTTATTGTCCTCTTCTGTATGGAACCTATATCCATTTACTATATAACCACTATAGCAAGTCACATATTTCGTAGGTCCACGAGATAAGGAAAGTAAGTCTTCTATAACCAAACTTTTGTCCTGCTTGTACATTTGTGTAATCTACAAGTTAAATATTAAAATTTAGATTGTTAGTATAAATTTACAATGAATGCAAATTATACAATATATAAAAACAAGATTAGTGCTTACTTTGTTCTTAAACCACTTAATAAAGCTTTTATCCGATACTTTAATTGTACTTATATTTTGAATTTCTGTATATTGTCTACATATAAGAATAAAATAGCTAAACACATAATTTTCAATAAATAAGAAAATTAATGGGAATGAGTAAGAATTATATGCAAAACATACTTTAGAAATGGTTGTACTTTTTCACAGTTCTTTAAAACATAAATATGCGCTCTCTCGAAATCATGTGTTTCTAAATCATCAGTTCTACCAGCTCCAAGTATTTTTTCGGTTTGAGAAAAGATAAACAAATATCCATCAATTTTATTATGTCTATTGTCATAATTGCGTTCTGGACGATTAAATTTTGTCTCAACACCATGAAGATATATTGAGCAAAATGTCTTACATTCATTCGCAATATACCCTTCTGCAATTGATCCCTCCGGACGAGCCCTATTGCGTATACTAGACTTTTGTGTGTACAAGTTTCACTCTATTGGATACATCCATCTGTATTGGACAGGTCCACCAAACGTAGTCTCATTTGCTAAATGGATTGACAAATGTATCATGACATCAAAAAATGAAGGTGGAAAAACTCTCTCCAACTTGCAAAGAGTTATTGGAATCCGAGATTCAATCTGATTCAAATCATCCAAACTTATTGTCTTAGAACCCAATACTGTAAAGAATATAGATAACTCAAGAAGTGGCTCATAAACTGTTTTTGGAAGGAGACCACGTAATGCTAGCGGTAGTAGACGTTGAAGAATAACATGACAATCGTGACTTTTTAAGCCTGAAATCTTGTGCTCTTTAAGATTCACACAATGCGAAATATTTGATGAAAATCCATCTGGACGTTTTAGTTGCTTAAGAAAAAGGCAAAATCGATGTTTCTCTTCTGCAGATAATGTGTAACATGCAACAGGAAGTATAAACTTCCTCCCATATTGAATTGGGTGTAATTCAGGCCTTATGTTCATTGCTTGCAAATCAAGACGTGTTTTAATTGTCTTTTGTTTTTCCCTTGATATTTATAAATGTCCCAAGAAAATTATCATTTATATTTTTTTTAATATGCATCACATCCAAATTATGTCTCAACAAAAAAGTTCGCCAATATAAGATTAGGTTCCTTCATACACATCCATGGTGGTAAATTGTATGGTATTAATATTACTGGCCAAATACTGTATGGTTTTCTCGTATTTCCAAAGGGTTGAAAGCCATCACTTGCAAGACCAAATCTTATATTTCGAGGCTCTAAGGCAAATGATTCATATAGTTTATCAAAAGATTTTCTTTCCATCTCGTCAGCAGAGTGTCTCATAATTTTATCATCTACTCTTTTATCAAAATGCCATCTCATAAAAGAAGCTGTTTTTGTGGACATGAATAATCATTGAAGCCTAGGCTTCAACAGAAAATAACGCAATATTTTTTATGATATTTTTTTAACTTTTGCATTATACTTGATTTCCTCATTTTTTTGTATCATTCTTCTATCTAGAAGCACCACAAACTTTACAATGATTAGATTCTTCATCGTCTTTCCAATATAACATACAATCATTTACACATGCATCTATTTTTTTATAGGAGAGCCCCAAATGCTAAATAATCTTTTTGCTTCATAATATGAATCTGGTAAAGTTGATCCTTCGGGAAGAAACTTTTCATTTAATAATTGTAGTAACATGGTAAATGATGCATTACTCCACTTTCCAAGACTCTTGATATGAAGTAATTTTATTAGTACTGACAATTTGGAGCTCTTAGAAATAGAGTATAATAGTTGATTAGACTCTCTTAATAATTTATAAAATTTTTTTAGCTTCATGGGTATGTTCCTCTTCATGCACTTCATGACTTGAGACACTAATGCTTTCCTGGTTCATACCGAGATCGCTAAAATACGGATATAAATCTCTAATAATATTCTCCACCTCGTTATCACTCTCATCTTCTTCTGTTTTCTCACTATCTTCATCATCAGAGTCAGATTGAAGCTCACCTGATCTTTTCCCATGATGATACCAAAAAGTATAACTACGAATGATTCAATAAACTTTTAAATGTATTTCAACTATCTCACGAGTTCCTGAATAAGTGTTATTAAACTTAACACAAGGACATCTGATTTTATTATTTTCTCCAGTTCTTTTAAATGCAAAATTAAGAAAACTTTGAACACCCTTATCATATGCCTCATTAAGTCGATCATCAACCGGATCCATTCAATCCTTATTAGGTGCCATTCTTTTTCGAATCAGTAAAGATTAAAATTCAAAATTATCTAAATAAGATAGAGTCGATAAGCAACTTTACATAAAATTAATATAATATAAAGAAAAAGCAACATTACATACAATCTTATATAAGTTTAATTACAAAAATTAATGAGTGCGAGTGGAAGGCTCTTATTTATAATAAAATTTTGGGTTCCACATATTAAACTTAAAAATTCTAAAAGCAAAATAATAGTGAATAGAAAATTTTAGTATTTTTAAAAATATTAATAAAAATTTAGGGTTTTTAGAGTTTCATCATTTTTTGTTTTCTATAATAAAAATGGGTCCCTCTCACAGTTAGTTTATATTAACATGTATAATATATACTATTCAGTTCATGACATTTAATAAATAAAACTTACAAATCCCATCTTAATATTTATAATATAAAAAGATTATATACTGGCTATTACTTTTTTGTTTACTTTAAAAATTCATTGAAAAAAAAAATCTGTAATAAAATTAATTGACGGGGGATGAGGGTGATAATAAAAAACTTACAAATAGAAATGAGGGCAAAGTCAACACCCTCTGTGAGTGAGGGCAAAGGCAATGCGCTCTGTGAACGCTTAAGCGAGTCGGGGTTGAAGGTGAGGGACGGCGACCACGTTGATCAATGTACGGAGATAAATTTTGAGCGCTTAAGCGAGTCGGGTTGAGGGTAAGGGGCGACGACACGTTGATGCACGGAGATGGATTTAGGAGCTTAAGAGTCGGGGTCGAGGGTACGTAAGAGTCGACGGTACTTAATTATGGATTCTTTTATTTTTTTTAGCGGGTAAAAAACAAAATTTATTTAGAGTTTTTTTTTTTATTGTTTTGAGCGGTTAAAATAAAATCTTTATTAATTTTTTTTTAAAAAAACCAGTATTAAAAAAAATGTATTAATTAAGGTTTTTTAAAATTTAAAATTTAGAATTTAGAATTTCGAATTTTAAATTTAAAATTTTAAAATTTTAAAATTTTAATTTCATGTTATAAAATTTTTAATTTTAATGTTTTAAAATATAAAATTAATAATTTTCTTTTTATTTTTAAAATTTTAATTAGAGATAAATCTTATAGAATTGTACATTATGCATCCAAACACTTCAAAATTTAAAACCTTAAAATTTTTTAATTACAAGATTCCCTATTTTATTTAGAGCAAAACCACATATTACTAACTCCACAAAATTTTTTTACTTAATTTGGTTGTTTTTAGTGGCGACTTATTGTGCTCATCGTTAATTTGGTAGCTTTTAACGACGGCTTATTGTGCTCATCGTTAATTTGGTTGTTTGAGTAGTTACTTGTAACAACGATTTATTGTGTCCGTCGTTAATTTAGTTGCTTTTGGCGACAACTTATTACGCCCTTCGTTAATTTAGTTATTTTTAGCGACAACTTATTGTACCCGTCGTTAATTTGATTTCTTTTAGTGACAACTTATTGTGCCCGTCATTAAATTAAATGCGTGTAGCGACCGCGTATTGGACCCATTGTTAATTTAGTTACTTTTAGCGGTCATTTATTACACTCGTCGTTAATTTAGTTGCCTTTAGCGACGAAGTATTACGCCCATCGTTAATTTGATTATTTTTAACGATCATTTATTGCGCCCATCGTTAAGTTGATTATTTTTAACGATCACTTATTGCGCCCGTCGTTAAAAATTAGTCGTTATAGCTCTAATTTCTTATAGTGTTGACCTCGTTGGTCGGTGACACTTTATCATCCTTGAGATATGGTTTGACCTTGTTGGTCGGTCGACCTGATTGGTTGGTGACTCTTTGTGGATTTTATCTCGGCTATCTGCCGAAAGTTGGCTATTGAGAGTATTGTATCGATCGCCACAACTCATGTGCATTTCACATACACTAGCGGCTTGATCCACTACAAAATGGTGTTCTTTTTCGAAAAAGTGATCGTATTTCGGACCCGTGAGCCCGATGCGGTTACTTTGCTAGGTTTATATGCTAGATGTTTGAGCACGATGTGGTATTGCCTGAGGTTTTAGACCAACGCTGCAGGTTTGATTAGAAATATTTGGACTATTCGTCTGGTTGGTGCATACTCATATTCTCTTTTATATTACAGTAGCGGTTAATTATTTTTCTATTTATAATTGATTATCTTCTTTCAGCTCGTTATTGCTACTATACCTGATGCATTTATTCCTTTTAGTTGATTATCATATCTTTGTCGTTTGCCGGTGAGTACAACTTACCTTTGTCGGCTTGCTACCCACTGGGAGACCCTTTGTTGGTTTCTCACATTCCCCCAATTTCAGATACTACGGGGAGGTCATGGTCGGGACGGTGCATAAGGGCGCTAGGCGATAGACATATACTCCGTGGTTGTAGCTTTGTATTCCACTTGTACTCTTTGATTTAGATCCCTTTTATTATTCAATTTTATCCATGATTTGTAGTAGTGATTATGCACTCCTCAGTGGTTCTTATATATATCAAATTATAGTATAGTTGTGGTTGTATTTGATCTAGTTGTTGTATTCTTTCTAGTTGGTGTTGTTGTGATTGTTTGTGTGATTGATATTGTATTTCATGTACTACGTCGTACATGTATATTAGAGACTGTTTATTTGTACAGAAAATTTTTTGTTCATGTGGCGGATTCGAACAGCGTTTCGAGGTGTTTTTGAAGGCTGGTAAAAAAAATTTACAATTTTTTCGCCGACTTTCCTTAAAGGATTTTCAAAAAGGATCCCGGGGCGAGACATTCTCCGAGATTGTGAGGACTCGGGTCCCCACTATAGGATTACTGTTTGATCAATAGCTTCTGGAGGCTTATGTTGAGTGTTGGAGGTGTTTGTGCGCGTATCGGACCCAAGAAATGGACTCAGTGCGTAAAATGGATCACGAGTGCATTCGGATGCCCCGTCGAATTTTAGAAGTGGTTTCGTGTGAAACGGACATTAGATTTGGAATCAGCGCAGAAAAATAATAGAAATCGACTACTTGGTTGTATTTTTCTGAGTCCGGACCTCCGAAAACGGACACCCGGAAGATTTCTAGTATTTTCGGGTGCACGGTGGACCGACGGTGTGCCATGTGGCGGCTTCCGATTGGCGCCGTACGCCACGTGGTGGAGCAGGAGGTGCGGCGCAGTGGGCCCGGCCCACGGGAGTGGGCGCGGGAAGCTCGTGCCGGGCAGGCGCGCGGGCGAGCGCGGTGCGTGGGGGCGGCATGCCACGTGGCGTCTTCCCATTGGCGCGATGTGGACAGGTGGCGGCAGACGGTTGGGTGGTGCAGCAGGCGCAGTCCACGTGCTTGCGTGGCAGGTGCCTCGGGCTGCGTGCAAGTCAGGTGGCAGGCGGTGCGGCGTGGGCGCGCCTACCTAGGCGTTGACGCGCGGTTCCCGCGCGTGGGCGCGTCACGCGTCAGCGCCCGCGGGGGGCCATGCGGCGCAACGCGGGTGGAGGGTTCGGCTGTTGGCTGTTTGGTGGCGACGTGTCGCGTGGAGGTTGATCCGGGCGCTGGATGGACTGCTGGATTGGCGGCACTGTTGGCGCCCGAAACTTTCGGGAGCCCGGAAGATGTACCCCAAACTGTGGATTTTCCTCTTGGATTTCAGCCTATAAATAGGCATTGGGTGCCCTTTTGTGCGGGTTTTGGAGATTTTCTGGAGCCCCCCTTTGGCAGAGGCTCTCCATACTTTGTCCTCTACCCTTCCTTGGATCTTGGGTATTTTTGGAGGACGCGGCATTGGCGTTTTCTGCGACGCGGCGTACTTCGACACTCCTTCGTTTTTGGCTTCTACAATCGCGTTTCGGTCCGCGAGGCCCCCCGGACTACCCCGATGAAGTTTTGAGCCGATTTTTGCGGCAACACATTCACGAGAGGTATGCCTTCGATTTCCGTGTTGATCACTTTGCTCCGTTTCGAGGTTTTGGTGGTGTTCCCGAGGCACCTTTTGACCCTCTTGTATTGCTGCGAGGTACGGGACAGCGGTGGAGTATTGTTGGGATTTCTCGGCGTACGGACATCGAATGGGGGCGTGTGAGGACTCGATCGGCATCTACGCTTCGTGAGGAACGCGACCATATTTTTATTGAAATTTTTGGAGGACTCTTCGAAGGTGATATTTAAGCTTCTTCATGGCTGATTTTTTGCAGAATTGCGCGTTGTGGATAGTTTTGTGTACCGCAATGATTTGACTATAACTTGGCCTACAGGTGTCGGAACAAGGTGTATAAATATTCGATTTGGATCTACTCGTCGCGAGTATCGCAACCGTAATTTTTTAAAATTTTTCAGAGAACTGTATGCAGGTGAAAAAGCCCCTTCTTTGTGCTGGTTGGTAAAAACAGCAAACGCTGTTTGGTGTGTGTGGGGTATTGATTAGTGTGTTGTGGTTGTGATGTTGGTTGGAGCAGAGGCTTGTGCGTCTGAGTACCGAGAGTGCAGTTTGGATTTTGATAGCGAGTGACTGCGCACTTCACCGACTTCGGCTTTGCCTGCGGAAAGCGATTCAGGTGGATTGCTTTGTCCCCAGAACCGATGGACGGTTCTCTAATTCTATCTGATAGAATGCATGCATGTTTAGGGTACAATGTATGTGGTTGAGGGGTAAGCTTAGGAATGAATAATTGTATAAGGAATTGCAAGTTAATTATTCATGTTATGACTTATGGAAACTTGCAAGATTTATATATCCTTGATGATGATTAAGGAAAGCTTACCTAAGGGAATATTGCTCTTTTGATTATTAGCATGCCATATTAGCACATAGCCTTTATGAGATATGATTACTCGATGGGGTAGGATGACATATCTATGTGCGGGTATCACTCTGATGATTTAGAATGGACCTGGATTGTGGACAGGTGTTGTTGGTTAGTGAGTTTTGCATGTGGTTATACCCTTGTGGAGCTAATATGTGATTACTCCCTTTTATCTTTCTTGAGGACAAATGCATGCTTGTATGGACATCTAGATAGGCCATCTTTTATCGCTATACTATTATGTTAAAACTTGACTTAGGAGAAACCATGTTTGTTTCTTTTCTCCTTATTCGTTAGTCAGGTTGCTCGGGTTTGAGCAGGGATTTGGGATAGTGTAGTCGAAAATTCGAGTCTGGGACAGGTTGGACTTGATTGTGGGTTGTGGGGTATTGCGGCAACCGCGGATATTAGGCGTTTGACCGGATGTTGGTTATAGTGCCAGATTGTGGATGATAGGGGATTACGGTGACCGCGGATATTGGGCGGTTGGCCGGGTGTTGGTTGTTGTACCAGGTTGTGGATTGTGGATTATGGGGTATTGCGGCGACCGCAGATATTGGACGGTTGACCGGATATGTACTTGTGCATCAGATTGGGTATCAGATTTCTCTAGTGGACGGAGTTTTCCACTTATTGAGTACTATTGCATCTGATTGAGGACCGGGGTTTTCTTTAGTGGATGGGTTTTCCCACTTTGATCAGAGTCGTGATCCAGTCCTGCTATATTATGATACTTATGATACTTATTACTGAGATATTTTACTCGTGTGGGTCGCTCCCCTCGAGTGCCACTCCGGAGTATGCGACAGGCAGGCTTTGAGTCCTTGAGACTCATTCTTCCCATCGGTGTTATGCATTGGCCAGCATACCCGATATGGCAGGCACAGCAGGCAGTACCGGTGTTTATAGGTGGTTGGATTGGGTTTATTCAGGCAGGTACTTTTATTGTTGCACTTGTGCCGGGGGGGCTGAGTGGAGTCTAGTAGCTGTGTTTAGACCAGTGCTAGTGTTGTTGGGAGCCGTTTGGGGTTGACGGTGGTCCCGGGGTCGTTGTGAGTATTTCGACCGTTGTGCGAGATGTTGAGGATCTTGAGTCTATCTGTTCTGAGAGAGAGAATGGATTTTGACTATAGCCTGCATGTGCCACTATTAGATAGCGAGTTAGTCCGTATGGACACCCTACGTAATTCCTGCCCGGCAGTGGGAGGTGATTGTAGGTGGGCGCAGGTTTGACTGGACCAGATGTGGCAGTCAACTCGATTGGGTTGATTGTGCACCTCGTGTGCGAGTGGTTGCATACCTTTCATTGGTTTTTCTCCATTTGAGTATTTAGATAGAGGCATGGTAGCTGTGGAGTATCTCCAGCTTTCTTGTTCAGTTTTTACTGCATTGTTATCTTATGGTTCTAATAGACTTAGTGGGCAGATCGTCGGGCCTGATGGCGGTACCCACTGATAACTCCCTTTTGGTGTAGTTCTCACACCCGTTGGGAGTTTTCCCCATTCCTTTTCTTTCCTTTCCTTTGTTTTGCAGAGTCTTAGCGGGTGTTGCTGATTCTGCGGTTGCTGTTCGAGGTGAGGGAGTCGCGAGCTAGATCCCTATCTATCTTTGGAGAGTAGCTGCACCCCCACATTGGAGATCTATAGTACAGTCAGTAGATTATTTTATTTCCACTCTTGAGAGATCATTATATTGTGAGGATCTGACTTGTACTGAGAGCCTGTACACTGATGCATTATTTCGGTTTACCTCCCTGTTGAGTTTTGGGTTATCGTATTTGAGCATATTGTATGATTATCACTTATGGAAGATGGATATTGTATCATTATTTTCAGTTGTACAGATGGTTGGTTTTTAGTTTTACAGCAGTTTTATTTTTATAGCTCTGATATCTGTTTAGTCGTAGTACCTTTTCTTGTAGGTAGGACGCTTCGCCTATGCGGGGTTTTGCATAGGCGGCGAATCTGTTGGCGAGTCCGGGTCGCAGTTTCGATCCCGGGGCGTGACAGAGATCCTCTCTAATCACTCCAAATTCATGAGATCTCACGTAGATTAACCCTTCATTTTGCGCTATCTCTCTTATTTTGATTGTTTTGGTGTGTTGTAGCGGTGGCGCGCCAAGCCGCCCCAACATCATGAAGTCATCGCTCGGACTCGTTGGTTTCAACAAGGTATAAAAAAGATTTTTTTTTTTTTTTTCTATTTTACGACAAATTATTTGATGTAGATTATGGTTTACAAAGATTTATGTTTCTAAGTCTGTGTCGCTTGGCTTCACACACACACACACACACACACACACACACACACACAAACTCATTTTAATCTGAAATGAAGTAGCTAAGTGTTTAGCTAAAAGAAATGCGCTTTTAATTAAAACTATTAGGGTCTTTTCAAGTGGCTTTACTCAATAGTGCTTATGCATAAGCTCCAGCCAGGCCTAAAGAGATATTAGGAGGTTGTAAAATGTATAGTTGGGCGCAACTGCTTTAATTGTATATGTATGGGAATGTTTGAAGTAGGCTCATCTATTTAAAAAATAATAATAATGCTTATAAAATAAACAATGAAATTTAAAATTTTAAAAAATTCTACTGTTCAAAAAGAAAAAAATAACGCCGATCAAAAAAATAACAATGTTGTTAAAAAAAAAAAACTTTTAAAAAACATCATTAAGAAAAACACCGTTAAAAAAATACAATGCCGTTTAATAAAAAAAATATCGTTAAAATAACGCCTTTTAAAAAATAACAATAAATATAAGGGAGATAATCTAATATTTTTAACTAAGAAGTAATAGAATATACAAATACAAATCATAATTTCAACCTATCAAGTTGAACAAATATAACTATAGTAGTTACAAAACCAAACAAAATAAGTGTAGCTACAATAGTAGATCTGCCGTATTTTCAATTATATTATTTTTATAACTATATTAATAGGGTTAGTTTCTATTTGCATTTACATTTTTCCTAAACTAGTTACTATAAATTGCTTGTATAGTGAGATTTGGAAATTTGCACAATCCAAGCCCACTTCAACGAAAAAACGCAAAACCTCTACCCTTGAGCTCTCTTGCTTCGTTAGTTAATTCATGATTTTTTTTTTTTTATATTTAAAATAAAATATGAAATTTTGAATTAAATTTATTATTCGTGAATTATTTATTCGTGAATGGCGAATTATTGGGCCAAAAGACAAGTGTTGGATAAATACGGGTCTCGCGCTGAACACATGAGCCGAGCCCTAAAAAAGAAAAATCCCCTCGCTCTCAAAAAAAAAAAAAAAAAAAACATCGCCCTACTCTCACCCCCGCCATCCCCCAACCCCGCCCCACTCCACTCCCCCGCCCGCGCGCCGCGCGCCGCTCGCCGATCGCCGCTCGCCGCTCGCCGCGCGCCGCTCGCCATCGGAACCCCCTCGGGCGCTCGCCATCTTCGTCGCCACCGAGCAGTTCGTCTCACTCTTTGCTCAAGGTGTACTACATCTAGGGTTTCTTCCCTCCCCCGCCTTCGAAACAAGCTCCGGCAATGGCGATCATGGCCCAGTCGCCGGACATCTTCGGGGAGCGCCAATCGGGCCAGGACGTCCGCACCCAGAACGGTATGCGACCGCTTCTCCCAGATCATCGCCGGTTACTCCAAATTCGTCAGATCTTCCGTAGATTAACCCTTCATTTTGCGCTGTCTTTCTTGTTTTGTTTGTTTTGGTGCGTTCTAGTGGTGGCGTGCCAAGCCGTCGCCAACATCGTGAAGTCGTCGCTCGGACCCGTCGGCCTCGACAAGGTATAAAAAGGAATTTTATCGGTGTAGTGCTTGCTGTTTTTTTCAAAAAAAGTGTTAAAAATTGTAGTGCGTAATTTGTCCGGTGTAGTCATAATCTTCACTCAAACTCAACTGAGATTCCTGACTAGCCAATGCTGTTATATGTTTGCCCATTTCTCATGCTATGTAGAGCAGCAAACTTATAAATAGAGTGATTCGCCGGTACCCGCTGTCGGATCGTTGGCGCTAACCATTAATCCCCAAAGCTCGAGCTATTATAAATACGCAACCAATTCACTTAAAGCGTACAGACACAGCGCCCATGGGTCTCAACCGGACTCAACCCACCTGGACGTTGGGTCTATTGTTGAGCCTCTTGCCGTTAGGTCTATTGTGGACCGCAGCCCAACTCAACTTATTAGGCTCATCCAACTCAACTTATTAGTCTCCTGGGCTAATTGTCACGGGCAGAAAGTTGGACTTATTTTTAACCCATAAATAAATAGCCAACAATCCTCCCCCCAACACCTGCACCGTGTGGGAATCGAACCCGTGCCACTGGCTCTGATACCAGTTGTCGGATCATTGGCGCTAACCATTAATCCCAAAAGCTCGAGCTATTATAAATTCGCAACCAATTCACTTAAAGCGTACAGACACAGCGCCCAGGGGTCTCGACCGGACTCAACCCACCTGGACGTTGGGTCTATTGTTGGGCCTCTTGCCGTTAGGTCTATTGTGGACCGCAGCCCCACTCAACTTATTAGTCTCCTGGGCCTATTGTCACGGGCAGGAAGTTGGACCTATTTTTAACCCATAAATAAATAGCTAACACCCGCATTCCATTGAGTTGATAGAAAACCCTCAATTTGGTGTAGATGCTTCTGTAGTCAAAGATCTGTTGGACATCTTAGAGTACATCTTGATTTAAATAATCTGATGCGGCAACAAGGGGACGTTTTCTAGAGTCCATGATGAGTATATGATGGATTGAGTGTTATCCTATTTATTTGTGGGGAACCAATGCTTCATCCTGAATAAAACATACCTCCTTTTGTTTATCCGATGCTCGTTAGCTTAGCTGTTCAATTTGCCTACTCTTGTTGTTTTAACGTTCTGTTTTTATCTGTAAACTATTCTCTTTAGGTTCTCATTTTGTATGGCTGGCCGCTACTTTTAAAAAAAAAATGTTAAGAATCTGTAATCGGTCTCCTTACATGTAGTAAATTCATTTGAGTGCAGTGAGCAGTTATATTCTAACTGAATCATGTATGTAAATGCTGATTTATCTTCAACTTAAATGATCTAGATGCTCGTTGATGACTATGGTGATGTGACGATTACCAATGACGGTGCAACAATACTCAAGATGCTTGAAGTTGAGCATCCAGCTGCCAAGGTGATGGCCACTACTTAATGATATAGTTGTTTTGCTTCTTTAGACATGCAACTCTCTTCTAGTGTTTTCAGACTTTATTAATTGTACCTACATTGCGAATAGGTTCTTGTTGAGCTGGCTGAGCTTCAAGATCGGGAGGTTGGAGATGGCACAACATCTGTGGTTATTGTGGCTGCAGAGTTACTTAAGGTGATATATCTGGAGTATACATTTTTGGGTGGTAGCTGTTTTGTCATTTTTCTTGAGTTATTATGTAGTTATATCAAAGTCTTCTCTCAAACGGTGTACACTTTTTTGAGGAGTTGCCTCGTTGCTTTTTTTTTTATTTAATTAATTTATTTATTTATTTAATGCAGAGAGGGAATGAGCTTGTGAGGAATAAAATCCACCCAACATCTATTATCAGTGGCTATAGGGTAAGCTTCGTACTTCATTGAGTTATAACTTGCAATGCATTCTTCAATTTTTCATCTTTTTATATATCCTCACTTATACACTTACGGCAAAATTGGAAGTTATCCAGAAAGTTTTTTGGTTTTCCATTTATAATTTTTATGTTCAAATTTGTTATATTCATTGACCAGCTTGCGATGCGGGAAGCCTGCAAATATGTTGAAGAGAAACTAGCTGTTAAGGTATAACTCTTTTTATTGATATTAATATTATGCTGTTACATCTCATTATACTTCTCTGCTACAAAGAATAAGCCTATGAAAGCTCTCAACTGGTTGACGAAGAGCTTTGATTTGTCACTCTTCAGGTTGAAAAGCTTGGCAAAGATTCCCTTGTAAACTGTGCGAAGACAAGCATGTCATCAAAATTGATTGCTGCTGACGGTGATTTCTTTGCAAATTTGGTAAGGTTCATGTGATTGTTTCATGTCATTCTGAGGGCTACTTTCAATTGTGATAGTAGTATTTGGTTTTCTTGGTGGATACACAAAGTCCATGACTTTTGTGGCTCTACATAGGCTATATCAAAACAGTGCAATTTCTGACAACTTGCTGTTGTAGTTGGATTTCCTTTTTAGTCATCTTATTTTTTTGTCGATTATCTTATCTGTTGGTTTTGTTAGATTTAAGGCTACAAATGGTTGGTTGGCATGCGAACCAACTTGGGTCAAACCCAATTTGATTGTACTGTACTTAATATTCAAAACCATGGTTGGGCCTTAAACTTTCTGTTTGCATTTTGACCCACTTCAGCAACTAGGTCGGATTGTTCTTTTGAATTTTATACCCTCGAACATGGCTCTGGAATCTGGATAAAATTTTTCTATTTATTATTTTTATCTGACTTGGCTGCTGAACCCACTTTAAACAAGCCTAATGCCATAAAACTTACTTGTCCTGCTTTTCGGCATCCATGCCTTCCTAAGCTATACAGTAAACCACCTTTCTCTTCTTTTTGATCTTTTTTGTGTAGTTTTTTGTCGATAGATTTATCCCCCCTTAAAGATTCTTCATATCAGGGAACTTTCTTAAGACAATAGCTTTGCGGGTTTGATACACCATAAAAAGGAACAAATGTCCAACATAATAAGCATGATATATAGAATCCCATCTGCGACAAAACCATGTACATATGCAAATTAGATTGACATCGTAGTACTTTTCTTCAATTTCCTTGGAAGTGAAGAATAATTGAAAATCAAAGACAATCATCTTTGTTTTCATGAGAAATGATGACAAAAGAAGCCATCAGCCATAAACACAAGTCATAAACATCTTTTGCTTAATCAATAAACAAATATAAAAATTGTTTTATTTAAGGAACGTAGAATGTGTGAGGGTTAGCCAGAGATCCGCAAAACAAAGTAAGAAGTCAATAATGTGAAGAGTAAATGCTTGTTTTACGTAGTCACCGATTTTGTAATTGTATTTTACATGGGAAAATATCATGTCCGGGGTGGTAGTTGTCAATATACTCAACTAATTACTGTTCCACTATGCTGAGGTGATGAAATATTAAGTTCACATAAAGCAGGCTTTTAACGAAAAATGTTAGATTGCTAACATTTATTCTTTGTCTTATAATTCTTGAGATTCTCTCTGTCGGTAGTTCAGAGCCTAAAGAATGTTCTCTTTTTAAATAATGTTACTCATATTTATCAAAATGATATAAGGAAAGTACTTCTTATTATGATTGTTTATTGTGATCAAGTAGGATCTTATATAAGACCATCATTGCCTGTAGTGTGACCCTAATCATATATTCCTTGTATCCTTTGACTGTTGAAATCCAGCTATGTGATCTGGAGCTTACTAGGTCTTATCAGGCTAATAAGATTTGGTCTGTGAATCCTTAAGGATATGGAAATGGGATTGTTGTTTGATAATCTTTTGTTATCTTTGTATTCATTGTAGTCTATTCTTCCATTATTGGGTTTTTCTTAAGATTTATCAGTCGGACTATTTTTGGAATTCTACAAAGAAGGACTTAATATTTGTTTGAATTGAGTTTAACTCCAAGTTGACGGAATTTCTACATGAATGCAAACAACTAATGTAATAAAGGTTGACTTCATGTTTGACAAGAGAGACTTGACCTGAAGGTCTAAAAAAAGCTTCATATTGAGTAAAAGGACTCCATGTTTGGGTTATGATCCAAACTTGTGGGTGGAATGTGTTTAGGTCCAACCAAAGATTGATCATGCTGTCCGTGCCACCCTGCCAAGGCCGTTCCGGCATGTGGCATGGGGTCGTGTCGACGCCATATAGATCAAATGTATTTTTTTGCATTTTTTGGGATCTCTTTTGAGTTTCTTTCATGTAAAAATTCTACAAAAGTTTTTTCATACTTCAAATATATAGAACTTGTAAATCCTCAAACATTTGGACCAATTAGTAAGCTCCATTGTATAATAACACCAACTTTAGTGAAAGAAGAAGATTTTCCCATGGTTGTATTTTCCTATAATTTCTTATCCAATTATTATTTTGGTTTTGGTTTCATGCATGTACTTTTGTAATATATATAGAACAATTTTTCTAGTTTTAAGATGTTTATGACTTCATTCTTACTAAATTGTGTAAGATATAATACATAAAATGCTTTTATATCCAATGTATGTCAAAGTGCCAGTGCTGCCATGCCATGTTAGTGGCACTGCAATCCTTACCTCAGGTTTAAGGTCGAGTGTCACATTTAAGCTGCAAAATTGGCTTTGCTCGGAATTCCAGAATTCCCATGTTTGCATCTGAACATAAGCTTTGATATCATTTGGATGCTTGTCTCACATAGTCAATTGAAGTTCAAAGATTTTAAACCTTTACCATTATAATGACTATTAGTAAATTACTCGTTCAGTTAAGCTGTATATGATATATTGGATTACTTGAATGCAAGGATTAAAGTGCCGCGACATGGGGGTGTGCCGGCCGTTGCCTAGCACGATATGGCACAGGCACGCACAACCTCCTAGTGGCACGCTTTAGCATAGTGTTATTTTAGTTTTTTCTGTCCAATAAGGTTTTAGAATGTTATTTTAAAGGTTTTAGAGTAATATTTATAAATTTTGGCTATGTATTGATTTGTTTTGATCTAATGTCAATAATAGCTTACTAACTTACTAGTTAATAGCTTAATATAATAGTAGTCTTCTTTATAGGTGAAAGTTAAATATAACTACAGCTCATAGAGAAAATTATTATTTTTTTTTAATTTTTATAAAATTTGCATTCGTATTGATTCGATGAAGGATGATCATATGATGACTAGACTAAACTAGAATGAGACCCCAAGTCACTGATACTTTTTTTTTATTTTCAAATTTTTATAAAATATTTATGAAAAATTAAAGAAATTTATTTTTTCTAAAATTTTTATAAAATTATAAAATCTGTTCATGAAAATTTAATAATAAACCATACTATGAATAAATTAAGCAATAATAAAAATTGATTAACTTTTAAAATTTTTTGAGTTATCTTTTATTTTTTAAAATTTTAAAAATTATAAAATATAAATCCGAGAAAATTAATTTTTTTAAATTTTTATGAAAAATTTGCAAGTTCATCCAAGAAAATTAATTTTTCTTAAATTTAAATAAGAAAACTTGTGCAATTTATTTATGAAAATTTAACATTAAATCATATGACATATACATTAAGCAAATTTAAATACCAATTGATTTTATTTAGTTTTCAATTTTATTAGAATTCTTATATTTCTAAATCTAATAATAAAATTGTCAAAGTTAAGAATATCTTAAATCTCGCACAAAATACTAAATCCGTACAAAAAAAATAAAAATGGACCATATAATGATTAAATCAAGTGGATATATTTTCAGATTTTTGTAAATTGTTAATAAAAATTTATATAATTTCATATTTCTTTACAAAAAAAATTTTACAAGTTAAATATATTCTAAATGTATGAAAAAAAAATTTAAGTTGAAAATTTCTTGACTTACCTAATAAGTAGATCTTCCATTTTACTATTTTTTTACCTTTTCTTTTAAGATCGAAGTGATCAAAAAATAATAAGAGATTGAAAGGAAAAATTTTAAAAAAATTATGAGAAAAAAGGGTAGAAAAAAATAGAAAGAAAAAAAATAGAGTAAGAGATTTGAGAGGAAAGAAAAGAAAGCGCAGAATAGAAGAAAAGGTAGAAGTGAAAAGAAAAAAATAGAAAAAAATGGATAAAGGTCTATACAAGAAACCAAAAAATACAAAAGGTTGAAGTAAAAAAAAAAATTAAAAACGTTGTGTGCCTGTGTGGGCAAGCAGCGGCACGCACCGTGATACTCTCTGGATATCGCTCTGTGTCGTTCGATACTCAGAGGGTATCGCGGCACAGGAGGGCCAAGAGAGACCCCCTCTGTACCGTACTGCCTAATTGGTGGCACGATACGTATCGCTTCGTGCCGTAAGGCACGGATGGATACTTAATTCCTTGCTTGAATGATAAGAGGTGAATTTTCCTCCAGCAGGATTTCCATGGAAAATTTCATACCATTTAGTGTTATTTTTGTGAAGCTTTATGTTCTTATGGTTTTTTTGGTTCAGCTGCTTTAAATTGTTACAAATGATTTTGATCTATTAGATGACTTGACTGTTATTTAGGTTGTAGATGCAGTTCAAGCTGTGAAGGCTACAAATGCAAAGGGGGAAGTGAAATATCCCATCAAGGTTAGTTTCTATGATATGTTGTAAGTTCTGAATCTGTTTGTTGATATGAATACGGTACAGCTCAAAAACTTCTTATGGGAACAGTAGTTTGACAAATATACAGTTGAGATGATTTTTAACGCCCCTGTTATTCTTTGCTTTGCTGGTATAATTCGGAATTATTCTAAATAACTTGAAACAAGTATTTCTGTAGTTATGCACTTTATTTTTTGTTGATAAATTTTAGAGCTTTTAACCAGCAATAGTTGTCTATTTATCGAATTTGGATTTTTTGGCCTAAAATGAACTGAGCGCCTTATTGACCTGTCCTTGGGAACAGCTTTCTGCTCTAAGGAGGAGCAGCCAGGCTCTTACCAAACTTAAATTCTAGAGCGTTTGCTGTGGTCGATTGTTCAAATGAGCTTGAGGCCGAAAAGTTGTTCCATATAGAAGCCTCTGCTTCTATAGCTGCAAGGGACTATTTGG
Organism: Tillandsia fasciculata; assembly: GCA_029168755.2. Classification (NCBI taxonomy): domain Eukaryota; kingdom Viridiplantae; phylum Streptophyta; class Magnoliopsida; order Poales; family Bromeliaceae; genus Tillandsia; species Tillandsia fasciculata. Next base: position 5,040,227 of record CM054937.1, on the reverse strand, counting down.
AAGATTTTAATTAAGAAGTTACAAATACTTCTTAATACAGCTCTGCTGAACACCGTCATTGCTAAAGCTCCACCAGGCTAATCAGATCATTATCGACTCCCTGCCTATCTTGAAATTTCATGACATTTATGCTTCTCTTTTTGCCTTTGTATCTTGTACATGTGGGAAAAAAGATTATAGGTTTTCTTTGAAGGAACTATTGGCAAATGAGGAACCCGATGCCCAGTTTCATTGTTATGACATTCTTTTACCTAGACAAAACTGTATCCTCCCTTTGCCAGTTTGTGATCTCTTGAATTTTTTATCTTGTGTAGGGCATTAATATATTGAAAGCTCATGGAAAAAGTGCTAAAGATAGCTACTTGCTGAACGGGTATGCATTAAACACAGGCCGTGCAGCTCAGGGAATGCCTACTAGAGTTTCTCCTGCAAGAATTGCTTGTCTTGATTTTAATCTTCAGAAGACGAAAATGCAAATGGGTGTTCAAGTCTTAGTCACTGATCCTAGGGAACTTGAAAAGATCCGTCAACGGTAAGTCATTACGCATTTCAGTTCCTTGTCATAATTATTCTTGTCATTGTGACATTATAAAATAGAAAGTTGGCACAGCTAATAATTAGAAAATGCAAGTTTCGATATTAAGCAAATAAAAAGTAATTTAGCTTTGTTGTCTCTTTCATCTATACTTCTAAAGTAGAACTGCTAGGGAAAGCCCTCTACTTCGTTTTAACTAGAACCTAATTTAAGCTTTGTTTCAAGAAGCCAGTAGATGCAACAACATTTTGAGTATTGCAATTTGGGTAATATATCTATTTCACTTTTTATTTTTTTTCGTTGTTTTAATTTTGTTGACGTCCATGGTGTGAAAGAGCATTTCTATAGAAGATAATTTGAATTATCCAATGTGTTTACCAAGTGTTATTCTACATGTAGCCATCGGAATTTGACTCTAAACTTTTGCTATATTTCAACAAAACTTTTCCATTGCTTTAAACTTCCTGCATGCTGAAAGTGAGTAGAGCTTTTCCCCTCTTGCAGAGAAGCTGATATAACAAAAGAGCGAATTGAGAAACTTCTGAAAGCTGGAGCTAACGTTGTATTAACAACCAAGGGAATTGATGACATGGCACTAAAGGCACGTTACTATCAGTCGGATTCATTTTCTGCTGTTTTTTTCCTGTTATATTTGGGGTTGCATGTCTTGGTTTACAGTATTTTGGTGTATTGACATTCATCACACTGACCATGATGAACTATAACTTCATTGCTACTTATGTCACATAAACGCATGCCTTCGAAACTCTATATTTATCCCTGGTGACCATGCAAGCGCCAAGAGCGAAAGTAAAGGAAAATGAATTCGGTAACTCCGGAACTAAAGCAAAGGGGATTTTGTAAGAAACTGAACTTTTTAGTGGTATATAGGAAAGCTCAGACTTAACAAGGTTAAATTTGTAAATAGTTGATTTCAGAAGGAATATGTTTTAAATCCACTAGTGTTTCATTGCTGTGGATTGTCCGGTACAATTGCTTTCACATGTTGTCACTCATTCTACTGCTTATGTTTGACACTTTGCTGGAAATTAGGTATATTGTGGGAGTTATGTGATACTTGAACAATAAATTTTCCCTGTGAACTTGTCACTAATGGCTGTAACAGACCTGTTTCCAGTCAAAGCTTCATTGGACGAGCAGTTTTAGTCATGCCGTTTGTTGACCATTTTATATGTCATTCTCATCACCCAAAACAATACCGAGTACCTTAAATTATGCTACCTGGTAATTTCTTTCCCCCAAAGGCCTAATTCTGATTTTACTTGTAAGGAGTATCTTTAATTGACTTATTACCTCTTACAAGAAGAGGCAAAAATTGATATACTAAATAGGATGTTTTCTCAACTTTGAAAGGCCAAACTTTTAAAATTGGCAATTTTAACTACCTGTGATTAAGGTCAAAAGAATTTCTTTTGGAAATTATAGTATTAGTAAAACCATAAGATCCGTGGTTTTATGTTGCAGGTATCTTTTTTTTTCTTGGTCTGCCTATCTCCCTTTCATTAGTTTCTACTCAACTGCAAGCTCTTATGAGATTTTGACTCTATTAATGTACTATTTGTGAGTCTTTTAACTTACGGCCTTTTACTTAGTGCACAATTTTATTGTAGATTTCTTTGGTTGTTGCATCTTTTGTGAAGATATTTGTTTAGAATATACGGATAGTTTGGTGAAACTTACTCTTAACTCTTTTGCATCGATTTTGATTGCAGTACTTTGTAGAGGCGGGTGCAATTGCAGTAAGGCGTGTCCGCAAGGAGGATTTGCGTCATGTTGCGAAGGCCTCTGGCGCAACAGTGGTATGTTTAATATCCATCGCCAGAAGATAAATCCTGAACCCTAAACCCTAATATCTGACAACAATCTGATAGGTTCCCAAACCAGCTTTTAGGCTTTGATTATTCTAACATTTTAAGACAACATTATCCATGTCAATTTTGCTTGATATTTACTTTTTTCCTTGTTTCTTTTGTGTATTTATAACTTTCGATGACTGCATATTATTGTTAGTCAATAAAGAAACAAAGAGGTATACATTTCAATAGCCACTTTCACTTGTTTAATCCTTCTCGGAGTCGAATAGATATTGGGTGCATTCCCTTCTTTTTGACAATCCATTTTTCATTTCTCGTTCTCTTTTTTTTTTTTTTTTCTTTCCTGGATTCCCAAATGGCAGAATTGTGTTTCGATCCTGAGGAAGAAATTAAATTGAGTCAAAGGAAACTGGCGACCAATCGACCCTTTTGATAGTTCTCTTTTATTTTGATAATAAATAGATGATTTTGCAAGGGTATATTTATGTAATAGCTCTCTTTTCTTCGATAACTCATTGATTGATTCTGCAGGTGACAACTTTTGCTGACATGGAAGGTGAAGAAACATTTGACTTGTCGTTTCTCGGATATGCAGACGAAGTCGTGGAGGAAAGAATTGCTGATGATGATGTAATTATGGTGAAGGGCACAAAAAACACTAGTGCGGTTGGTTCTTATTTCTTGCTACTTAATAAATCTATTTCCTCTTCTGGTGAAAATTGTTGAAGCCCTAATTCTCGTTATTGTTTAATTTTAACATTTCCAACTACAGGTTTCTTTGATACTTAGAGGTGCAAATGACTACATGCTCGATGAGATAGATCGCTCTTTACATGATGCAATTTGTATTGTTAAGCGAACTCTCGAATCCAATATGGTATGCCATGCAAAGTAACTCTTATTTTGTTAGTACATGCTTATTCTTAGCTGGGCTAACCTTTTACTCCTATGCTCTGAGAAAAAAAGGTCAAAATAAGGTCTGTTCGGCATTGTCTAATGTTTCCTTTTTTCTGTTTTTCTTCAAATCCCTTAAAATTGGAAGCATTTGGCAGTTTTTGGCTGAGGGATTTCTAATCTCAGGATGGTAATACGTATCCCTATTCAGGATTAGTTCTTCTTGTTACCCCCATGTTGTTTGGTTAGGGATGTCAATTAGTTCAGAAAAAGGATTAGCCATGGGGACGGGACTATTCTACCATCACCCATGGAATTGCTGTCCCGGGAGGTTAAATTGCTATGGGTTTATCTTCCCCACAAGTCCCGGTTGGGATTTTTATATACAACCAAGGTGTTTGGTAGGACAGTATACTGCTCCCCAATCAAAAGTTGTTCTACGGGTGAACCTTTTATCTTGGTATTTTTGCTTTGTTGCGAACTCTTAATTTGCGGTTTCTGCCTTAGAAAAGAAAACAAATATACTGTAGTAACTTCCTTTTGTTTGAAAGAAGGGAGGATTTTTCAACAAACTTACAATACCAGTAATAAATGAAGCCTGTTGTAAGTGCTTATAACCTTTTAGAATTTAATGAAAAACAATGAAAAGAAACACGAAAAATTAATAAAAGAAACATAACTAAATTCAAACCCTACTTTATTTCTACCACTCTTATCAAAATGGGGGTTCCCGCTTGCATTAATGTGATGCAGGTAGTAGCTGGAGGTGGAGCAGTGGAGGCTGCACTTTCTGTGTACTTGGAGTGTCTGGCTACAACTTTGGGTTCTAGAGAGCAGTTGGCAATTGCGGAGTTTGCTGAGGCTCTTCTAATAATACCTAAGGTTTGAATTTGACAATGCAAATTCTTGTGAAGTTGAAATTTTGGCTCTTTAAACAATGTTTGAATTTAAAAGCCTGAACTGGTCTCAGGTACTCGCTGTTAATGCTGCAAAAGATGCTACTGAGTTGGTTGCGAAGCTCCGGGCTTATCATAATGCTTCCCAAACAAAGGCTGATAAACAGCACCTTTCAAGGTATTGTTAGAAGAATTCTGAAGCCAACTGTCTCTTTAGGAAAACTGATTTTACCAAATCCTTTCTGTTTTTGCCTTTTGTATTTTTTGAGCTTTGATTGTCTAGGAAAATTCATCGCAAATTTAAACATTTTTTCTGGGAAGTAATAATGATTTAATAAGTGATATGCATTCATTCAGATTGCTATATTTATCCATCATTATATTGCTGATACTAGATTTGTTCCCGTGCAATGCACGGGCACGTTTTATAATAATTTTATTATTTTATATAATATGCAGTTGTAAAAACTAAAAAAAATAAATTATTCTTGCCAATCTATAATGATTGAAAAGTCACAAAATATATACGTATAAAATAAAAGGAGAATTTATAATTATTTGGAAGAGAATTATTAAAGAAAAAAAAGAAACAAACCTTTATTGCTGAAGAGAGCTGACCTTTTTCTATGTGAAATAATATTCATGTTTTTGGAATTTATATAATCATAGCCAAAATTTATGAGGAATTGTATATTTATAGCCAAAATCTAGTCTAAATGGAAATAAACCACTATAGTTATCTTGATCGAAATAAATTTATCTTATTTAAAACACACTTTCATCTTATTTTACAATTTTTATTTAAAATAAAAATAGGGTCAAATTATGATATAGTCTTATCTAGTGTAATTAAATTAAAATGCTAAGATATTTTTATTATATGGATTTAGGTATAGTTTAAGTAAAAATACTCCTATATTTCTATCTTATCGATTTAAAGTTGGACTGTTTAAAAATTAATTTTTTTTTGAAGTGGTTTTCCGTAAGGGTGATTGATTTTATTATATATTGATATTGTTGTTCAACTTAGGTTTCCGAATGAGGGAAGAATTTTGTTGTTTAGTATGCCACTTTTCGACTCTTTCTCCATATTTTGTCTGTTTCTTTTCGTTTTCTTACATAATGTTTGACAAATTCAGAGAAAAACTAAAATTAAGAAGAATGTCCCTCACCACTTGACGACTAACTTTGCTGTTAATGTAAAACTCTAGTATAGAGTAAATATTTGTGCTGTTCACATTGGAAATAACTATCTACGAGGTTAGCATCTATGTAAATGAGATAAATGTGCAAACTGTCGCTATTTTGATGGGAAAAGCATTCGCGGTGTCCACTATTTTTATGGGACAATCTTACTACATTCTCATCACTTTGCTTCTTTGCAAATATCATTAGTGCTATGTTTCTACTATATTCCAGCATGGGTCTCGACCTTTGAAGGGAACAATCCGGAGCAATCTCGAAGCTGGAGTTATTGAACCGGCAATGAGTAAAGTGAAGATCCTTCAGGTTGGCCCCCCCTCCCCCTCTTTTTTTTTTTTCTTTCCTGCCTTCACATCTATAATGCAATACTTTCAGATAATGCGGTTACATTATAGAAACATTATCTTTCCACGTTAAATTATTTCATTATGTTTTGACTGCAGTTTGCTACTGAGGCAGCCATAACAATTCTAAGGATTGACGATATGATTAAGCTTTCCAAGGAAGAAAACGAAAACGGGGAGGATTAGAGGTTCATGCTGAACTTAAACTAAAACAGTTACTTACAGTTTTGTGGTTCTCGGTAGCACTTTTTATAATTCCCTTGGTGTTTATGAACTGGTTCTAGTTTGCTCTGTTGTGGTAGAATCATTCTGAGTCCATCTAATTTCCCAGGATTTTATAGTGCCTGATTTGGAATTTCTATTATTTAGCTGTTGGTCTGTAGGAGTTTCTTGAATCCACTTGAGCCATTTTAAATCGGAATTTTGGCAAATCATGTTTGATGCTAAAATAGTTGGATCACAATTTGGTTGCTACTGGAGTTGTGTGTTGCATTAAAAGATAAAAGAATCAAAGATATTTCTGCTTGATAAAAGTTTTGATTTTTCGGCCGCACCCTCTACTGTAAAATGGTCTAAAACATTTACCATGATGAACTCTCAATTGATATGTGAAAGCCGAAACCTAGTAATATTCTGCCTATTTTTGAATCTATTCATCTATACATACATAGAAGAACAAAGGAAGAATAATCTCCAGGGGAGTTTTTTGTTATTGGAGATATCCTCAAATGTGTGGTCAACATTGGATATCCTCATAGCTGCTGCTGCCTGCTCCTTCATCTTCTTCTTTGTCGCCTTCTCGTGCGCGATCATCATCCTCCATTGCATCTCTTCCATTGCCATCGTTCGTCTCTTCTCTAATTTCATCTAGAAATGTCAAAACAGAAGAGAAATATTATGCCGGCGCAGATTTTTATCTCTAGTAGTCATGTTTGCTGGAAATGATTTTATTCTGCAAATTTGTGCTGTCTTCTTGGGTAAAATTGTACAGTTGTGTCCTGAACTATGGCCCATTCTGATTAGGACTAGTTGAAATTTGAAAGTTTTGATTTTGCTTTTCTACTCATTCAATTCGTTTGCTCTGGTGGATTTGATCAGAACATGAGTTGTATGTATCACCCACATTTTCCGCGAGCAAGATTCCGAATGTTTCAAAGCAAATGAATATATATAATGGTTATGTATCAAAATAGTTCCTAGTTCAGATAAATTCGACACAATTTTCACCTATTTGTTATCGTACCTCGAGTTCTTTCTTGTCATGCTTGGCTTTTGTGATCTGCAGCTGCTCCCATTCATTGATGGCTGCCTCTTTCTTTCTCAGCCTGAGGATTTCAGATTTTGTATCAGGCACCAGACACCCACCCAAAATTTCCACATTAAATTGCTCTAACAGAAGTGCTCTCTTTTAGTTGGAAAATTATTTATCTCGCGACTGTTTGTTTGAGTTGAATTCAACTTCAGATCCTGATATTTGGAATGTTCTTTTTCTTGCAACTAATTATAGAGGAATTTTCACTTCTGGATCAGTATCAATTTTATAATTTTACTTAATGTGAGGTAAGAACAGATATATAAAAGTAGGGGAAAAAATAACCCAGGTAATAGGGGGGGGGGTATGAAACATTTTCATTAAAAGTTTCGTAGAGTAGAGCCATCAAATAATTCGAATTAAATAAAATGAAAAGCTGATCGAGGTTGTGAAATTAATATTTTTAAAGCTTAGATATATATATGTATATCAGAATCAAAATGAACTATAGCTGGCCTCTCATACTTGTTCATGAGCTTTGAGATTCGTGCTTCCCTCCATGCAAGCAGCTTGGCCTCCACCTCGCTCCTTATCGACCGGGCCGAGAAGCAGCGGCACCGCTGCGACCCGGCCGGCTGCCAAGTCGAGCTCTCGCTACCTGAGTTTTCGTATTCGCTGCTGTCATTGCTGCCGCCGCCGCTGCTGCCGGTATAGTACGTGCCGTCTGAATCCGAATTCCAGTTACACGCTGCAGCCACTTGGGCGTAGCAAGAACTGACTATCAGAACTATTTTTAGGACTCCCATTTTATTACTATTTGGTACTTCTCTTCTAGGACTACGATTTGGTAAGAAATTATTATTATTTATTTGTAATGCAAAACCAAATAATACAATAATTAATAGAAATTTTGTTTGTTTGTTTGTTTGTTATTGTTTTTTTTTGAAGAGTAACTTTGTATTGGAAACTATATAAAATATGGAATATATACAATTTCTAATACCTGAGGATAAGGGAGAAGATGCTGATGTGGGATGCAACTTGTTGCTAAACTCTCTCTCTTCTTCTTCTTCCTCTTCTTCAGTAGCTGTACAAGATGCTGTATTTGAGACCATTTGATTATTAGAAAATTGAGATATTTTAATAGTCCTATATCAGTTGAAATTGGTATTGTAATTAAGTATATATATAAAAGATCATAGATATTAATAATAATAACTGATTTTAAGGATATTTTGGACCGATGGTTTGGACCCATGTCGTCTGATAATCTTAAGCTGACGAGAACATCAGAATCTAAACAGAAAGAATTTGACACCTCAATAGTCCCACACATCGGTTTGGACCCACATCTCCTGATAATCTTAAGTTGACAAAAATTAAGATTAACGAAAATATTAAAATATAAACAGAAAAAATTTAACATCTCAATAGTCCCACATCGGACAGATTTGAACACATCGGACATATTTGAACCAGTATCAATTTACGATTCAAAAATATCATCATTGAAAATTGATATGGTATATATTAAGAGATTGGTATTTTTAAATTTATTCTAGCTCAATTTTATATATATATATATATATATATATATATATATAGCGGAAAAAGAATAATAAACTACATGGAAAACAGAGCCAAATAAAAAATAAGAGAAAATTATTAATTCACCTCTTCTTAGATGCATAAGAGAAGGATTCATAGCACTTTGCAGCTTCTTAGGATGAAGAAGTTTCTCGAAGCTTCCATTAGCTGCCATTTTTCTTTCTTTAACTTCTTCTACTTCTTTCTCTCGTGATGCGTGCGATCTCCGTGCATCACAAGATACGATGCACGAGCTCTGCAACACCAATTAATTCCGAAGAAAAAAAATTAATTCCCCAAAAAAGTTAAAAAAAAAAAAAAAAAAATCAAAATCTGATGTGTGTTTTCTAGAGGGAAAAGAATAAAAACATTATGAGTTTTTTTTTCTATATTAAGCATCAATTTTTTTTTTTTTTTTTCCCCTGGTAAATATGTACGTACGTAGCATGCATGTTATATCCAAGAACCACACTGTTGTATACTTGTATTACCCATTGAGAATTAAAGAAATAAAAAATAAAAAAAAACATGCATGCATGTACCCATTGAGAATTAAAGAAATAAAAAATAAAAAAAACATGCATGCATGTGCATGCATGCATGCTAAGGAAAGAGGCAAAAAAAAAAAAAAAAAAAAAAAAAAAAAAAAAACCTGGTACGGGGTGGCGAAGGAGTTGTCGCTGTTGCCGTTGCCATCGCCGTCGCCGCAGTCGGCGGCGGCGGAGGAGCTCGCCAGAGGGCTGCAGAAGGGGGAGGAGGGGGTGGGGGGACAGTCGCCGACGCTCCACCAGCCGCTGCCGCCGCCGACGCAGCTGCCGAACGACGACCGGGGCCGCGGCGGCCTGCGACGCGGCGGCTGAGCTCCAGTCTTTCCCGCCGACGTTGGCGCCGCCATTCGCATCAGCATCTCCGTCGACGACGAGCTCTTCTCGCTCGCACGAGACGGCGCGGCGGAGGCTGCAGCGAGAGCGTCGTCGTCGTCGTCGTCGTCGGTGGTGGTCGGGGACCACCTGAGGAGGTGGCGGCGGCGGAGGAGGCGGTCGAGCTGCTTCGTGTTGTTGCTACTACAAGAAGAGATGTAGTAGTACTCCATCATGTATGTATGCACATATACATATATATTATGCTGTGTTCTTTAAATTCTCCTCCTCCTCTTCTTCTTCTTCTTGAATATGAGAGAGAGAGAGAGAGAGAGAGAGAGAGAGAGGAGGATGAGGAAGTGTTTATGCTTATATAATTAAGTTGATGATGAAATGTGCTTTATTACGCAAAAGTTGGGGGAGTCGGCGCCGAAATGTGAAACGTTAACGACTTCAGCAAGATGAAGAAGTCGGCGAGGAAACGCCGGGATTGAACGACTTTAGTTTGTTGGAGTCGGCATCTGAATAACTACTCTCGCCGACTTCATATGAGAGGACACAAAAAAAAAAGAAGAGAGAGGTAAATTAGGCTTTACTTGAATCTTAAAAAGATACCTAAACTTTTTAAATTTGAATTTTAATATATAATTTCTTATAGTTTTTAAATTTTTTAAACTTAAACGTCTACGGCCTCTTTTGCATTACATAACTTTCTGAGATATTAGGCGCAATCAAACTATTGCAAATATTTTAAAAAAGTTAATGTCAAAATTGATCGGAGGTTATTGAATTATTAAACATTATCTGTATAAATAAGCAGATTTTGTTTAGAGTTAACACATTCTATTCCATCAAAATTGACACTAAACTGGATGGTAAAAAATCTAACTATAAAAAAGTATAAAGATCCACAATGTCATTTTGGTTTGGTCCATGAAAAATATATTAAATAATTTTAAAATTTTGAACTATACATTAAATATTATAAAAAAGGGGGTAAATTAAAGTAAAATTACAATAAAAACCAAACTTGAAGAAATTGACAACGAGATTATCTGACGTACAAGTACATAAACTTCTGATTTTTTTTTTTTTTTTTTTTGAGAGAGAAAGATTGCATGCCAGGGTCCCTCTCAGATTTTTTTAAAATTACATAGCAGTCCCTCATAAGTAATAATTAGGTATAGTAAATATTAAAATATTATAAATTCTAGTCTCTATATGTTACTAAAATATTGCATGCCTTCTAAAAAATTATCAAAAAGTTGTGTGCCGCGGAGTTCTCTTTAATCATACATTAAAAAAAAAATAAAATTATCAAGAAATTCTCTAATGATTCATTCAATTATCGACAAATTTCATGACTCGGAAGAATCTCGAGCACAATTTTAACTTTGGGCCGGAAAACAAATTTTAAATTTTTTTGTATTTTTTGTACCTCAAACTTTTGTTATAATTTATTTTATAACAATCTGTTTGAAGATAAATGTATTATAAAAATTAACTTTCAAATAAATTCGAAAGGTTTCCATTATTTGTTTTCTTGAAATGGACTTTACATTACTTCCTCTGTTTGTTTAGCAGTAAATTATACGCAAATAATAATTTTTTTAATATATTATAAAAGTTATTTACAATAGATGCATTTTTATTTATTTCTCCACTTTTTTGAAGTCACAATATTTGAATTCAAATGTAAATTTTATACTCATCCATCCAAAAGTTTAAATGATTTTTTAATTTTTTTTTAATATATTTGAAAGAAAAAAATTAATCAATCTATTGTAAAATATTGGCTCATGGACGGTTTTTATTTATAAATAGTCTTACTGAATTGATAGATAGATTGATCAAACTCTTTTCGATTTCATCATAACTATCTGTTGCTACTGAATTTTTTCACTATTTATTGATGGATTAAAATAGATCAAATTTTCTGTCCCATAACAATAAATTCAGAAGACTAATAAGTTGAGTTGAATGAGCCCAATAAATTGAGTGGGGTTGCGGTCCATAATAGACCTAACGGCAAGAGACTCAACAATAGACCTAACGTTTAGATGGATTGAGTCCGGTCGAGACCTGTGGACGCTGTGTCTGTACGCTTTAAGTGAATTAATTGCATATTTTTAACCGTTCGAGCTTTTGGGATTAATGATTAGCGCCAACGATCCGACACCGACCGCTGACCGAGTCTAGTCTTCGGTCGGCTCTAAAGTTGACCCTCTGAGTGCGCCTCGAAACAAGCAATCGGAGACTCAGTCAGCAGTCGGACCCCGATTCCGCAGCAACACCAAGTAATTTGGAGGGCTGAATTTGAAAATATTCAAACAGTGGAGTTTCATGGACAAAATTCTTCTTAAAAGCAAGGACAAAACTTCAATTGGCTGCCTAATGATGCACTTAAGTATTCTGTAGATTTAATTTTTGTTTTATTATAAGGAACTATTCATAAACAGAGTAATACAGAATAATAAAGGGCAAATTTGTCATTCCAAATATAAATATGCTGCAATAATAAAGGAAAAAAATAATGTTATTAATAGAATGAATTGATTATAGTGTTGACATAGAGGGGCCGTTTGGTATTGGTACAGAACCGGAAATAGCGGGTTTATCCCCTTATTCTCCCAAATGCTCCTGGAACTATCTGGTATTGCTTAACCCAGAACAAGAAGAATAGCTGGTATAACAAATCCCATCCTATTATTTTAATATTAAAATTTTTACCATATTACCCTTCTCCCCTACTTTATCTCATCTCAACATATTATTTTAATAAAAACTCTCTTCTCTCTCTCTCTCCTCTCCCCTCCTTTCTCTCTTCCCAATACACTCTCATCATTACAAATCACTCTCTCTCCTCTCTCTCTTTTCCTTCATCCCACCTCTTTTCTCTCTTCCCAATACACTCTCATCATCACACATTAATATTATAAAATTTTAAATTTTAAAATTTAAATGTTGAAATTTTATGTTTGAAATTTTAAATTTAATTTGAAAAAATAAAATATTATTTTTAAATAATATAATTTAATTATAATTATAATTTTATTTCTATTTTTTTAAACCATTAATCCATTAATTAAAATGAGAAAAATAATTTTACAAAATTTTAATCACATAATAAAGCTTGAGGGCAAAAATTTACAAATATTTAGCAAATATATAATTTTTTAAAATTTTTTTAAAAAATTATGTTAAAAATTTATAATTTGAAATAAATATTATAAAATTTTAAATCTTAAAATTAAAATGTTGAAATTTTATATTTTAAATTTAAATTTTAATTTGAGAAAATAAAATATTAAATTAAATATTATTTTTAAATAATATAATTTAATTATGATTATAATTTTATTTCTATTTTTTTAAACCATTAATCCATTAATTAAAACGAGAAAAACGATTTTAGAAAATTTTAATCACATAATAAAGCTTGAGGGCAAAAATTTACAAATATTTAGCAAATATACGATTTTTTCAAATTTTAAAAAAAATTTATGTTAAAAATTAATTATTTAAAATTAATATTATAAAATTGTAAATCTTAAAATTAAAATGTTGAAATTTTATATTTTAAATTTAAATTTTAAGTTGAAAAAATTAAATATTAAATTAAATGTATTATTTTTAAATAATACATTTTAATTATGATTATAATTTTACTTTTATTTTTTAAAACCATTAATCCATTAATTTAAACGAGAAAAACGAGTTTACAACATTTTAATGACATAATAAAGCTCCTGGGCAAAAATTTACAAATATTTAACAAATATACAAATTTTGCGAAATTTAAAAAAAATTTATGTTAAAAATTAATTATTTAAAATTAATATTATAAAATTGTATATCTTAAAATTAAAATTTTAAAATTTTATATTTTAAATTTAAATTTTAAGTTAAAAAATTAAATATTAAATTAAATGTATTATTTTTAAATAATACATTTTAATTACGATTATAATTTTACTTTTATTTTTTAAAATCATTAATCCATTAATTAAAACGAACTAATTAATTTTTAACAACTTTTATCACATATTAACTCTTGAGGACAAAAAGATAATTTACCAAACACAAATTCTCTTATCCCTGGAACCATCCCAAACGCGTTTTCGCTCTAGTTCCGTACTTTATACTTATCCCCGATTTAGCCAATTCCAGCTTAACCCGATTCCAAACGCACCCAGAGAGATTTATTGAATCTGATCACGAATATAAAAACTCCACAACAACAGATGGAAAAAAAAAAAAAAAAAAAAAAATCCATGAAGTTATCCAAATAGAAGTTAGAATAATTTTACAAGCTTTCTCAATTAATTCGAAACAACAAAAAAAAAAAAATCACTATGAACCCTCAGATGAGAAAAACTGCAGTAGTTTCGACGAAAACTCCGACGGTACGCGACTGGGCCGATAACTTTTGTTGAGGCAAACCACTGAGCATGTTGCTTCCAAAATGAGCTGAAAAACAAATCAAAGGAGTCAGATAACAAAGCATTGTTTGGCACCAGTTATTTAATTTAATTTAATTTTTGATTTTATTTCTTCGTATTCGATACAAATTGAATGCCCCCCTGCAGATGGCAGATCTTTTGCAATCTTAGGTTTGTTGACCAAAAATTATCTAAAATTTAATCGAATCGGCCGGTTCGATCATCCAACTTTGATCCGGTCTATAAAGCGGTTCGGTTCAACCCTTTGAACCGGACGAGTCAAAAAACCGTTTTGAACTAATCGAACCAGAAGTTCAACCATCGAGCTGGAGAATCGAATCGAATCGGTTCGGTTTTAATCAAATCGGTCAGAATTTTTTGATCAAGTCATATTAAAATCGAATGGCTTTAAATCAACTTAGTTGATTTTATTTTCTATTAACACAGAATAGTTTAAAAGAAATGAAACTTGAAAACTTAAATCTACTTAATTTGGTCTAGAAATTAGTATTTTATAATATAATATATACATATTTTTTTTTTATATAATAAAATTAAAAATAATAATTAAATATTTATGATGTCATGCTGGCGTCACTGGTTCGACCCGGTTTTTAAAACATTGTTTTTTTTTTTTTTTTTTTCAGCTTCTTCGTTTTTGAAAAGATGAGTTTGTAGGCTAACTAGTAATAACACGAATGGAGAATTCATCAACCAACACATTTAAGTACATAGCATTTGAGTTAGGGATGTCAATGGGATGCTCGAAATTTTATCCGAACCTGAATCCGAATGGAATGGATTCACCCGATGTTAAACGGATAAAACCCGACGGATTTGGATTTGAATATAAATTTTGACTGTACCGAACCCGAACCCGAACCCGTATTGATTTTATGTTATATAATATATGTGTATATAAATATTTGATATTATATTTAAATTTATATTTAAAAATTTAGATTTAATATAATATATTTTGAATTGTAAAGAGGAAAAGAAAAATAATTGTTTCGGTTTTGGATTTTTGGTCGGATTCGGATTTGGATATGTATTTTTAAAATCCGTCGGATTCGGGTTTCGGATTTGGTAGTCGGGTTCAGGTTCGGATTTTTAAAAATTCGTCCCGAATCCGACCCGTTGACATCCCTAATTTGAGTTGAAAAAAAGAAGAAAAAAAAAAAAGGTGATACAGATAAGGGTTAAATTTATAAAAAGGAAAAAAGAAATGAGTGTGCACAAACCGCTTTATCCGGAAGCCTATAAATGAAGTGCTCGATAAATATACGCACCCCTGAGATGCCAACAACCCTCACCTTCACGACGAACCTATCACCACTCTGGCAAAATAATCACTTCCTTGGTAAAATTGATCATATATAGTTATCACATTTAATTTCTAAAAATCAACTGATAAAAATCAATTTCTATACTATAAGACAAAGATTTAAGTATCCATCGGTACGGACCGTATCCACCGTGCCGTATCATGCCAACAAGATACCGACACGATACAGCCCCGTGCCGATGGCACAACTCAAAACCCTTTTTTTAAAAAATTATTAAATAATTTTCTCAATAAAATTCAAAATATTTGATAAAGATACATAATAAACAATTAGAAAATTTTGCTGCTAAAGAAAATAAATATTTCATGCCATTATGTGTCGGCACGCATGTATTTTTTGTGGCCGGCACCGGCACAGCCCGGCACGCACCGTGCCGGTAAGTTTTTGGTACGATCCCGTGCCACGGCACTTAAATCCTTGCTATAAGAATTTTGACGTACACAAAAGACCCTTCTATTTGGTCGAAATATGTGTCCTTTATAATTTCTTGACCATTTGACTAATATTAGGCACTTTAAATTGTCCAAATATAAACATAGGCCTTCAATTACAAAATTTTGAAAGCTTAGGTCGGGAATATGAAATTCTGAAAGTTCAGGTGGTTCTGGTACATCTTACTCTTAAAAAATTCATGGGTCGGAGTACAGAACGAACAACTATACAAGTAGCTGCTTTGAGTGTTTATGGTCGCAAGAGTATAAAGGAGTTTCAACCAACCATCAGGTGAGCTAAATGTAGCTAAAATTCCAACAAAGTCTTGAAATTTTCAAAATTGCAAATATTTCAAGCAGATATCAAATCGGAAGGCACGAACATACTCTTAAAGGTGCATAAAATTTCAGGTGCAACTCCGAAAGTGCGAATGAATCTCCGCTTCGAGCTACCGCATCCGCGTTGATTCCGACATGTTCAAGTAACTCGTGACGACCTGATCAATTTCAATGAGTATTGAATGAGAAATTTTTAAAAAGAAAGTTATTCCAAACAAAAACTAATCTCATTGTCAATGGCTCGATATTTGAAGTATACTACCAGATATTTCAGCATGTGTTTTGCTAATTAAACAACCAGGGGTCGGGAAATTTTTTTCTAAAACCTTAATTTTATGTGAATAACCCGAAGTATAAATTTCCTCTATCCTGTCAGAAAATGGCTTGTATGATGATAATATATTATGCTATGTATTTTTGTAACGATCCAGCCCACTAGCAATAATAACTCGTTGGGCTCAAATCACAGCTCAAAATGCTTAAGCCCAGTTATTATTACTAGTGTCCATGTCTCATATAAACCCAATTATAATTCCATCCACATCCGATGTGGGACTATTGGGGGCGTCACAGACTCCCCCCGTTTAGGTCTGACGTCCTCGTCAGCCCAAACACACACACAGCAGCCCAAGATCACCAGGCGATGTGAGACTCGTCTCGCTAGCCCTGTCATCTAGACCCAGACTCAGCCGAAACTCGCCACACACTTCCGGCTGGTTATTGGCTCCGACACCAAATGTAACGACCCGGCCCACTAGCAATAATAGCTCGTTGAGCCCAAACCACAGCCCAAAATGCTTAAGCCCAGTTATTATTACTAGTGTCCATGTCTCATATAAACCCAATTATAATTTCATCCACATCCGATGTGGGACTATTGGGGGCGTCACAATTTTTGATGGCAAACTATGCACTTATTTAAGTAGAAAAATAGAATTAAGTCACGTGTTCTAATTCATCATTCTTGGGAGTTTGGAATTTCACTGACAAAGGAAACTTTGTAATACCAGAACAGAAAAAAAAAAAAAAGACAAACCAGCTCAACTCATTACGAGGTAGAAAATCAATAGAGCAGAAATTACCATTGACAGATATGGTTTGTTGAACCTGATCAAGTCGGCCATGAGAAACACTGACCAGGCTCAACGTATCAATCTGACAACAATAATAGATATAGAGCATTCCATATTGGCATCCAAATCTCTTTGATCTTCGAAAACAGTAAAAGAAAAAAAGAAAAAAAAAAGAGACAAGTTGTGTGCAACTTTAGGACAACAAAGTAAATATTGACCCAATTAAAACTTGAATGACATGTATAGGAGTCTATTTTCATTCCCATTTCAGCTACAGCTGAATATATAATAACCCTTTAACTAGTGAAAGACCTTAGCATATCTAATTACTTGACGATTCAACATTGGGAGGTACCAAGAGAAATCAATTCATCAGGAAGGAAACACGATAAAATGTGTGATGGCCGCCTAAACTGTAGGCCTCTTTGAAATAGGACCCCGAACTTTTAATTTTTCTGATTGACACCCCCCTCAACATTGATTTGTTATTTTTATTTCACTTATTTCAGTCAATTGGATTGGTGATTTCATTAAATCAATAAGAATTCCATTGAATTTCACAGCCCTAATATAAAAAATGTGGATTTAGTTTATAGTAAACAACCAGTACTCTAATAGCTATTGGAGCTGTTAAGTTCAAGGAGACTGACTACCAATTCAATTGATTGAAACAGGTCAAATTAAGATACATGGAGTCTCCATACATTTTAACCAATATACAATGAGTACTTGTTTACCCTTTCAAGTTGGGACATTCTAGTGATAAGTTATTGAAGAGGAGCCTCACCATGCTGACAATAGCTAGCGTAGACTGCATTGTTAACAACTCCATACTGGTCAAGTTCATAGTCTCGGACTTTAAGGTCCACTTCGAAGAACTTATCCTCCCTGAATGATAAGCAGGATGTGTAAAAGAGAGGAAGAGATGTGCCATGAAAAAGGGCAAAAGCCTGTTGGCCCGGCAGCTAGAGCTTCTAGAAAAGTGTTGTTTGGTTGCTACTGTTTGATGAATCAGTAACTGTTCTTTTTCTTTAAAATTTCCTCAACAGCTTTATGTTGCACTAGAGGAGCTTCGACTTTTGGTATCAAAAGCCCCTTTCAACTTCTTGACAAAGCAAGTATATATATATATATATATATATATATAGAGAGAGAGAGAGAGAGAGAGAGAGAGAGAACAAGACTACTATACAATTAATAGCACCAAGTTATTAGTGCTATTAGGGTTTCAGCCCTTGGATAAAGGGATGTGAGGTTAGGATGATAGTGGTCCCCTAGGGTTTAGTGCGTGGTTGGTGGAATAGTATGCTCAAAGGGGTAGATCTAACAGTAGAAAATTTGATAGCACAAAGTGCTTGGTGCTATTGATAGTATAGTAGCCGGACTCTCTCTCTCTCTCTCTCTCTCTCTCTCTCTTTATATATATATTGGTCAAACACCTAGGTTTTAAAAGCTTATGCTTTTTGGAGTGCGAAGGATGCTTTAGGTGCTAGGCCAAACAAGAAAAAATATTTGATTACATTCCGAGCATTATTACAACAGTTGGTCCAGGCTAAAAATTACAACAAACATGAGAAGATCAAATGACTAACCATCCTCTCCGTTTTTTAAAAATTGTGATAATCTCTAAAATTATAATTAGAATAGTAAACCAGAGCACTTCATATTCAAGATAAAATACCAAATGCATTCAAATAATTACTTACAATAAAAAAAGGGGGGGGAAAAAAAACACTCCAGTGACTATTCACGAGGGCTACTAATAAATCCAAAAATGGCATCAATTTATAAAATAACTTCATTTGTATTTTTTGCTACCACATCCTGTTTGGCTGCCTCAAATGTTAGAATTCTAGGGGACTGAAATTCTAGTTTTCTCAAAATTAGTGAGAATTTATTTGCTATTATCATATCTATCAGCCACAAATACACATCTTAAGGGATAATTCATATATACGCCTTGACCACTCCTTAAAGGATAATTTCCTTTATGCCCCAAAAAACTTGTGAAATTTTCTATATACCAAGCATTTCAAATATGCCCTTGATAAGATTCTGTTTCTTTCTTATATACCCTTATTTTTAGTATTTTTGAGGGTATATTTGAAAGAATGTGGGTTTTATAAAGGGTATATTTGAGACGACAACTTTTTCAAGGGTAGATATAAAAGTGGGTTTGAATTCAAGGGTATATTAGCAATTGCCCCAATCCTTAATTTCATAAATACATAGAAACCCCTTGAAAATTGTCAATATCAAAATTACCCCTCTAATATAGGAAAGTATAAAAAACGGCTACATTGCTAACAAACTGTCTAAAAATTAATGGAATTTCCATTTTTCACATTAGTAATCCTTAATGCCTTTTTAATTAATTGATTTAATTCAAAGATATTTTGCCTTTAAAATATTGCAAATACAGTTGGATGCATAATAATTGAAAATAATTAACTGGAACAAACTAAACAACACAAATAGTAAACTCACACTAAACAAAGCAAACTAAAGATAGATCACAAAAAAAAAAAATATAATACAATTTTGGTTTTAATTGACGAAGATGAACATAAGACCCATATGATATTGATTTTTTTTTAAAAACTTAAAGTAGATAAGAAATAAGAAAAAAAACATTCATAAACTACATTATAAACATACCATTTTTCGATGAGAAATGGCTTCATTAGCCACACATAATACAACACTACTATATATAATTATGTATAGCTAGGGACCAATTTGTCCGATACCTTTAATAGACATATGTTAAAATGATGGTTCTAAGCTAAAAGAGCATTTTTTATATAATTCATGAATTTATAGTGGCAAAAATGATATTGACAACTCTACAATTCTTTGGAGAAAGAGTTCAAATGGTCGCAAAATAAAAGAAACTCCTTCGACCATGCTTCTTTCTCTCCTGGGCTCTTCCATCAGATGGCTGCACCTCGATAATCCTACCCTCTCCTCTGAGGCCCCTTCCTTAAATTTCAATTAAGAGACTACTTCGATGACCTCAAACGCCCTCGCTACCTCCATTGCTTTGGGCCCTCTCTCTATGGAGACACTTCACCATGTTAGTCAAGAGTGCAGTATTACCATCCCCACTAACATCCTTATGGAGGATATGGCGATGGCAAGAGGTCTCGACCTCGAATGATAGGCTGACTAGCTGCTCCTTTGCTGCAGGAACTTCAGTTGATCCTAGATGGGAAGTATTCATATAGTCTACTCACTCTTCAACCAAGCACTTCCAGAGACTCGTTGTAGCATGTTTTCGGCTACAACCCCTATTTAGAGTCTACTTCGCGTGCGGTTGCCCGGCACCCAAATTGGCATCTTTCGGGATAGTGGATAGGCTATGGAGATGAATGGCATCCTTCGGAGCAATTTGTGGGTTGCGGAAGTGTTTCCTGTGAATTTTTGTGAATTCTAATAGGTCTCGAAAATCGGTAAATGAAATCAATCGCTTGGTCGTTTGGTAATTATGATAACTTTGGATTCCTTTGGTATTGGTTTTGGGAAATGGGCTGATTGTGACTTTGTGGGATCTTTCTTAGGACCGAATGTGTAGAGTACCAGGGCTTTGTGTAGTGCATCGACTCCGCAGGTTAGCGTGGTGCGGGGAAAATCGCCGGTGGCGTGTTCATTTTATGTGTGCCGATGGGTTCGAGATATTTCGGATCGACTCGGAAGCCTTCGGATTGAAAAGTAAGTTGACGGCGTCGAAATTGGGAGTCCCAGCCTTTTCGCAGTTTTGAGGGGCATTGCGTACCGCACGCGAGGATGGGTACCGGAACGAATTTCTTTAGAATCCGACAGAGAGTTTTCGGTTTGGGGATGCTGCGGAATTTTTCTAAGTCCCTGGGTACCGGTACTGAGCTATGTGTACCGGTACGCCAGACCCCAAATGACTTGAGTACCGGAACGCCGAGGAGAGTACCGGTACCCTGTGTTGGACTGGGCAGAGTTGGGCCTTGGATTGGGAAATTTGTGCTTAGGTACCGGTACGGGAACCCGGGTACCGGTACTCAGCCTTCAGAACTTGAGGGCAGTGAGGTAATTTTCTATTTTAAGTGGGGGCGAAAGGGTAACTTCACACCTCTGCCATCCCAACCACCCCTCTGCACAGCATTTATTCCTCTCCACCTTTGATAGAGACCATACCCTTCTCCTCCTCTTCTCAGCTGGAACCAGGGAGCGATAGAGGGAGAGAACGAGAGTGAGAGAGAGAGGGAGTTAGCCGTGAGTTCTTGGTAGATTCTATTCGCGCCGAAGCTTCGGTTTCCGATCGTGAGCACGGGAGGGAGCTTGTCCTGCTGAGGGAAGCTCGATTGGAGCTCGCGCGCGCGGACGCGGCATTAGAGGTGAGTACGACGCATTTCCGAGCTTATGTGGTTTTCTCGGATTTTTGGATTTTTGAGCTTGGAATGGATTTTTCCATCTTTTTCTCCTTCCCTGTGTCGAGTGGAGCAGCAGAGTGCTGCACGTGCTGTTGGAGCTGGGAGTGGCCTTATTCACTGTGCGGAGCCGACTGAGAAGGTGCGCGCGTGCGCAGCAAGTTGGCGGAGTTGACTGCAGTGTCGACCTGAGCACAGAGGAAGCCTTGTTTGAGATTTTGGGAGCTAGCTGTGAGCTCCTGGAGGTCCCCCTTGAGCGTTGGCAGAGTTGTGCACGACCGAAGTGCCGAAGTGCTGTTTCGACGGATTTTCGACACTGAGCGAGCCCGCGCTTCACCGACTTCGGCTTAGCCTGTGGAAAGCGATCCAGGTGGGTTGGAAATTCTTCTAAGTTTTGTGGAATGCCTTCTAATGCTATTGTATGCATGTTTAGCATGTTTAGAATATCTATTATTATAGCTGGTAAATCTGATAGTTGCATAGAAAATTACAGATTGATAACCGGAACCCCAGATTATTTTTAGTATGCTCGTGACATCATATGACACTAGATTGCATGGTTAGTTGACATCGGGATTGCATCTGAACTGTTTTAAAAATCGCTTAACCGTTTTAATGAAAAACCGGCTTTAAAAATAGTTTTTACTTATTGAGATCGCCCAGAGGGGTCGGATAGGTTCAGGGCGCATGTATTCTTGTGCCTGGAGGCCGAGAGGATTTTTATTACTCAGTGGATGGGTTCTAGTGTCTTGGGGGTTTTATGGGCTTTATCACATTGAGTCGTGGAGGATGTTCCGACCTATGCATGATTGTGAGAGAGTTTTGGCATTCGAGTTTCCGATCTGTTTGATCGTGGATTATAGCCTGCAGATGCCGCTTATTATGCCAGATGAGACACGCTTGTTCCTCGGTGGGGTCGCTCCCCTCGAGTTGCCGCTCCGGATGCGATGGTGATGAGCCTGATGAGGCTGCTTTGCGTGGTACTATGTTAGTCCGATGGGACACCCTTCGTTGATACACGAGGGACCCTAGTTGATAGACTAGGGGGCGCAGGCTTGAATGGACCAGATTTGGCAGTCAGAGAGATTGGGTTGATGTGAGCAAGTGGATGCATAGCATATTCTTAGTTGAATTTTTCCGTTGAGCATGATACTTGAGGCATATTAGCTGTAGTTTCATTTCAGCTTTACTATTATCTGCATACATATTGTTTTGCCTCCAGTAGACTTAGTGGGCATACCGTGGACATTGGCGACGGTACCCACTAAGAACTACGTGTTGGTGTAGTTCTCACACCTGCTGCGGTGACAGGTTTTCCAGAGGTTGCTGTTCCGGCTTCTGTTCGTACGGAGACAGCTGATCGAGGTAAGGGCGTGGCCGAGTAGCTCCTTACCCAGTTTATTTTGAGAGTCAGAGGTAGAGGTACCCTGTATTTTTGAGATTCCACTTTTGTACTGGACTATCTGGGAGATTTGTATATTTATTTTCAT
The DNA here is from genome assembly GCA_029168755.2 of Tillandsia fasciculata. Lineage (NCBI taxonomy): Eukaryota > Viridiplantae > Streptophyta > Magnoliopsida > Poales > Bromeliaceae > Tillandsia > Tillandsia fasciculata. The sequence goes on along the minus strand of CM054937.1, from coordinate 5,017,297 downwards.
AGCAGGAGTGACTATGTTTTGTTGATTCATGTATATTCAGATGTTCAGTTTATGATTCTGTAGCTACTAGTTTTATTTCAGCTCTGATACATGTTTAGCTATAGATCTGACTTGCAGGATAGACGCTTCGTCTGTGCGGAGATTTCCATGCAGATAGCGGATCTGTTGGCGAGCTCGGGTCGCAGTTTCGACCGCGGGGCGTGACAGAATGACATTTAGGAGCATCTCTCAAGTCGCAGAGTCGGTGTGGTATTGTGGTGGGTGTTTCAATCCAAAGTCGGTAAAGTGGTGCCTACTCGGCTACTTTCTTTTATCCCTTATTCTCCTCTATGGTTGAATACATCTTTTACACCACTTGACTCTTTATTGTATTTACTCTATTTCAGTTGTTTTATCATGTAGATCACTTTTGAGTTGTAGAGTGGTAGGCCTTTCATCACTTGATTTCATTACGTGACAGTAGTTGACCTGGTCAGTCGGTATTATACTATAATTTTAGTGACATTGTTTGACCTGTTTGGTTGGTGAGCTTTCTAATTATCTCTCCCGGTTATTTGTCGATGGTTTCATTATTGAGCATACAACAACGATCACCACCGCTCATAGAGCATTTCACATACACCAACAGTTTGGCCACCGCAACCTCATTTTTTTCCGAAAAGGTGGTAGTGTTCTGACCCGTGAGCCCTATGCGGTATATTTTGTAATGGGGTTATATGCGCTGCGACTAAGCACAGTGTGACATTGCCTGAGATTTTTAGACCAACACAACAGTATTTGGACTAGGTTTGGATATTGGATTGTTTGTCCGATTGATATATATATATATATATATATATATATATATATATATATATATATATATATATATATATATATAGTTGAGCTCCTATGTTTGTAAAAGTACTAAGTTATTGGTGCTTGTAGGTTTTTAGCCATTGGATGAAAAGATGTGTGATTAGGATGATAGTGGGCCCCTTAGGTTAAGTGAGTGGTTGTTGGAATAGAATGATCTAAAGGATAAAATTAGTCAAAGGGATAGATCTAACGGTAGAAAACTTACAAGCACCAATTGCTTGGTGCTTGTACAAGCATAGTAGCCGGACTCTCTCTCTCTCTCTCTCTCTCTCTCTCTCTCTCTCTCTCTATATATATATATATATATATATATATATATATATGAGTAGAGCTTATATACTTTCAAAAGCACAAATCCAACTATGCTTGTGAATTTTTTACCATTGAATTTGCATTGAGATTTGTGCTATTGTAAAGTCAACTAAAAAGAGAAAAAAAAAGTAAATAGCACATATCTCAATGCAAATCCAATGGTAAAAAATTCACAAGTATATTTGGGCTTGTGCTTTTGAAAGTATATATATATATATATATATATATATATATATATATATATATATATATATATATATTGCTTATCTTCTTACAGTAGTAGTATCATTTCAAATATTTAGTTGCATGCTTCCTTTCCTGTTTTACTTTTGCTACCGTATCAGTTATATTAATTCATATATGTCGTATTTATATTATCTCTCTCTTGTTTACTAGCGAGTACAGTTTGCCTTCGGCGGCTTGCGGTACCCACTGAGAAACATGTGTATATATTTTTCACCCCTCTATTTTTCACATGACAGTGGAAGTGAGGGTCGGGATGGTGCGTGAGGGCGCTAGTCCCCCTGGCATTGACTTCGAGATTTAGCTTTATTATGTTTTAGATTTATGTTATTTAGTTATCTCTCATGTTAATAACTGTGGAGTTATGTTTTCAGTATTTTTTGGTAGTTTCTTTTCAGTATTAGTACCTCTCTAGTCTCTACTGAATAATTGTTTATTAATTTTGTCCGTTTACTACCCTATCTATTGTCATTGTTTTTGTTACTGTTGTGATTGAAGTGATGGTTGAATGTTGTACTCTAGGTTCCTACTCCGTGTATGTATAAGAAAAATTATGTCCGTTTGGATAGGAGAGACTCTGTTCCATGTGGCGGGTCTATGCACGTTCGGGACAGTCTTTTGGGTTTTGGTTTTAAAAAAAATTATAATTGGTTTTCCACTGGTTTTTCTATAAATGGTTTTATAAAAGAGCCCCAGGACATTACATTGACCAACTCAATTCAAACCAATTGAAAGATTGGGCAGTAAAATCAAAATTTTAAAAGATTTGGTAGCCAACTCAGATAAATTCTATACATTTTACCTATATACAATAAAAGATTTTAATTGATTTATATATACAGTTCTATTCTTAGGCGCCACGCCAGTTTGCTAACACATTACCATAAAAAAAAGTAAGTACATTGGAATGATTGTGTTACGCTCCACTTTTCCGGCGGTCATCCATTTTAGAACTACTCCAGTTCTAGAACGTGCCATAACAAAAATTAAGCACATGTGCCAAGTGAGTTTGATGTCACATTACCCTAAGAAAAAAGTAAGGACATTATAATGATTGTGTGACGCCCCACCTCCCAAAAAGTCACCAATTTTAGAACTATTCTAGAACTAACAAGCTTAGACCTCTTTTAACTTTTTGGGTCTAACCACCGCCCAAATGCTATATTCAGGTCAGATAAAAATTTTAAGCTATTTCAAATTCCGAGAGTGCCGCAGATTGCCTATCTAATATTATTATTATTATTATTATTATCGACAAGACAACAATAATTCAACGAGAAATGTTAAATTCTTGTGACACGAAATCAATCGAGTTCTCTTCAGATATGATTACGAGGAGTGTAAGTAAGAGAAGGAGCGAGATAGAACCTTAAGCGGGCGCCGGAATCGGGAGGATGCGGTGCGCTCTCCGATGATGCGGCGGCGGCGCGGAGGGGCCAGCGATTTCGGGCGGAAGAGATGAGATCCCCGGCGGCGGCGATGGGAGGGCGGGAAAGCTGGAGGGTGGCTCCGCCGCGTCGGGCGGCTGCGGCGGCGGCGGCGGGCGGCAGAGGGAGGGGAATGGTGGCGGCGGTGGAAAGGAGGCAGCGGAAGTACATTGTAGCGATAGTCTGGTTCGGTGAGAAGAAATATATTTAGCTTCTCTTCGGTATGGAGGCCCATCTAAAATTATTAGATAAAATAAAATTTGATTAAAAATATATAAAATAAAATTAGAATAAATATATGACTAATTTGTATACAAAAATAATTATTTTTTTTTCTTGATTTTTTATTTTCTCCACTCGAGATTCTTTTTTTTTCCTTTTTTTTTTTTTTTTTTCGAGCCGTCGCCTCTCTCCAATGCCCCACACAAAATTTCGCGGCCATCATTAAAAATGTCAACGGATCGGATTCGGAACGAATCTTTAAAAATCGGAATCCAAACCCGACTATCAAACCCAAAATCCAAATTCGAATCTGAATCAGACGGATTTTAGAAATTCATATTCAAATCCAACAAAAAAAACCCGAAATTCGAAATTCGAATCCGAACTCGAAAATTCGATTCCAAACCAAAAAATAATATTTAACAAATTTGAAAGCATATTATACTAAAATCTTAATTTTTAAAATATACATTCAAATACAACATTAAACATTCACATCATATAATAGCAATATCTAAATATGAAAAATTACAAACTCAAATGTGTAATATAAATATATAATTTATTAATAACACAAAATATGCTATTAAGAGTACAACACAAACAAAATATCCTCATCATTAGTATATTATAATTTTCAAATGTGTAATATAAATGCACAATTTATAAATAACACACAATATGATATTAAGAGTTCAACACAAGCAAAATCTCCTCGTCATTAGTTAATTCTTCAAGTCCAACAAGATACATTGACAAACAATATATTATTTCTGTAAATAAACAAATACAAAAGAAAATTCTTAAAAGTATTTTTAAAATAATAAATTTTTATAATATTTTTAATAAAAAAATTGATTAAAAATTATATCATCAACATCAATGATGCCATCTTCGTTGTCATCATCATCTAATGAAGATCGATAATACGATGTAGCTGTAGAGGAATCTACAAAATAAAATATAAATAAAAGTATATTAGATAGGTTTTAAAAAACTAACTTATATTAAATTACATTTAAAAAAATTACCTTCTTGATGGAATTTTGTCCAAAACCAATCACGAGTGCACATCAATGCTTCTAAAACATTAGGATGAAGCGTATTTTGATGTGGGGTTAAAAATCTTTCACTTGTGTTAAATGTCGACTCGGAGGCAACAGTAGAAACGGGTATGACAAGAATGTCTCTAGCTATCATCATCAAGGTAGGATACTTGAAGCCATTACTTTTCCACGAAGCCAATACATCAAAATCATCTATTCTTGGTAAAGTATCTTTCTCCAAATAACGATCCAATTCAGACTTTGCAGGTGCATTAAATGTTGATCTCTTTTTTGCATCATATATTGATCATAAATAGTAGTGAAATTCTTCCTACCCATCATACTACTGTTGCTAACTTGAATTATGGAAGAAGAAAAGGAATGTGAAGATTCACTACCAATTTCCTTCTCTCGCTTGTTTCTATCTTGATACTCAACCAGAAGATCATTATATATTTTTCTAATTCTATCAACTTCATTGTTCATTTCAGTGTTATAAATAATTGAAAAATAACAATCCAATAAAGTCAACATATATCTTGAATCTAAAATAGTTGCCACTCCCATAATGCCATGAATTATATGCCAATATTTATCAAACTTTTGTAACATTTTTTCAGCCATAGATCTAATCATCTCATCATGAGCTATAGACCACTCAAGCAATGTCAATCTAATATTACACACTTTTTAAAAAAAAAGATTGGCGGTAGGGTATCTTGTTTCTGAAAAAATTTCGGTCACACTATAAAATAACTCGAGTCTCTCACACATGTCCATGGCTATAGTCCAATCGTCTTCTGAAGGCAAACATTTGTATAAAGGCTCACGAAGTTTCAAACGTGAAAAAATCATCTCGATATACCAAAGCAGATTGAAGCATTAAATATATAGAATTCCATCGTGTTTTGCAATCAAGCACTAATTTTTTAGTACTTGAAATATCTAATTATCGGGCTGTTTCTTCAAATTTTTTCTCTCTTTTTGGTGTTGCCTTCCAAAATGCAACACTATCTCATATTTTTTCAAGTGCATCTCCAATCATATCTAATCCATCTCTAACAATTAAATTAAGAATATGTACACAATAACGCATATGAAAGAAACACTCACGCACCATAAGAGACCTCCTCTCAAGTTTATCCAATAAGATATCTACAATAGCATCATTAGAACTGCAATTGTCTACTGTTAAAGTAGATAGTTTTTTATCGAGCTTTTTTTGAAAATGACCCTCTAAAAATTTGTATTTTTGAAAATAGCCCTACAAAATTTATATTTGCAAAAATAGCCCTATACCTGCCAACTAGGCGCCACGTGTACGTGCCACATCAGCCAGGGGTGTGAAATGGAATGAGTAGAATACGCAAGCTGAACCTGCGTGTCTAAACACGCAGGTTGAGCCTGCGTGTTAGACACGCAGGCTCAACCTGCGTGTCTAAACACCCCAAGCAACACGCAGATCCCCACTTATCTCCACGTCATCGCCTCGAGAAGCTAACCTACGTCTTTTTCTCCTTTATAAGAAAGCTTAAAATGAGCAAAAAAAGGAAAGGAAAGGAGGGTAAAATGCATGGATAGTCCCTCCACTATCCTTTTATTGCAAGTTAATCATTCTACTTTTTTAATTTACACACTTTAGTTTATAAACTGTGGCATAATTGCATAAATAACATTTTAGCAGATATAGGGTCATTTTTGTAAAAAATATTTATGATTAAGTATAATATCTGAAATAGTAAAAAAAATAAATTTATCTCACTTAGTTGACATTGAGGGTAGGGACATATATAAACAATTTAGTACTTTTAAATGAATAAATATAAAAAGTCAAACTTTATAGAAATATATTTGCTATTCGATATATTTATATGGACATGTTTGAAATTAATTCTATAATAAATTGCAATCTAAAATTTAAAAGTTATATTTTGAAAAATATTAAGCCTCCTGTTCAAAGCGGTTGTAATTTTTACAATTTCTAAACCAATAATTTAAGAATTTAAATAATTAGAATGCATTTTACCCCCTAAGAGAGACAAATTTTGATCATTTCACTTTTTTTTATATATGTTATAATTTGATAAAATATATAAAGGAGAAAAACTTTATATATTTTAAAGTTTTAGTATTAAAAAAAATATTATTTCACTGACGTGGGTTAGCTTCTCGAGGCGATGACGTGGAGATAAGTGGGGACCTGCGTGTAGCTTGGGGTGTTTAGACACGCGGGTTCAGCCTGCGTGTTCAACTCATTCCAGCTCTCTCCTTCGGCTGACGTGGCACGCACACGTGGCGCCCAGTTGGCAGGTATAGGGTTATTTTTGCAAATACAAATTTTGTAGGGCCATTTTCAAAAATACAAATTTTAGAGGGTCATTTAAAAAAAAAAAGCCCTTTTTTATCAAAATTTCAATCAACAAATGTATCCATCAAACTTCAAAAAGTGCATCGGCGGTGTGTGGACAAGGTACATATGCAAACCTATAATAAATAATTAAACTAAGCTATATGAATAAAATATACTAAAAATTTAGACTAATTACATACAAAAAGAAGGAAAGATACCTCAACATTCGACTTTGTAACTTTCAAGAATCATCAATGAAGTGAGCCGTGATAGCCATAAAACCCCTTTGATTTTTAGCTGTCCACATATCGGTAGTAATAGCAATTCTACTTCGATTGAATTTCAACAAATTCATAGTCTTTTCCTTCTCATAATCATAAAATTTAAGATATCGTTTCTCACCGTATTTCTAGAAGGTATTTTAAATGCCAGTTGAAGTGAAGTCGAGTATCTTCTAAAACCTACATGCTCTATCATAGAAATAGGATATTCATGCATGATAATCATTGATGCTGACTCCTTTCTTGACACCTCTTGATCAAAAGTGAAGTTAACAACTTTTTTTTTGATTCACTATATCTCTTATGCCTCGAAACTTACGCTTTGAACAAATCTTGAGATGAGAATGTAAGTGGTTTATTCCTTTTTTTTTACATCCCTGTAAAGTTTCTTTCCACAATAATTGCACTTGGCCTTAATAATTTTAGAGAGATACATTTTTTTTTTTGATTTTTAGGGTTTGAGACTTTGAGTTGTAAAACATAAGAAGCAATCTTAGCACTTAGATTGAGATCTAAGGGTTAATTTTTTAAAAAAATTTTAGCCCTTAGATTAACTGCAATATGAGGGTTTATTTTAAAAAAATTGCAGTTTACATAAACTAGATATCTCATGATGCCCTTAGCATTAATCATATTATATAAAATTTATTCGGGTTTGGGTTCGGATTCGGATTTGATTTTGGGTTCGGGTTCGATTTTTTTTTTAATATCCATATCCGAATCCAAATTCGTCGGGTTTTTTTTTTTTTTTTTTTTTTTTTTTTTTTTTTTTTTTTTTTTTTTTTTTTTTTTTTTTTTTTTTTTTTTTAATCCATATCCAAATTCATATCCATTTACATCGGGTTAAATCCACTCCGTTCGGATTCGAATAAAATTCGGATATCCGTATTCATTTACATCCCTAGCTGTCATGGACCTTGCCAGGCCTTTCCTCGACGGCGTCGCGCTCGCGCACACGCCCAGGCCCACGCCCATGCCCACGCCCAAATATATATGATAGGTGCAACATCGCAGGAGCATGGCGAGCGCGGTTTTGAGTAGCGGCATTCTGACGAGATCCATGGCGGAGGCAATGGCGGTAACGAAGAAAAAAAATATAGATGCTAGAAAAATAAAAAAATAAAGAATAATAATAATAATAATAAATTCTAAAAAATTATTATGTAGCGTCGTTGTTACAAAAAAACCAAAAACTAGAAAAAAAAAATGAAGTTGCACCGTTTTAGCAAAATTTTATACTATTTTAGACAAAAATTATACTCCTTAAAACAATAATTATATTATTTGAGATAAGAGTTATAAGTGAAAGTTGTATTATTTCTCATTATCTTCATCCTTCTCCACAGCTTCCTCGTGTTTCTTGTGCACTCATATGAGATCAGAGGTGCGTGGGCTAGGGGTGCGCAGGGGCGAGCGAGAATCTCCTGTCTCGCCTCCGCTACGCCCGCGCACGTCGGTGGATGGCGAAGGTGAGTATCCCTTCTCGTACTAGGTGCGGAGAAGGAGATGGGACGACGAGGAGAAAGATTTTGCACTGTAGAAGTTGTAATATTTCAAAAAAAAATTGTACTGTTTTAGTTGAAAATTATATCATTTGAGATAAAACTATACTCTTTGATATGAGAATTACATTTTTTAAATAAAAATTATACTATTTAGGCAAAAGTTGCACTATTTCTCTTCCTCCTTTCTTTTTACTTTCTTATGTTTTTTCTGCGCCTATCCGGAGCTAGCGATGCGTGTGATAGAAGTAGAAGTAGAGGAGAGCATGGTGATGCCAGAGAAGAGGGCGGTGAAGGCAGCCTGCCTTGCCTTTACCCCGTGAGGGTGCGTTTCTTCGCAGGCCTCCTCGTCATCGTCCTCATCCCCTTTTCCACACTCAGTACGGAAAAGCATACGAGAGTTTTACTTAATCAAAAAATATATATATTTTTTAAATTAAGTGAAGGCAAGGCAGAGGTACGCGCCTTCACCCCTACTGACACACACGGGTGCGGTGGAGGTTAGACAAGAGATCCTCGCCCGCCCCTACGCAGGCCCTATCGGAGCACCCACCACGGGGCATAGGTAATACGAGCCGCAATACGAGCCGCCTCCGCCTCTGCCTCTGCCGCCCTCTTCTTCTTAGCAAGTGATGAAGAAGAGCAAAAAAATAATTGAAACGGTAGAAAATAAGCAAAAAAAATTATTATTTCTTTTGAATGGAGCAATTTTACTTAACAAATTATTTTAAGATAAGATACACCGTTAAATCTTTTTTTATTTTTTTTCTTTTGAACAGGCTTACGAATAAAACTCTTATTCTCCTTATTTCCCGCCTTGTTTCCGAACCAAACAACGCCAAGTATCAAGCTACCTTCACATCGTATCTGTTCACGGAGAATTTATACAACATTTATATAAAAAATTGACACATAATCTATAATATTTGAACTTTTTAGAAACAAAAATTCATAAGTTCAACAAATTATGTTGAAGCCAAGCCATAGACCATTTTAACAGTGTCGATGATTCTATTGTCCATCATCAAAAACAATGTGGGTGTACAGCTTAGTACATAAACAAAAGTATTCTAGCCCAAGTCGCGCCGACAAAGCATTTTGCATCATATTATTGCGACGACGATCGCCTTCTCACCGAACACAGGCATTGGAGACAGTAGATCCTTAGGATTTTTGTTTCCCTATCTATTCAGGTTAGAACACAATTAGAAATTATCACGAAGCTCCAAAAAGAAATACAAATTCATTCAGATTGTCAAATTTACAGCAAAATTGTTCACCACTCCACAGTAAAATACACAAAAAATTTAGCTTGAATGTTTGTTTTTGACGACTTCGCTATGTCCGGCCGATAAGATTACAACTGTTTGTTTAGCATGATTTACAAGAAACAATCAGTAAATATATTTATTACCCATTTAAACATTTTGGTGATCTTATGCCAAGAAATAATGACTTTTTTTTTTTTTTTTTGGTCTAATGGTTCTTGGTATTAAAATTCTGCGGAACCAGGAGCCCGAGGGAAAGGAATTGCATCCCTTATATTCTCAATTCCGGTTGCCAACTGTACAAGTCGTTCGAATCCCAGGCCAAAACCAGCATGAGGAACTGAAACAGGCGCCAAAAAAAAAAAACGGAACATTAGAGACTACTAATATGTTATCGGGAAAAAAAACTCAAATCAAGCAATAAGATTTTGAGTATTAGGGAATGTTTGGCCCAGCTGGAGTTTCTGGAGAGGCACTATTTAAGTATTAGTACGCGCTTGCTACAATTTCAGTTAGAATCCTTTTCTGGCAGCAGCAGTAAGTAGCGGCAGAAGCTTGGGCTTAAATCTTCTGGTTTTGGAACCTAGAAACCCATTTCAGATTCAAGCCACAGCAAAAGCAGTAGAATGTTTGTTTGCGAAACACTCTTAAAGAAGCCATTCCAGAAGAAAGGCCAAATAGGCACTTTGGTCATTGGTATGCAAATAGTCCCAGAAAACATCCAGATGTATAATATCATAAACAACATATTGCAAATCAAGATATTTCATGAACATCAATGAGAAATAGAGCCAAGATTTTGGCTATAAAGATGAGCAGGAATTCCAACCTGAGCCAAAGCGTCGAAGATCGAGGTACCACCAGTAGCTTTCCTTGTTGAGATTCAACTCATCCAATCGAGCTTCCAGATAATCAAGACGCTCTTCTCTTTGGCTTCCACCAATAAGCTCACCAACCTGCAATGGATTCTGATCATTATGTTGAGTTCAACTGAAAAGCATTTAACAGAAATCCGTTAAGCAAAAGTTTCTTACATATACGCGCAAATACGTATATCAGTCTTAAGAATCTAAAGAAGAGACTAACTACATACATGCATGCATACATACATAAATATACACAGTTAAGTACCTACATAAGATTATATATACATGAATAGGTATATAGGTATATAGGTATGTGGGGTTTGTTTTGTATATTCATGAGGATTTATAAATGGGGTTATGCAATTGTATACAATTTATGTATGTACAAATGTACATCTGAAAATAGGTGCGTAGGTGATATCTAGAACAATAGTTTGTAGTTACCCTAGGAACCAGCAGATCCATAGCAGCGACCGTCTTCCCATCAACATTTTGCCTCATATAGAAAGCTTTAATTTCCTAGCAGCAAAACGAAACCTGAGAGATAGATTACAAATATCTTCTCGAGATGACTAAATCAAGCCTTTTTAATACTACATACCTTCGGATAGTCTCTGATAATTACTGGTCGCCCGCCAAAAGCAATCTCCGTGATGTATCTTTCATGCTCACTTTGCAAATCCAATCCCCACTTCACCTATCAATTAGAAGCATTCGGGTAAGAATTTCTTTTATTTTTAAATCAACCTTTCAGCTTTTCTAATTAAAAGTTTAGGGTCTGTTGGCAAAAGCAATAAAGTCCAAGGGGTGTCTCTGCATTTAGCCCAACATAAATGTAAATTTTAATATTATCTCCAAGCATATTAAAATCTTGTGGCCATCTACGAAAAGACGAGAATAAATATAACGTTAGAAATATGTGGAAGATTAAGCAGATAATTTTATTTCACGATAAATAATAGCTTATACAAATCCAAGGACAATCGAAGATAATTTTATAGAAATACATTACCGGGAACTCAAATTTTCTTTTAGCTCTAATAAGCAGTTCAATTGCATCCGAATATGTCAGCTGAACAAAATTTTTCTCAGCCACATCCTGCGAACAACAGTAAAGAAAATATTGAATGCAAGACAAAATAGCTGTACAAATTGTTTTGCTCCACATTTGCCATTACAAAGGAACCTACAAATAGAGTAAAAGAAATTAACTAGAGAATATACATTTAATCTGTCTATTATTCCTTTCTCAATCCATGTATTAAAGAAATCCATATCTTCTTTGCAGTTTTCTAGAACAAATTTTACCTGCAGAAAAAGATAAATATTAAAATAGGAAAGCTACTATGAACAAATAAAAAGATAATGAAGGGACTTCTTCATACCAAAACAAAAGATATAAAAAGAAGTCATTTACATGCATACCCTTGCAAAATTATCTCTTCACATATATATATATCCCCCTCAAAAATTGGCATTTTCATGCATGCCCCTTGAAAACTCAATTTATTTGCATGTATTCCCTTGTACTAACAAAATCTTACCCTTTTAGATAGTTTTTTTTTTTTAATTACAAAACTTATTTTTGCCCATGAATTGATGATTATCCAGATTAGGACAAAGTACTCTCATAAGAAATTGCTCAAGGGGTACACACAAAAATTCTGATTTTACAGAGCATGTATATATATATGAATAAAGGATTTCGCAGGGTACAACTAAAGACCTCACACATAGTAAAAGAACCATTATTTTGACATATGCATCAAGCAAATGCTCATAGATCTGAAGAGAAAACCTACTACATACTGGAGATAGGCAGTTGCACAGGCCATGTCATCATTCAGATCGGCGAAGGCAAGCTCAGGTTCAATCATCTTTGCATAAGATAGAGAATGTAAGACCCAATGTTCAAAATTTTCAAGAACTGGGCATATTACCTCAAAAAGAAAAACTCTGAAAGGGTGGTAAATTGTAATTTACCCAAAATTCAGCTAGATGTCTTGAGGTGTTAGAATTTTCTGCCCTAAATGTAGGACCAAATGTGTATACCTGGAGGCAAATTAACAAATTTTAAGGGAAATGATATAATGGTAATCAAAATAATGAAAATTTATAGATTGTGAAAGTGTGCATGGTGGCCTGATAGAGAAAAGAAAACATACATCAGAAAGAGAGGATGCATATGTTTCAGCATTTAGTTGGCCAGACACTGTCAAGAATGCCGGTTTCCCAAAGAAGTCCTAAAAGCAAAAAAGATGACAGGTCACGGTTCTTGTTGCATAAGTTATGCTCACATAATCAGCAAAATGAAAGCAAAGCTCCAAAACAAATCAGCACTTCAACATCCAGAATGTCAGAAGATTTAATATTGAAAAGTAAATGTTCGTAAATTCTAACATGTCATTTATACAAAATTATACACGACAAGCAAGGTTCGAAGTGCCGTGGCACGGGGGCGTGCCGCTCGCCGCCTGGCACGGTACGGTACCGGCACGCTCCCGTGCCGACACGTGGCACGCTTGCGTGCCGATGGATACGCATGACCTCCCAGTGGCACGCTCTGGCACGGTTTTTTTTTGTTTTTTTTGTTCCCAATAAGATTTTATAATATTGTTTTGAACTGTTTAGTCAAAAAATTATGAATATTGACTATATATAGCTTACTACACTTACCAATTGACATACTGATAATTGTTTTTAATATATAAAGTACAACTATATCTCATAGAGAATAGAAATAACAATATAATAAATAAATTCTAAATAGAAATAACTATATCTCATAGAGAATAGAAATAACTATATCTCATAGAGAATAAAAATTATGAATATTGACTATATATAGCTTACTACACTCACCAATTAACATACTTGTTAGTTGTGACTCAAAATCAGAATCGCTTCGATATTATGATTCAGGTTCGCCGACGGCTTCGCGGTGCGACTTCGAAATTTTGTGGATGTCTGTGGTGTTTTCGCCTAACTTTTGAAAAATAATTTTGAATTTAAAATATTTTTTTAACTCAATAGAATGTTTCATAATTTTATTTTCAAAGTCTCATTATGATTTTTAAAATCAATTTTTTTATTTTCAAGCCCCAAAATTAGAAACAACTAAAATATACTTTTGGAAATCTGATTCTAATTTTCAACTCGATTTTAAATTTTTATTTTTATATTAATTTTTAAATTTAAATTTAAATTTTAAATATTAAATTTTATATTAAAATTTTTAAATTTTAAATTTTAATTATCAAATTTTAAATTTTAAATTAAGATTTTAAATTTAGATTTAAAAATTTAAAATTTAAATTTAAAATATAAAATTTTATTTTTATATTTTAAATTAAAATTTTAAATTTTAAATTGTTTATGCAAATTTTAAATGTTAAATTTAAATGTAATTTCAATTTTAATTTTGAGATTTAAATTTAAATTATTTTAAAATAAAACTAAGTAAAATTATATTATTTATAAATAATAAAAAAAATTTGACATACAATTTTATAAAATATTTTTTAAAAAATAATTTTTTCATTTAAATTCAGTGATCAATAATTTTTAATCAAAATTAATTTTCTAAATTAAAATCCAATTACTTTTTCATTCCCCACCCCCATCCTTTTCTCATACCCCACCCCCTCTCTCTCTCTCTCTCTCTCTCTCTCTCTCTCTTCTCTCTCTCTCGCGAAGTAACAATGGCGGAGAGCTCAACCCTAGTGCGAGCTCTGTGCCCTAGCCTCATCACCGCGCAGTGCGCTCGCCGTTTACCTCTCATCGCCCCCTCGCCTCTCCCATCTCTCCCCGTCCGCGGCGTTGGAGGAGTGGCGTGGCGGGGGCGGGGGTGAGGGCGAGGGCGATGGGGGTCCTATGCCGTGCGATCCATGGCGTCGTCGTCGTCGTCGTCGTCGTCGTCCTTCGGATCGAGATTGGAGGAGTCGGTGAAGAAGACGGTGGCGGAGAACCCCGTGGTACGGATCCTCAAGAAAACGGGCCGTGCCGGCCGGCACGGGCCGGCACGGCACGCGATACCCACCAGGGTATCGCTCTGTCTCGAGCGATACCCTGGGGTATCGTTCGAGACGGGGGGGGTCCGAGACCCCCCCTGTACCGTGCCCCTCTTTGAGGGGCACGGTACGTGCCGCCCGTGCCGGCCCGGCACGGGCGGCACTTTAATCCTTGACGACAAGACAAATTATCGGGTTCGTTACGAAGTGAGTCCCAGAAGTTTGACTCCGATTCATTTAGATTATTAATAATTTAGTCTATGAAGTTCGTTCTGTATAGCATTTGGTCCTTCCATTAGTCTGCCACGTAACGAAAGAAAAAAGCATGACGGCATCATCATCATAAAATTCTCTAACAGCGCCAACCTCAGAAATCAATCACGTCAGGCTCATCAGCAACTGTAATGATTATGCTGAGCCGCACGTGGCATTCTTTGTCAATCAGTAGACTGATGTACTGACTAAACTCTTACGTAAGGCAATCTTTAAGTAATCTATTGTCAGAAATTGAAAATCTGAAGTCATTGTTTACTTCAGAATTAAACTTCAAAGGATCAAATTCATAATTGACCATAAAATTTGTGCAGCTTGATGATAGTTGTTCTTTGTAAAACTGCCAAATGCCATTTAGTCATCTTAAAGAGTGCAGAATCCCAAATCAGAAATCAATGTTGACCAAAATCAAGGAAACAGAGAAACATAAGTACTAATAGGCATATAGTAACAGATAGAACATGAATACTAAGAGGCATATATAATATTAGATAGCCCTCACCTGTGACCAATCAACTTTACCATCCTTAGTAGTAGGAATGGTACTTATTGGGCAATCATTACCTTCACGAGCGTTTGACATCTGTCATACATGCAAAAATAGAGACAAGAAAGTAAAAGAAAAAGCCAACCAGACATCTGTCATATATACAAAAATCAGTGACAAGAAAGTAAAAAAACATCATACAAGTGTTTAAATCCGTCATATAGACGCATGAATTTGAAATTGTTAATGATCAATTATGTCACTCTAACAAAATTATACTAATTCTTCTCTCATTGCTCTCAAATGGAAATTTGCAATCAGCATCGGCGTCATTATCTCTTGCTACAATCTCTCTATGACACTCATTATTCTATTTCTAGCATACTATGATGCCATGAAAAATATTGAACAAAAATGGTTAAGCGAATCATTCAAGTAAGCTTTTCACTTTATTAAATTATTTCACTACCCTTAAATATATTGATTTGCTTTCTTTGGTAAACTGTCACACAGATTTTAATTTCATACTGAAGTTTTCATCATTGCACTTAAAGCTAAAAGAATCTCAAGATAATGCTGAAATTTTCATCATCAGATATAATATTAACTTATACAGGATACACAATTTACAGTGTTCACAACAGCTGAGACATGTGCACACAATTAAAAGTTTGTTCAAAGTAATGAAAACAGCGAAATGCATACCAAAGTAGTAACACAGAATTGTTCTCCCGCTCCTTCACAATCTGAAGCAGTGATAATTGGGCTAGAGATCCAAACAAATCCATTTTCTTGGAAAAATTTGTGAGTTGCATAAGCCAATGCATTCCTCACTCTTGTGACCTAAATAAGCACCAAATGGTACAAAATCATCACTTTTATATTACACCAATAAAACAAGCTTGTAATAATAAGTGCCATACGAAAAACATAAGGGAGCTAATTATATATCCCAACCAAGGATTTAAGTGCCGTGGCACGGGGTCGTGCCGAAAACTTGCCGGCACGGTACGGCACGGTGCGTGCCGAGCCGTGCCGATGAGTGCCGGTCACAAAAAATACATGCGTGCCGACACATAATGGCATGAAATATTTAATTTCTTTAGCAATAAACTTTTTTAATTGCTTATTATGTATCTTTATCAAATATTTTGAACTTTATTAGAAAAATTACTTAGTAATTTTATGAAAAAAGGGTTTTGAACTGTGTCATCGGCACGGGAGCTGTATCGTGCCGGTATCTTGTTGGCACGGTACGGCACGGTAGATACGGCCCGTGCCGATGGATACTTAAAACCTTGATCCCAACAAAATCATTTATTCCAATATATAGCACTTTAGAATCTGAATGTTCATACACACACACTCAAAAGTGCATTTTCTTACAAAATGACCCTTAATATATGTTGGGTGTCATCCAAGCCTTCTCTGTTAATCTCAAAGTATATGGGTATATACAACAGTAAGTTTTTGAGGAGCATACACGAAAATTCAGATTTTGCATGGGTATACATGTAAACAAAATTATTTAGTAGGGGTATATATCACACATATACTTCTTTTTTTTTACTTATGTATAGAAAATCTACTGATAGTTACTACAGCAATGAAAAGCACAACAATAAATTGGCGAAAGAAAGAGACCATACTGAGCCGAATGTATTTGTTCGAGGACGAAGATGAGCTATGGTTCTCAAAAATTCTCTGCTTGCTCTTTTCTTTTGTATAGGATACGTCAACGGGTCACATTTCCCAATCTGCAAGAAAAAGAGGAAAAGATAAAAGAAATGTGATTTCCATGACCGAAAAGGTAAAAAAAAAAAACCCACCAGAAATATGCATGTCAAGATGCTTGTCCAATAGATGCCTCACTAAATCTATGAAATGTGCAAAGATTAACTATATTTCAGTCCAGATTATAGTAAAATGTATACCTCATGCTCTCCTGAATTTTTATTTTTTCAGCTAGAGTAAATTACATCATTGGTCATTTAACTTATCATGAAGTTTCACCTAGATCACCGAACTTCCGTTTGTTGCTATGTAGTCATTGAAATTCAATTTATATTTCAATTGGGTCACTCAATTTAACTCCCATCTAATTTTCCTAAAGGATGGATAGCTGATTTAGCTACCACGTCATCTCTTGGAGATGACATGGCTGCTGATTTTGATGTCATATCATTTTTCATAGATGATGTGGCAATTGAATCAACTACCATATCATAGCCTGTCGATGACATTGTAGCTGAGTCAGAAATCATGTCATTCCTCTGTTAGAGAAATTAAATTGTCTGACAGGTAACCCGAGCAAAACAGAAATTTAAAGTTCAATCCCAACTGTAACAAAATAAGGTTGGGCAACCTAAATGAAAGTTCACGATAAATCCAATGAACAATTGTGTAATTCATCCTTTTAAGTTCTCAAAAATGGCAGCCGTCATATTTAAGATAACCGAAGAGATGCCGAAATAATTACTTTCTAAAAAAAATTACATCATCATAAAATAGATCCACTGGTTAAAGAGCTCAACACATGGTTTCAAAAGGAAAGAACAAGGAGTTGAGGTCAGTTAATTACCATGACAAGCCTTGCTACCTTCAGTTCCACTTTCTGCTTAGCACCTTGACTGCTAACCACAACTCCCTCTACTAGTACAGATGCCCCAGTTGTTACAGTTCCTAATTCCACCTATTGAAATACTCAGTACAAAAATGCATAAATTTTCTCATCATAACAATGCTAAACCATCAATTAATTCTCCGCAAATTGGGCAAAAATTCAATTCCTCCAAAACAATAATAATTCAATGCTAGATATGAACACAGTTTATACAATTTTAAAAAGGTCTAAGCTTATTAGTTATTATACAACAAGATAGATTAAGCCGACAAGAAAAGAAAGATTGCTACCTGCTCATAGCCTTCAGCATCAGGGGTCATTACACATTGCATATTGGAGAGGCAAGAACCATCATTTACCTAAAAAGTGTGAAGTAGAAGAAAATTCAATGATTGATGAAACAACAAATAATGATAATATATTTTTGGCCGGGGAAGCGAAAGAACAACAAAATCACATTTAAATTTACATGCTACAACAAATTTTTACTTAAGCACAAGCTACAACAAATTTAATTAAGAGATGCTTCTCGCAATTACCTATCTTTCCATGCGATGAAGTAGGTATTTCAAAACTGAAGAACTTAAGCACAATGAACTAAATAGAAAAAATTAGTGCGTGTGTGTGCTAGTACATGTTGATGATTTGAGCGTAAAAGATAGCAAAAAAGGAAGAACATACAATGAATTAAAAAATAATGGATAAATTTTACATAAGCTCATAATGGGAAAAATTACTTTTCACAATTGTACATAATAATTTTCTAGGAAATTGATTGTTCAATCCAATTAACAGAGTGAACCTAATTACATAACATTTTCTAGGAAATTGATGGTTCAATCCAATTAACAGAGTGAATCTAATTTCATAACACTTTCATGTCTACACAACGTACAATTTTGTAGTTTTATTCAAATTGATTAAATTGAACCGTAAATAAATTTTTTCCCATGTATGTCCGAAGCTTGTTGGCCTATCAATTCTCTAGCTTTCTACAACAGTTTGAGGGGCCAAAATTGAGGCCATTTCTACTATTACTTCAGATAACAGATGACTTGAGATGACGAAGCAAAATTTTCTCACTGATTTTCTCTTTCCAAATCATTTAGTAATTTTTGATTGTTGAAATTAAGTGACTCATACTAGTGGATATATGTTGATTCTTAGCATTCGTTGATTATCTACCTGTTGATAGATACTTAGATGTATTCATCCTACCGCTACCTGTTTATTGTTGTTGTCGTTGTTTTCTGTGTGGTGGCATGCGTGGTTGATGTTGTATTCCAGATGCTACACCGTACATGTACAATAAAAAACTCTATCCGAGTCTCTATCAATGTGGTGGGCTTGTGCACGTTTCGGGGTGTCTTTGATGTTTGTTTAAAAGTATAAATATATATACGTTTTTCGCTGTTTTCCGTAAAAAAGATTTTAAAAAAGAATCCCAGGGAGTGACAAGATAATTCGGTACTCTTTTGCAAATCTATTTTCAACCCCTTAAAGCAAGGGACAAATGATCTTCAATCACACATACAGGAAATATATTAGATATATTATACTCAGAGACTATAACTATTCACCTATACAATAACTGATGCTCCACTCCTTCCACACCATTATTTCGCAGATTTCGTGTTTCAATTGTAATGATATGGGTCTTGAAGGAGCAGAGAAAGCCACTATTGAGAAATCCTTAATGCTTAAATCCCTGCAATAAAGTAATATCTAATTAAAGATGAAACAATAGTTATCTAAGCCGAAAACTGCATCTTCCAACGCCAAGCAAAATTTAATTTTAACCCATTCCTAAGTAATTCAGCTACAAGAGCACATAAAAGGTAAAAATGTATGGCCCCTAACACAAGAACACATAAATGCACAACATAAATAAGAATACATAGCATTCAGATGAACTGATGCGTAAAACAACAAAGAGAAGATGTAATGCCGCATCCTCACCTCGATAAACGTGACGCTACTCTGCACCCGACAAGTCCGGACCCATCCCCTGATCAGGAGCTCCTTCCCCAACCACTCCAGCCCCTCGCTCGCCCCGCCCTTCACGCCCGCTATTCTCAGCCGCCTCCGGAACTCGCGCACGCTCTCCGCCGCCGCCGCCGCCGCCGCCTCCGGCGGCGCCGCCGCGTCGGCGTCGGCGGAGACGGTGCCGCTGCAGAAGAGCCTCCACCTCGAAGGAGCAGCGTTGGGGATGAGAGGAGGAGGATGAGGAGGGGGAGGCAGGGGGCGTAGAGGGGCGGTGGATCTACGGAGAAGGGTTTTAGGGTTTCGGGTGCGGCGGTGGACGAGGAGGGGACTCCCGGCGGAGCGGCCGCGGATTAGGGCGGCGGGGGCGGCGGCGGCGGCGGCGGCCATCATCGTTGTTTTCTAATCGCTGGTTCGCGGAGTTCTTCCTATCTCTTGTCACTGGCTCTCCCTCGGGGCTTTTTTTTTTAACTAACCTTAAAAAATATTAATATTTGTAAAGTAATCCTTGTAATTTTTTTTTTTTTTAAACTAATTCTGCTTTTGCCAGCAGGGCGCCACGGAGGCTGGAGGACCCTGAAAACGCTGAATCCTGTGAAGATGCTGAATGAATCAGCGCCTTCACTATATGTGCTGAAGGCGCTGAATGGTTCAGCGTCTTTAACATTTATGTTAAAGGCACTGAATGGTTCAGCGCCTTTAACATTTATGTTAAAGGCACTGAATGGTTCAACGCCTTTAGCAGTTATATGAGGACTTATCCAAATTTCTGCGAAAATTGGTCAAGTCCTCACCTCCTTCATAGTATGTGCTGAAGGCGCTGATTGATTCAGCACCTTCAGCGTCTTCACAGAGTTTTTGTGAAGACGATGATTCATTCAGCGTCTTCACAAAGTTTTTGTGAAGACGCTTAATGATTCAGCGCCTTCAGGTCACCCAGCATCCGTGGCGTGCTGACAAAAGCGGAGTTACTCTTGCAAATATTTTTTTTACAACGTTATTTTTTAAATTTCTAAATTTATTAGGGATAATTTAAAAAAAATCCCTCTCCCTCGCTTTCGTTATTCTCTGACGACGTGCGCACGTGAGTTGCACGTGGATTTCCATTGGTGGAGTGAATCGCTGAACCTTGTGCACCACATCATCTCACTATTCTATCCTCCATTCTTTTGTGAAAATTTAGCCAATGGATTTACTGAATTTTCTAAATTCTGAAAAAATAATTTTTATAAAATTAATTTTAGTTAAAAATTATATAATATTTGATTAAATTTAGATGAAAAGTTAGATCAAACACTAATCATGTTCGAAATGACTAAAATTTTTTTTGGACATATGAATAAATTATTTAATAATATAATTTTTTTAAAAAAATATTAATATTGTGATTCAATATTGGGACTTGGCCAAATATTTAAAATCGAATAGTATTTTCAGTGTTCAAAGTTAATTTTTTCAAAAGAACAAAATTATTTTAATTTTAGTGGTTGGATGTGTAATCCTACCAAATTATGAAAGAAATAAAAATTTAACTCTCATCTCCCATCATTTAATAAAATTTTCATACCAAATAGGTTATTGTAGGATGAATTTTTTTGGCGTTCAAAAAAGATCTAAAAAATAGAGATGTTTAATCTTTTACTTGCGTCATTTTTTAGAATTAAAGAAAAGAAATGTTAGTTGTATTTAGAGAATGTTTTGGTGCTTTAGAGGAATTTTTTTTTTTTTTTCTATAAAATCTTATCGATACTTGTAAAATATTGAAAATTATTAATATAAAATGATATTATTTACATGTATCTGGTGAGAAAAGAAAGAAAAATAATACAAATTTAAGATTTTAAATGAGTTAGAGACACTGTAAACTCTTTATTTCAAATCTTCATCTTTCAAGATTAGGGATGACAGCACGGCGGGGCAGGAATAGGGACCCTTATCCTTCCCCATCCTTATTTTTGTCCTCCTTTTTCTGAAATTTTTTATTTTCGTAGAGATCTTACATATTTTTTAAAAAAATATATTAAATTAATATTTAATTTAAAATAAAATAATATTTTATTTTATTTCAAAATAGCTTAAATTTTATTTAATTATGAAGTTTTTTTTTTCAATATCCTCATCAAATTACTAAAAATATATAACAATTAAATATTATGTAGCTAATATATTAAATAAAAAATTAAATATATTTAAAATATTTAATTAAATTTAAAATATTTTAAAATATTAAAATTAACTTTATATATTTATAAATATATTAATAACATATAATAATATATATGGATTATTTTACTGTGATAGAAAATTTGGCAGAGCAAGAAGTAGTATCTCTTTTCCAGGGAAGCCATCGCCGCAGAGACAAAATTCTTTTCTTTTCCGTTCCATTCAGAGCAGATTCATGCGATGACCCAAATTCACAAAAAAAAATTATCATCCCATCACTTGTTTTTATATGTTAAGATCAAAATAGTTAGTCAATATACATCTAACCAAACCCATTAAATCATATAAGGTAATGGAAGTCCATTTTTTCAATAGTAAATCAAAATAGAAATGATCAGTGTTAATTTATTTTATTTTATTTTATTTTTATCAAAATAAGAAAGTTTGAATATATGTTACAAAAGAGATTTTTTTTTTTTTTACACTCTTTTCAATCCTTAGTTTCTCACTGCACAACTTAAATGAAAATAGTCAAATTCTGGGAAGAAAAAAAAAAAAAAAAAAACCATCTGAGTGATTTTAAGAAAGAATTATACAAAAAATAGAAGTTGAGTGGTCCAATAATGATGTGGTGGACAATGACCAATCAGTAATTTTCATCTCTTGCTGGGCTTCTCTGGGTTTTTTTTTAAAGAAAAATGGTTTTTTTTTACACCACAATTTATATCTTATACCACATTTATATTTATTCTAAAGTGAGTAAATTTTACTATTCACTTCGAAGTAATTAGTGAAAAAAAATTTATTCTTAGATGAATAGGACGTGAATCTTACACCATATTTGAACTGTGCCATTAGTCTTGCTCTTTTTAAAATGTCACTTATTTAAGCTATAGTAAAAATTTATTTATGGACGTATCTATCATATAATTAAATTTTTATTTACAGAACTAAGAATTAGTTAAAAAATTGAAACATGGCATAAAATTATTATTGTTCATTTGGACGAAGTGTGACAGTGAAGTACTGATAATTAATAAATCACAAAATTTTATACAAATAAGAACTATGATAATCTCAATTCTAAAGCAAACTTATAGGCCAGTCGACCGGTTCATGAGTAACTCGACTTCAACTCGAAAGTAAACTCGCTTATATCGGACTGCTATTCTAATTAGCTTATTATTATCTTACTCATGTTCAGCTTGTTAATTAACATTCATAGTGAGGACCTGCACATACAATTTGACTTGAGATCGGCCAAGGCCCATCATGAGCTAGATTGAGTCTAATGCTACAGGTAGTCCACTCATACTTCTACGAGTAGATTTTGAGTTGAAGTGGATTTTAGGTTGAATTATTATAGTTCGAATAAAAATTACTTCACTTTTGCTGTTTATTTCTGTAGCCATGTGGTATGTCCACATTGGCTGGTTCTAATTTGGCTCAATCCATATCTGATATGAATTAGGATTTATCCTTTTGTGTTAAGGATAAGATCGGATTTATCCTTATATGTTAAGGATAAGATTATGGGTTAAAGATAAGAATATGTTTCTTATCAATTAAGAAACATATCTTAATCCATATCCTAACCGATATTCTCTTATCTCTACGTGAGAAAGATAATATCCTAAGGAGTCATAACAATCTATAAATAGAACCCCTTTTCCTATACGGTATAGAGAACAGACGATACACAAGGAGTGTGGACATAGAAGAAGACTCTGGTAGCCCTCTTCGCATCTGATCCGATGACGATCCAAGAATGGTAGCCCTCTTCGCATCCGATCCGATGACGATCCAAGAAGGCTAGTAAAACAAACTATCCGATCCGGCTTTTGATTCCTGGATACGTTGGCTATCCAGTTTGTAAGTTTTCGCTGCCTTCTAATTCCAACAATTGGTATCGGAGCATGTTTGCTTGTTTTCGCATGAGATCATGCCTGTGTTTGTTTGATTTGAAAATATTTCGTTGATCATATTTTTTTCGTAGATTAGTTCTAAAAGATTTTATATTCGTTTTTCTATGTGAAATTGAATTAAAATAAATAAGCAAATATGAAAGAAAAACTAAATTAGTTTTAGTTTATATTCTTTTATATTGATCACGAAATATTTTTTATTTACATCTGTTGTAAATAATTTTTTTTTATATACTGTAAATAATTTTTTTACATTCGTTGTATATATATTTTTATGCTGTGTGCATTATTTTAAAAAAAAAAAGGTCGAGATATCGGCCCCGCGCTTCGGGTGCAAGGGCCGGCCACAGCACCCAAGCAGGCGTGGGCCCCCGCGCTTCGGGCACAGGGGCCCGGCCAGCCTGGCCCACGAGCGGGCTCGGGGCCAAGCGCTTCGGGCGCAGGCCCGACCCAGCCCGCGGCACCCCTGCTGGCGCAAGCCAGGCCCGGCTCGAACCGGGCCCCCGCGCGCCCTAGAGTGGGCGCAGGGCGTGGCCCAGCCCGGCCTGCTGCGGTCGCTGGGCTCGGCCCGGCCCGGCCTGCGTAATCGTAGACAGCCCATTTATTATTATTATTATTTTTATTTATTTATTTATTTATTTTTCCTGTGTGAAAAAATAATAATAATAATAATAATAAATATATAATAATTTTTTTATGCTCCTATGTGATGCGAAATTTTTTATTTACCTGTGGAATTTAAATATATATATATATATATATATATATATATATATATATATATATATATATATATATATATATATATATATATATATTATGCATGTGTTGCATACCTCATATCTTGTCTGGATTTAAACTTTAATGCTTTTGTAGCTTGTTCTGAATCGTTATATGCTCTTTTGGTGCATATAAGTACTTGTGTTCTTTCGGTGTTTTTCCACAAAATTTAATTTTAGAAAAGCGGGTTCGGGGTGTGCAGCATTCCTTTAGAATGTTTTCCTGCAAAAAGTGATGCAATAATTAAGGTCATGTAAGAGGAATGTGTTTTGCACATCATCGACGTTTTTCAAATTAAATTTTGGCGCAAGCACTTATTTTTTTATTATTATCTGTGTGATATGAATTCTCTAATATCTTAAGATAAGTTCTTAAAAATATTTTTTAAAGATGTGTTCTTTTAAAATGAATGAGTTTCGATTTTTTTTTTTTCAATAAGTTTCAAAATTAAATAAGAAAAAATTAATAAGATTGAAATTTCTTGAACCGACACTGGGTGATGATTATGAGCCTGGCGAAATTTTCAATCCCGTTGTGAAGGAGATATTTTTTCAATCTTGTTAATTTTTTGAAATATGTGCCTAATGTCCAAACCTGTTTTTGAATGTAGTGAAATGGCTTCAAAAAATGTTATAGCTGACCTAAAGAGGGGTGATAAACTAAACGAAAAGTATTATGACATATGGCACAGAAAAATGCAATACCTGCTTAATGAACAAGGAGTTCTTGAAACTCTCTCTGTCAAAATGAACGTGCCTCTAGATAACTCTACTGCAGAACACCAGCATGAGCAGAATGCCTATGACAAATGGTTCAAGGAGGATCATACTGCTCGGTATACTATGTTGTGTGCCATGCAGGATGACTTCATTGGACAGTTTGAGACATATGAGACTACCAAAGACATGTGGGAAAAATTGAAGATTGCTTTTGGGCAAACTTCAGTTACGAGACTATGTCCCGTAAATCTACCAAAGACAGTGCATTAAGGACCCGAAGCACCTAATGGTTGAGCACCTTCGTGTGATGAGCACCAAATCAGATTTGGGACCTTAAGGCTGCTGGAAATGAGCTCAATGATGAGCAACAGATTCTCGCGGTGATTCGTTCACTACCGGACCTTGAATGGTCCCAGATGAAGCTCCTGATGATGCACAGTGAGGGCATTAAAATGTTTAATGACATATCACGTCATCTCGAGCTTGAGACAGAACGCTTGGATGCGAACCGTTCTGTCGCTCTTGTTGCGCGCTCTGAGAAGCGCGGTAGGATTGCACCCAAGCGAAAAAAGCGTTACAACAATAGAGCGCAGAAAAGTAAAAATCAAATTCCTCATGATGGAGTTGGAAAGCGCGACAGAGGCAAGCGCGCTGGCAGCAGAGAAGTTGAGAAGCTAAAATGCTATAACTGCAAAAAGAAGGGTCATTTCGCTCGGGATTGTTCTGAGCCGAAAAAGGTAGCCCTACTACTCTCACACTGTTTTGTTTGCTCTTATGCTTTAGTAGCTAATTCTCTTTCCGATTGGATCGTGGATACAGGAGCAAACAAGCACGTAGTGCGTGATCGAGCGGGATTTGTAGATTATCATCGAGTACCGACTGGCACACAATTTATCACCCTTGGGAATGGCTCAATGGAGGAAGTTATTGGAGTTGGTTCATACCGACTCAAGTTGCGTGGTGGCCGCACTTTACTTCTTCAGGATGTGCTATATGCACCCGGTATAAGATGTAATCTATGTTCAGTTTTAGCTTTGCTACATTTAGGTTATTCTTTTCATTTTGACAGAGACCGCCTTGACATTTCCTTTCATGGTACTTTATTTGGATATGGTACATTAATAAATGATTTCTTTAAGTTAGATTTGGAGGATGATTCACTTGCTTTTGCTTCTTCTTCTTCTTCTAATCTCTGTGATGAATCCGTTAAATGGCATGCCAGACTAGGCCATATAGGTCAAGAAAGAATGAACAGACTGGCTCAAGTAGGCCTTTTGGGGTCTCTCGCCAAAGTTGACCTATCTGTGTGCGAGCCTTGTCTGGCTGGGAAGGCATGTAGAAAGCCTTTTGGTAAGGCTACTCGTGCCTCTCATCCTTTGGAGCTGATCCACTCCGACATTTATGGGCCAATGAATGTGAGGGCCCGGCATGGTGCGTGCTATTTTCTCACATTCATTGATGATTATTCCCGTTATGGCTATCTGTATTTGCTTTCTCACCATTCTGAAGCTTTAGATTGCTTCAAGCGCTTCGTAGCGGATGCTGAGAATCAAATAGAAAGAAGTGTAAAAGTGCTTCGCACTGATCGAGGATATGAGTACTTGTCTGATCAGTTCAAGACTTACTGTGAGCAAAAGGGCATTATGAGACAGCTCACTATTCCAGGTACTCCGCAATAAAATAGTGTTGCAGAGCGAAGGAATCGTACTCTACTAGACATGGTTAGATCTATGATGGCGCATGCTCAACTTCCTATAAGTTTTTGGGGAGATGCTCTTTTGGCTGCTGCCTATATTCTTAATCGAGTCCTTAGTAAATCAGTGCCTTCTACCCCATATGAGTTGTGGGAAAGGATATTAGGGTTCAGCTAGATATGTTCACAACTCATGACCCTGGGGCGTGACACTCAGCCTCTCTATTTATAACTTATAACATAGAATTATATTCCAATTATATTTATTTTAATTATAATTTAAACAATCAAATTTAATTCTAATCTAATTAGCATTATTTCTAACTTAAAATAGATTTGAAGCTATAAGGGATTTATGAGCATGAAATCGAAGAAATATGTTGGGATTTAAAAGTGGGGAAAGGATATTAATTAGGACCTCTTTCCTTTTCTCCTGTTTTTTCATATTAATTTTCTTAATTACATTCCTAATTAAATGTCTACGAGTACATTAGAGAACTAATTACTCCTATTTGGCTCCATTTCATACTATACAGTACATGTAATAAGAGATAAGAATTTAATCCTATACATGAATATATTAAACACTTTTATTTACGTGCATGATGGATTGAAAAGTGAAAAGCATGATAAATTGATATGTTATGAAAGAGATAATGTAACGATCCCGCTCACTAGCAATAATAACTCATTGGGTCTAAACCACAGCCCTAAATACTTAAGCCCAGTTATTATTACTAGTGTTCATGTCTCTTATAAATCCAATCACAATTTCATCCACATCCGATGTGGGACTATTGGGGTGCCACATATGAGACTTGTCTCGCTAGTCCTGTCATCTAGACCCAGGCTCAGCCGAGACTCGCCACACACTTCCGGCTGATTATTGATTCTGATACCAAATATAACGATTCGGCCCACTAGCATAATTCGTTGGGCCCAAAATACAGCCCAAAATATTTAAGCCCAGTTATTATTACTAGTGTCCATATCTCCTATTAACCCAACCACAATTTTATCCATATACGATGTGAGACTATTGGGTGTCACAAACTATATCTCTCCACACATGATAGATTTGGAAGACGAAAAGCAAGTGGAAATGACATGTTATGTAATAGATGAGGAATTAATTGAGAGAATATATTTAAATGCTTATTTTATGTGCATAATAAATTTGAAAAATAAAAGACACATGAAATTGACATGAGATGCCATAGTCGAGAATTTAATTCATTAGAATATAATGAAAATTTTTTACTGAATAAATATCCAAGATTACGGATCAAACTCACAATTTCACAAAAGAAAAGGAATATAGAATTAGCTATGATACAATGTTATACAAAAATTTCATTTGATAGGTAATGGACTGTGAAATACATTTCACAGTATACACTTATTAAAAAATGGGCTTTAGCTAACCCAACACTAACACCTGAACCAAACAAAAAAAATAAGGCTAAATTACAGAAAACTCCCCTCTAATATCCCGCTTTTTCACTTTACCCCCCTGTCATTTAAAAGTCGACAATCTGCCCCCTCGTAATTACCGAATTGTGCAATAACCCCCCGCCGTCAGTTGACCGTCAGGTGACCGTCAGTTTTTTTGAAAATATAATTTCATATACCCAAAATACCCTTGGAAAATATCCCTTAAAAAAAAAAAAAAAAAAAAAAAAAAAAAAAGAAAAACTTCGGAATAGAAAAAAAAAAAAAAAAAAAAAAGAGGAGGGCATAATGGTCATTTTACCCCATCCGTTAACGGTTGTTGCCCCCTAAAAACATTTCTGAAATTACGAGGGGGCAGATTGTCGACTTTTAAATGACAGGGAGGTAAAGTGGAAGCGGGATATTAGAGGGGAGTTTTCTGTAATTTAGCCAAAAAATAATAACAAATTAACTATGCAAACCATTGATTAATTTTTGCAAGGATTAAAGCAAGTAAGCAACAGTATATATATCATACAAATATAATCTTTTATGAACTTGGATACAATATATTAAAGGAAATTAGGAGCTAATTGTACGCACAAGATAAACCTTTATTATTTTTCAAATGCATAGGCTTCTTCACATAGATATATAGAGCCATTAAAACTCTCTTTAATTAAGTCATTAGCTAGTGTTTTAATTTTTTGATAGTAGATTAGTAGACACTATCAAATTCAATGGAGGCCTCTCCTCAGTTCCAAGAGATCCAGAGGCATTGAACTCGAGAGAGGCTGCGGGTATTATTCACTCTCGAATGGAGAGATGAGGGTCCAGACACTACAACAAAATTAGATTATATGGACACATGTTTGTGACACTTTTGTATAAGTGTCCTATCTATATTCCGTCTATATGCAAAATTAGGTTATAGATGTATCGCTATACACCCTAGCGACGGCACATATAGCAACACTAATAACTGTTAGATGTATGCCCTAAAAGCCAACTTGGCCGATATATATATTCTTTCTAGAATATAAATTTGTATTTGACATTTTACATTATGAATGTTATTGATTTTTTTAAATTATATATCTTACCAGAAAAATTTATTATAATTTTTATATAATATTAATCATTTTTTACATATAAATAATTAACACTAATTTTATATATTATCTAATTAATTACATAATATATATTACAATTATTATATTTAAAAAGTTATAATACAATATTTATTTATCAATTTTTAATACATATAAAAAGGTAAGGGCATTTTCGTCTTTTTACTCAAAAGTCAACTATTTATTCCTCTTATTCTTCAATCCCAACCAAATACTATTTTTCTTATACCTGGTACTATAACCTAAATCCCAACCAAACACTATTTTCATTTATCCTATCTTATACTCAATTTTATACTTATACCTGGTACTACTAATTCTCACTAATCAACCAAACGATACCCTAAAGAAGTGATAAATCATAGTGGCTATCATTTAATGCTTTAATAGGGGTAAAATTAAGAATCAACATAAGAACCCTATCAAAAGAGGATATCTTCGTAAATAGCCCTACCTATTTCAAATTATCAATTAATAGGCATGTAGCGAAAATGTATGGTTTTTTCTTTATTTAAGGATAATTGTTTTAAACTTTTAAAATTTTAATTTAAAATCTAAAATTTTAATTTAAAATCTAAAATTTTAAATTCTTGTACATATATAATGAACCATCTAAACTTATTTACTGCTCGCCGAGGAAGCTATCCAAACAGTCGAATAATAATAATAATAATAATAATAATAATAATAATAATAATGAAAAGCTCATGTCATTTTTATCTTCAACAATTAACTTCTAATAATTTTTTCTAAAAAAAAAATCCTTAAAACTGTTTTGGCACCAAAGAGAAATTAATTCATCAATCTGTTCATGAGACTTGTATTCGTCAAATCGATAGCATATAATTAAACTTAGATATTAAATAATTAAAAAAAATTAATATCAAACACTAAAATTTTAAAATTTAAATGACAATATGCAAATAATTAAAAAGGTTATCTAGCCCATTAATATAGCACACGATGGAAATTCAAGTTTATGTGAGAGTTAATTTGATCCATATTCTTTGTGGAAATATTAATTATAAGATTAATTATTCAAATCACATGAAATCAAGAGTAATTCACTCTCACGTAGTAGTGCATGATCCCACAACAATTAACAAAAGGATTAATCCAAAGATAAAAACAAGCACACACACACTCACTCACACGCGCGCGCACACACACATTCTCTCTCTCTCTCTCTCTCTCTCTCTCTCTCTCTCTCTCTAACAAGCGCGCACACACACACACACTCTCTCTCTCTCTCTCTCTCTCTAACAAGCACACACACTCACTCACACGCGCACACTCTCTCTCTCTCTCTCTCTCTCTCTCTCTCTCTCTCACACACACACACACACACTCACACTCACACACGCTCGAACACACACACACGTACGTGCACACCACTTCACGAAACACATGCATGCATGCAGATAAAAGCAGAAGTAGCGCGAATTTTAAAGCCAAGCACGTACGTAGCTTAATTAGCACTTGAACCCGGGGGGAACGCCCTTGCCACAGTAGTTGAGGATGAGGGTGAGGTCGACGGGGAGGTTGAGGTTGATGCCGAGGATGTTGGCTTTGATGGCCGTGCAGAGGCAGACGGCAGCCTCGAGGTCGACAAGCTCCTGCAGGAGGGAGCAGCAGGGCAGCTGGGGCCGGGCCCCGACCTTGGCCTTGATCAGCCCCAGCACGTTCGCGCACACGCCGAGCTTCGTCAGCGCGTCACGCGGGCACTTGCCGCCGCCTCCCCCTCCAGAGGGGCTGGGGGGAACTGGCGTCGGGGAACTGGGTGGCGGCGGCGGGCAAGGGGCCGATCGAGGCAGCACCCTGCAGGGCGAAGAAGATGACATTGAAGGCGAGAAAAACCGCGGCGGAGGCCATGACCACTGGTGATATATGATCGGAAGTTGTGATCAATTTTAATCTAATTACAAGTGTTTGTACATAAATTTGTGATAGTTGTGGATGTTTATAAGGTGTGGGACGAAGTATTTATAGCCGAAAAGAAAGAAAGAAAGAAAGAAAGAAATGTCGGTGAGTAGTGGTGATTTTGTCATTCAGGTTTTAGCAAGAGAACCCGGGACCGCGCGCCTTCAGATTTGAAAAAGTTTGGCTCACCCGGAACGACTTCGTTTCGCTAGTGCCAATCTGGTGGAAGGAAATTGATGCCAATCGAGGCCGGCAGGGCAGCATCCTCACCTTCAACGCAAAACTCCGCCACTGCCGTAAGCGGATCAAAGATTGGTGCTCCTCAAACTTCCACAACATCTCCAAGGCAAAGCGGGACTCTGTGGAGGAGATCCAGAGGCTGGATTCCCTGGAGGAACACCGGCGCTTGACCACAAGTGAACTGGATTCTAGAAGGGACCTCAAGAATCTCCTAAAGGGCATCATTAGTGAAGAAGAGATTCTCTGGAAAACCAGAGCCAAACAACACTGGCTCAAAGAGGGGGACGGCAACACCAAATTCTTCCACGCTATGGCGAACGGTAGACGCAGGGTAAACCGGATCGGAATCTTAGAGGATGAGGGCCGTATCTTCGAAAGGGAGAACGACAAGGGGGACTACTTCTTCCGTAAGTTCAAGGACCGCTTTGCGCCAGCCACCCCAACTTCCTCCTTGTTCGGGGACTGGAGCGACCTATTTCCCGACAACCAGGCGCTGAGCGCGGAGCATCTAACTTCCCCGTTCACGCTCGAGGAGATCAAGCAGGCAACGTTCCAGATGAGCGGGGACAAAGCGCCGGGACCTGATGGTTTTAGCATGGCGTTCTACCAGAGGTTCTGGGAGGTGATCAAAGACGACCTAGCCAACATCTTCGAGGACCTTTACTTCGGTCGCCTGAACACGGGTCCGATTGACTACTCACACATCTGCCTCATCCCCAAAGCGGAGGGGGCCAACTCTGCCAATGATTTCCGGCCTATCAGCCTCATCAACTGTATTCAGAAAATCATTTCCAAGGTGCTGACGAACAGACTTGTCAAAGAATTGGACAAGATTATATCCCCTACGCAGTCCGCATTTGTCAAAGGTCGGTTCATTCTAGATTCCTTTGCCACCGCGAGTGAGTTAATCAGTTGGGGAGTGAGCAAGCACATCGACTGCGTTGGAGTCAAAGCAGATTTTGAGAAAGCCTTCGACCATGTGAACTGGGCATTCCTCCGGCACATCCTCCGATGTCTAGGAGCGAATCAAAAATGGTGCGGGTGGATTGACCAGTGCATTTCCAATGGCAAGGTCGCCATCCTGGTCAACGACACACCTACCAAGTGGTTCAGAATGAAGAGAGGCCTTCGCCAGGGTGACCCACTTTCATCTTTCCTCTACCTTTTGGTGGCGGAGGGCCTGGCGCGGTTAACCAACTGGGCCGTACGCAATAACCTCATTCAAGGGGTTGGACCCTCGAGGGAAGCGAAAACTTTCCTCATCCAATTCGCCGATGACACTATCTTCTTCTGCGAGGCGAAAGCTAGGCAGATTCGCAATCTACGCTTTCTTTGGCTGACCTTCGAGTGGGCCTCCGGTCTC
This sequence comes from Tillandsia fasciculata, assembly GCA_029168755.2. Classification (NCBI taxonomy): domain Eukaryota; kingdom Viridiplantae; phylum Streptophyta; class Magnoliopsida; order Poales; family Bromeliaceae; genus Tillandsia; species Tillandsia fasciculata. The sequence goes on along the minus strand of CM054937.1, from coordinate 4,984,182 downwards.
AAAATCAACAGGGCCAAGTCGGCCCTGTTTTATATGGGCGGGGGGTCCAACAAAGGGGAAAGACTCGCGACGCTACTTGACTGTAAATTGGGATCGCTGCCAATAAAGTACCTGGGCTTACCTTTAAAGCAGGGCCCCATCCCAAAGGATGACTGGCAACTAATCATCAACAGAATTGAACAAAAAATTGCAGGGTGGCAGGCAAAGCTCTTATCTCAAGGAGGAAGGCTCACCTTGGTTAACTCAGTGCTCTCGAACCTACCCTTATACTACTTCTCTGTCTTTAGAGCGTCAGTCTGGGTGCTTAAAAGAATCGACTCACTGAGAAGAGCCTTCTTCTGGAAAGGTCAAAAATCTATTTCGGGGGGAAATTGTCTGGTAAATTGGAAAACGATCTGCAGAAGCAAAAGGGACGGGGGCCTCGGCGTTTTGAATCTGGAGAACTTGAACATTGCTCTACTAGCGAAGTGGTGGTGGAGACTCTTCACCGCAGACTGGACACCCTGGGGGCCGCTTGTAAAGGGCCTCTACTACCGCCGCAGAAGCCCGCTTAACGAAGGATCCTCGTTCAAACCCTTCTCGCTTTGGTGGAGAAGCGTAGTGGGAACCAGGGAGCTCTTCAAATGTGGCACGACTAGGACGGTGGGGAACGGAGAATCGACAAACTTCTGGTCGGATATTTGGGTTGGGAACTCGAGCTTCTCTACACAATTCCATAGCATCTTCCAGCTGGCTACGAACAAGAACCTCCGGGTAAAAGACTGCATCGAACACTCTGGCTGGAACTGGGCGAAGATCCTGGAGGGCATAAACCCTGAAACCCCAGGCCTACAAGGCCTTGAGGAACAGACTCTGCAGCTGAAGCTGGCCACGCCAACTATTCACCTATCCAACAACAAAGACGATTTCCACTGGCGGTGGGCGTCGTCCGGGCTCTTCTCGGTTAAGTCCCTATACAGCTTCCTTCAAGACAGCGGGGTTGCAGATACCCGACTCGCCCATCTCTGGAAGATTAAGTCGCCTTTGAAAGTAAAGATTCTCATCTGGCTTGTCCTTAGAAAAAGGGTGCTAACTAGAGACAAACTCCTTCAAAGAAACTGGATCGGAACCTCCACCTGCGTCCTATGCCAAGAAAGCGAGGAAACTGCGGACCACTTATTTGCCTCCTGCACCACCACTCAGGCTCTGCTGGGCTCTCTGCTACCGAACAAAGCGGAAATCCGCAGTAGCCTAACCGTTGAAAGACTGTGGGAAATGCATGCACTCAAGAAAGGGGGCCTTGGCAAGAGAGCTCTCATCTCTATCGCAGCAACATGGTGGTCCTGCTGGCTGGAGAGGAACAAAAGGATCTTCGACAATTAGAATCGCTCATTGCACCAGATCCTCACGGACATCAGGCTTCTTCGGTCGCACTGGACCAGATTTTGTAACTAGTATTTTTTTTTTTTTTTTTTTTTTTTTTGTGGGGGGGGGGGGGGGGGCTGCCTTACGGGTAGTCGCCTGCCCCTCCCTTCTGCTAAATTCAACCCTGCGATGAATGAAGCGGCAGCATGCTGCCTTTCTCTCAAAAAAGCAAGAGAAAAGACAAAATGGAGCATGTGAAATGTGTAGGATTTGGTTGTTTTTAATTAGTTGGCAAAATTGTAAGAAAAATTTTAAAATAATATTATTATATTAATTCTCTTATGATGTTTGTTGAATGAATGGATATAATTTTGAGTGAAAAGATGTTGTTCTAAAATCAAAATATGTGATTTTTAATGAGTGAATGTAAAAGAATGTGACTTTTGATAAAAGTATCATTAATCAAAGGTTATACCTCTTGATGAATTAATGTGATTATTAGAAGTTTTTTTCAAAATAATTTTTTAATATTTTGTAATTTGTGAAATAATTTTATCAAAATTTTATTTATAAAATTAACTTTGCTTTTGCCACATCAGCATCTCGTAGGGTGGGCGCTCAGAAAGTAGTGAATCGTTCGCCGCCTTCTTAAAGGCGCTGAATTAGATTCACCGCCTTCACACTAACCATACAAAGCACAATGAACTATTCACCGTCTTTAACTATAATTTTCAGACTTAAGTCAATTTCAAATAAAATTACAAAAAAATATGTAAACAAAATGAAAATGTGGATACGAGTAAAATTTTTAAAAAATTTAGACAGTTATTATAGAAAGATAAGATAAAATAAAAATGTAGGTACCGAGTAGTTTTTAAAAAATTTATTTTGTTATTTTTTTTTAACTAATAGAAGAAGAGAAAGAGATAAAATATATTTTTAATCATAAAAACTTGATTAAAAATTAAATATTTAAAAATTTTAGGTTGTTATTAGTTAGTAAATAATAACAACTTAAATCTTTTAAAGATCGGATTCATAACCATATTTTCATTTTCTATTATCTTTCTTTTTTCTTATATTAGTTAGTAAATAATAACAATCTAAATTTTTTTAAAATATTCATATTTACGAATAACTTAAATTAGTTAGTGGACAAAATAATCTAAATCTCTTAAAGATTTGACTTATATTCACATTCACATTTTATTTATATTAAATACGATAAATTATTTACCGTCTTATAGGGTTATGGTGAATACGGTGAATCAAGAAGGCGGTGAACGATTCACCTCCTTCTAAGCGCCTACCCTACGTGGCGTTGATGGGCCAAAAATAGTATTAGTTTTATAAATAAAATTTTGATAGAATTATTCACAAATTATAAAATTTTAAAAAATTATTTTAAAAAAAACTCCTGATTTTTTTAGTAAAATGATTAACGATAAAAAAACATAATTTTATAATGTGTCTCTTCTTGCCATATATATATATATATATATATATATATATATATATATAATTATATATATATATATATATATATATATATATATATAAAAATTAATTTTTATATTTATTGTGTTTGATTTATATAATCAAAAATAAAAAGACTAATTATTCATTTCATTATGATCGATCAAATAAAAAGTTATAAATTAAAAAGTCAAATCATGAAATATTCGTTTATAAATTCATATTTCAGAAAAGTCCCGTGTGTGATTTATATAAGCCTAGAGTACTGATCACTGCTGAAAAAAAAAAAAAAAAAAAAAAAAAAAAAGTTGAGAAAGAGAATTCAAATTTTAATTTATAATATATTTTTATATATTTTTTTTTTGCAACTTAATAAAGTAAACATTTAAAAATCCGACTTGGTGTGTGCAAACACAGTCCTGAAATTTCAGATATATATTGGTTGATTCAGTACTCTTTTCATTTTTTTTTTATTTCATATATTCTTTTTATATTTTTGCTACAACAAAAATTAGCTACTTGTGATTAAGAATATGTAGAGAATGGCTCTGATAGGGTTTCAGAGAGATACCAGTTGTACACTCAATTACTCAAAAGTAACGGATAAATTTCACAATGACACAACAAAAAGTTTAGCCTGGTTAATTTTAATGAAAAAAAAAAAAAAAAAATTTAAAAGATACTCATGCACGTAGAGTTGCTCTTAGTTAATTAGTTATTTAATTGGTTGTGTATTTAATATGTATATGAGCAAGTGCTTAAATGATGGAGTGTGAAAATGGAAGGTTAATTAATAACTGTTAGGAAGAGCCCATAAATATAAACAAAAATGATCAACACACAAAATAAATAAATTACAAATATACATTAAAAATTAAAGAGATAAATTTTTACAAAAAAAAAAAAAAAAAATTACGAATGTTAAAAAAAAAAAAGTACAATATATTATAACCTATTGTCCGAGTTCTCTACTTCTCACCATATACATTTATTTTTTCTTTCTTAATATAATTTTTCAAAATTTATTGTATTGCTAAGCTATTCGCTAATCAAAAATATAAAATTAAAAAAAAATTATTAATTTCAAGGCATATTTAATAATAATTTTTATATACATAATTATTTATTTAGATTATTGTTGTTATAATTATTATAAAAAAACATTCCAATCAACCGTCCATCATTTAAGATTTGTACATTAGTTAATTAAACCGTGACAATCGATCTCGAATAGCTCCAATATATATAATTTTTGTTCTAATTATCCGATCATATTTATAGAGAGGTATATATATATATATATATATATATATATATATATATATATATATATATATATATATACGTTGAACCGTAATTATTTTTGAATTGAGCTTCTATATTTTTTAAAGTATCAAATGATTAGTGTTTATAGGTTTTTAGTCTTTATATAAAAATATGTATGATTAGAATGATAGTAAATTTTTTAAATTAAGTTAGTGGTCGATGAAATAGAATGATCTAAGTGATAAAATTAATCAAATAAATAAATCTAACGGTAGAAAATTTACCAACACCAATTGCTTATCTTTTATAAGTGTTCCTTTTGTGCATCTAAACCTCCTCTTATGTTGGTTAAATTGCATTTTTATTCCTCAAACTCTAAGGCAAGAAATATTTTGATGCTTAATTAAATATTATCATATTATAATATTTAACTTTAATTTTTTAAATTATTATAATTAAGTCTGATAATTTAATGTAAGTAACAAAATACTTATTTTCACCTGATATTATAGTGATGTAGCATCTTAGGTGTGAAAACGATTTTCACTGATATTATTATTTTTTATTTTATATTTCTGATTTATCGACAGCTCCGTGGTACGATAAAATTTAAAAACAATTTGTGAAAAAATATATATATATATATGTAGTGAAAGCGGAGGGCTCGAGCGACTATTTTTTTTTTTTTTTTTTTTTCGTATAGTAATATTTTCTCCCCCTTTCTCCATAATTTTTTCTCACAGAAGATTTTTCTACTTAAATTCTTATGTTCTATTTTTGTATGCACTTTGTGATTTATCCACTTTGTAATTGCAATTCTTTTTTGTTTGTGAGTTGGTCATAACATCACTATTCAACAAATTACATGGGATTATAAAATTTAATTATAATAATTTTAAAAAATTAAAATTTGATAATCAAAACGTCAAACTCCTTAAGGGCGCGTTTGGTAAGGGGGATAAGGGGGGAATACCCCCCTTATCCCCGTGTCCATACCCAAACGGGGACAGATTTTGGCGGAATCCGGATTCCAGGCGTGCTGGAATAGTGGGTATGGATCCTGGAATTTGAATTCCAGGAAATTGATGGAATTAGCAGGAACCCAACTGCGGCGCGGGGTTCGAGGCAACCATGCTTAATTAATCAACCATGCTTAATTATTTAATCGATTCCTAAATTCTAATTTCTAAAAATAATTTTCTAAAATTAAAATTATTTACAATATATTAAATAAAGATAATTAAAATATTACCATTTAAAATGATTACTAAATTAGAATATTTAAAATTTATAATCTTTCAAAAAAATAAAAACTCTTACTAAATTCAAATTTTTAAAATTTATAATATTACAAAAATAAAAATTTTTAAAATAAAGATAAATTACTTAATTACCCTTGAAGCAAAAGACAAAAACAACTCTATTTTGCATACCTAATAACCATTACCTTCTCAAAATGACCTACTATTGTAGGTCATAATTTAAAAATAATAAAATCTGAGTCATTAAGCATGTATGGATGAACGCTAACTAAAAAAAAATATTTAGGAGTATGATTCAATTATATATTATAACAATTTTTTAAGACAAAAAAATTTCTTTCATCTTTTCATTTGCCCTAATATTGTAAATAAAAGTTCGCTCCGATCTTGATCTATCCTAAATAAAATAATAAATAAAATAAATAGTAAAATAAAAAATTAACTTGTGTTAAATTTTTTTCTGTCTATCAAAATAATATGGTTAGATAAAAAGAAAAAAAAAAATTTGTTAAATAATTATATTTTTAAATATTTTTTACAATTTTAAATAATATTTTTCAATTTATTATTAGGTTGATTAATATAATAAATTATTTTATTTATATAATATATCATAAAGGGCAAAATAGTCAATACACAAATTTATCACTTATCAATTCTTCTTATTCCTCTATACTCAACCAAACACAATTTTTACCAATTCTTCTTATTCTCCTTATTCCTATATAATTACCAAACACAATTTACTTTAATTCCGGTATAACTCATAAATCGAACCAAACGCAAATTTACACTAATTCCTGCTAATTCCAGAATCTGTACCTATCCCTGGTATAACAAAATTTTTCTAATCCCCGAACCAAACGCTACCTAAAAGTCTATCTAGGTGTGAAAACATTCAATTACTCTAAAATGGTAAGCTTCTTACTAGAAAATTAATAGTATTTTAATTAGTTGTTCACTACAACAAAATTAGGTTATGGGGACACATGTTTGTGACACTTTTGTATAAGTGTCCTATTTATATTCCATCTATATCCAAAATTAGATTATAGGGACACATTTTTGGGACACATTATAAAAATGTGTCGCTATACACCCTAGCGACGGCACATATAGCAACACTTATAATAAGTGTCGGTATTTTTGTCAGCGACACTTTTTTTAAATTTTAGAAACATTTAAAAATATCGCTATAGCCTAATTTTGTTGTAGTGTACGTTGTGTGTTTTATTTTTTAATATTTAATATTTTTGTTCATGTGTGAATGTAAGACTTGTTGATAGGCTTACAACTTGGGTGAGTTCACATTGCTTTTGATTGCAATTTCATATAGTATTAAAATAAAAGATCCTGATTTTAATTAAATCCTACTAATTGCTAGGCTTTTATTTCATTTAAGTTTTTATCATTTAATTTAACTCTATCTTCATCAGTGTATTTATTTCATCAAAGATAGAGAGCGGTGTAATAGTTATCGGTCATATATTGTCCACTTTTGTTGTTCAGTTTATCGATCTTCAATCCAAACTCAAACTCTCCGAAATACCACAATTGATTTTCTTTTTTTAATATTTAAAATGTATGTTTGAATTGGTGAAATTGATTAGTTAAGTGTAAGAATATCTTTTACTTAGTAAATTGTGATAAAATTTGATTAGTTGAGTGTTGGTATCTCTAATGGTTTCATAATTTAGAATTTTGTTGTTGCATTATTATTATTTTATATACAAAAAAATAATTTAGCTATTTTAAATTACATCTTTTAATTATATAGAAAATAATTTTATATTTTTCTATTTTTTATATTATAGTTTATTATTGTATATTATTGTAAAGTAAATTACAGGTTAGTTTACCAAAAAAAAAAAGTACAAAAATTTAATAATTTTCGATAAAACAAATGAAAATTAAAATTTTCAACTTTTACATTAATATTTTTTTTTCTATCAATACCAAACAAATAATAAAACTAAAAAAACTTCAAGTTTCTCATCAGATTCATAACTATATGAATAAAGAACGATAGAAAAGTAATTTTTATTTCAACTCTAATTCATCGGAAAACTCACTACAACAAAATTAGGTTATAGGGATACATATTTGTGACACTTTTTTACAAGTGTCTCATTTATGATTTATCTATATCCAAAATTAGGTTATATGGACATATTTTTAGGACACATTATAGTAATGCGTCGCTATACACCATAGCGACGGCACATATAGCGACACTAATGACAAGTGTCGCTATTTTTTTTAGCAGTATTTTTTTTAGTATTTAGCAACACTTAAAAATGTCGCTATAGCATAGTTTTGTTGTAGTGACTATTTCAATCTTTTAGCGAAACAAAAGAGCAAATTGAACTCAGATCCTGAATATATTGAACCCAAGACCTCTGATGAGAAGAAAATAATGTCCAAATTAATTCACATATACGATTAATAGTTTGGATATGGAACTAAGACAATAAAAATAAAGAATTGATATAATACTATTTGATCCAGAAAAATAAGTTCAATCACATTTTAAATCCATGCATGGATATATTATATATATAATACAGTGCGATTAGCGACTTCGTATAACACTCGTGAACATGATCATGGGCTTTTATATATATATATATATATATATATATATATACTATATATTATACTATATATATATATATATATATATATAGTGGAGAAGAATTAGTAAGAGTGATGAGCATAACAATTAATTAATTTGTTAATGTGTAGAATGAGTTATCATTTGAACAACAGGTGTGTCATATTTTTGGAATTAAGTGCTCACGGGCTAAACTAATTCCTCAACAGCTATATCAACATGTGGGCCAGTTAAAACCTTCCATGTTTATGTATTAATTATGTTTAATATGATTATTGACAAAGAAACAAAAAGTACAATTTGTGATTTCAAATTAACTTGCTACATCAAACAAGAATGAAAGGAATTTTTTCAGTAGCTTTCCATCAATTTTTGTAAATTATATATTTAAGCTGATATTTTTCTTTCAATAGTTTTTTTTTTTTTTTTTTTTTGAAATAAAATTAGCTGAAAATGTGAAGCAACTAGACTTTGAACTCGAGTCACGAATATTAACCACCAAATTCTTTGCCACTTGCACTAGGGACGGTTGATTTTTTTTTCTCTCTCTTCTCCTCTTCTCTTCTTTGAATAGTTACAATATATATATATATATATATATATATATATATATATATATATATATATATTATAATATATATATATATATAATATATTTGATAAGTTGTATATATATTTCATATTTATGTTTTTAGACTATTATTTATGATCAACAATATTAGAAAAATAATTGTTTTAATAATATCTGTCCATTGTATTGTGTGGATAATTACAGTACTAGTGTATATAGAATAGTTTAGAATAACGAGTGCAATGATATCGGATGGTTTAAAATATAATTTTATTAATATATAAACATATTATGAACAAATTATCTACATATTTAAAAGCATAGGTATCTCTATATTTATTTTATCTAATGAATGTGATTGGCTCGCTAGTTAGCGTACTAGTGAAAATGGTGCAGACCTAAGCCGCGTTTAGGAAAGAAGAAACATAACCGCAAAAAAAAAAAAAAAAAAAAAAAAAAACCCGAAGAAACACTAATTTTTCAAAAAAAATATATATATATTATTAATCAATTTTAAAATCTAATTATATTAATATTACCGAAACATCATATATATATTATATATATATAATACTATATATATATATATATATATATATATATATATATATATATATATATATATATATATATATATATGGGGGGTAATTTTCTATATATTCCTAAAAAAATTTCTGTTTTCAGATTTACAGGCTAATATTAAAACTACCCTTTTTACGTTTCAACTTCTTTCCAAAATACCCCTGAAGTTAAATTCTGTTAGTGTACCGTTTGGAACTACCGTTATCTGTGTGTAATTACTATTTTGCCCTTTCAAATATACCCTAAACCCTAAACCCCTAAACCCTAAAACCCTAAACCCTAAACCCTAAAACCCTAAAAAATTCTAACCCCTAAACCATAAAACCCTAAACCCTAAACCCTAGAACACTAAAAAAATCCTAAACCCTAAAACCCTAAAACCCTAAACCCTACACCCTAAAACCCTAAAAAAAATCCTAAACCCTAAACCCTAAACCCGGACAAAATAGGTATATCTGATAGTTTTCAATCCGATTATTATTTAACTCTAGTTTAACCCTAGTTAACTTAACAAAGGGAAACGGTAGGGGTATTTTTAATAACGGTGGAACGTATGAAGGGTATATTGTAAAGAAAAAAATAAAAGAGGTAAATCAGATATTTCTTCAGATTTCAGAATTACACAGGCAATTATTCCTATATATATATATATATATATATATATTATATATAGAAGAGAGAGAGAGAGAGGCGGGAGAGAGAGAGAGAGAGAGAGAGAGAGAGAGAGAGAGAGAGAGAAATTGATATCCAAATCCTATTATAATTGAAGATAAATGATTTTTAACATATTTTTAAACCTAAACTGATCGAAAATAACAAAATAAATATACTCAAAATAAAAAATATACATATAAATATTTCAAAAATAATCGTAAAATGTAAGAACATAAGTTTATAGGGTTGAATTTGGAGCCCACGCACAACGGCTTGACCATTTGCCGTGTAAATCTTGAATAATTTTTGAAAGATACTAAAAAAAAAAAATCAAATTCTTTTAGAATATAAAGAAACTAATAGACTATTTCATCAAATAACAAAATATTCAGTTAGATTATAAAATATTGTGTTACATATCAAAAATATTATGAAATTCTAAATCAAACTCGCTAAATCAAATGTATTATTATAAAATCAGGTAATGTGACATATACACTTCAGATAACATTCATATATTTTTTCCTCATGTTTTCTCTTAATTAATGACAAATTAATCACGCAACAAGCTATAAGTAATTTTACTTCAAAAAAAAAAAAAAAAAAAAAAAAAAGAAAAAAAAAAGCTATAAGCAATTAGTGATTTCAAGCTAGATCGACCTAATGCAATATATGGTTGATTTAGCTTCTATACGAGCAACATTTGTTTAATGAAAATTATATTCTCATTGTGATATTCCTAGATTAATATGAATTACTCCAATATAAACGATATAATATGATTAAATTTCTTAATTCGATTATAGTATTAATTTTAAGCGATGAATAGGAATAAAAGGTTAAGAAAGTTAATTATATTAAAATTAAATTGATTTTAGAATTAGTGATTCTCTAACTAATGACTGTTGTGAATAGAGCGTGAATGGCTCTCTACAAAATCGACTAATGAGATAAATTTTACGATTCTCTAACTGATAACTGTTGTGGATGGAGTATGGCTCCCCCCACAACATCGACTAACGAGATAAAGTTTGATATTTGACATTCTCGGAATATGAATTAGTTTTATATAAATAATATAATATAACTAAATTTTTTAATATTATTATAGTATTTTAGATGATGAATAAATTTAAAAAATTAAAAGAATTAAATATGTTAAAATTAAAATAATTTTAGAATAGGTGAATCTCCGAAAATATCCAATTCCAATATTTTTGTTTTGACCTGTGTAATAATGGACCAATAGGTGATAATTTAATACAAAAATAAGAGAAATAGTTAAAAAAAAAAAAAAAAAAAAAAAAAAAAAAAAAAAAAAAAAAAAAAAAAAAAAAAAAGGTCAATAGGTAAAACACACTGATTTGGTTATTAGTGGAATTTTAAATTAAGTCACATGCCCTTGTTTTCTTCTTCACTCTCGTGACACAATCTGGCACACAATTAAAAGAAAATTATTTTTTATAGATCTTACAATATTTTATTTATTTTAAAATAAAATAAATTTTATTAATAAATTTGAAATGATTAAGGTGAAATCTCAATTATTTTATATCGGATGGGAATGAAATTATGATTGGATATATAAGAGATCATCGACACTAGTAATAATAGCTGGACTTATATATTTTGAGTCGGTAGTTTAGGCACAATAAGTTATTATTACTAATGGGTCGAGTCGTTATATTTAATATTAAAATCAATTACCAACCGAAAGTGTGTGACGAGTCTCGACTGAGTCTGAATCTATATGGCAGTACTAGCGAGACAAGCCTTACATAGCCAAGTGATCTTGAGCTGACGAGGACGTCAGGTTTAAATGAAAGAAGTCTGTGACACTCCGACACTAGTAATAATAACTGAACTTAAATATTTTTGATCGGTGGTTTACACCAAACGAGTTATTATTACTAGTGCGCCAGATTGTTACAATTAGTGAACAAAATTTTATTATTGAATAGATGGAGTGTGTATCTTACACCCCATTTGAAATGTACCACTAGCATTACACTCCAATTAAAATTACAAGTTTTCTTTTTTTATCCCTCAATTTGTTATGTATTGGATATTAGCCCTCAAATAGATGATACTATAAATTTAAGATAAATTCTAAAACATTATTTTCTAATTATGTTGATGCCCAAAAAAAAGAATTTCCAAATATTAAGGCTATGTATGAATGTCAGAATAAGTTATCAAAGTATAACTTACTGGATATATAATTTTTTTTAAAATGATGGTAATTAAGATGTTTAATTTGTTGCTTTTTAAAAAAAAATTTGCTATAGTATGATAGATATTTAACCTAAAAAGTAGTTTATCTTACTCTAAAAGAAATAAATTAAAATCAAATATTATATTTCATTATAAATATTTAATCATAGTACTCTCTCTCTCCTTCTCTGCCAAATGTAATAAATTTTTTATATAAATTAAAAAAATATGCCGATCAAGATATTTATACATACAAACAAGATTAATGCTTTGTATACGTCTCATAGAAATTTTCTATGATGATTCAATTCATAAGAAATTATTATACAGAAATATATATAGCAAGAATTAAATTTTTAAAAAACAACGATAGTTACACATTTTAACATGTTGTCGGAGTTTAAGATCCTGAGTTAAAATTTGATTTAATTTTTTTTTCTCTTATCAAACATTTGTATTTTTTTTTTTTTTTTTGCCAAAAAGCTCTTCTTATTTATTTTTATCTATGACATTAAAGGTTTCATTGAGAGTGCTAGAGAGAATAGTTTATAGCTAGAAAAGTCAAAATGGGATTAATTAAGGAGAGAGAAGAGATTCAATATATACTAGAAAACTGAAACTAATAAATAGTTCTAAAAATAAAAAATAAAAAAATAAAAAAAAAATCTTCATATTATAATCATCTAGTAATTAAGACCATTAACATTATGACTTAATTAAAATATCTTGATAATTAAATGCCTTTATAAAATAGTTTTAAGGCTCCTTTTTCCAACTAAAGTTATAAATTGTACATTTGTTTTAGCTATTTGTCTTGTATATAATCTTATAAAGTTTTAAAATAAAAAAAATATTATTTCTTAAATTCTAACATATCAAAAAAAAAATGAAAATTGAGGTGCCGTTCAATCTATTCTTCAATTCTCCTGCTTAATTATCAAAATGAATGGAAGAGGGAAAAAAAAAGAAAAAAAGAAAAAACTGTAGATTTTTTAATTAAATTTGGTGCTTTAATTAATTAATTAATTAATTTCTTACACAAGTGTAATCAATAAATTCGTTTTAGGAGAAACATTTATAATTAACAGGGTCTAATTATTAAAATGGAAAGTTTAGCGGTGTCTTAATTTGTACAATTTTTTCTAAAGAATTAAGCTAAGTATAAACTAAATAGTAAATAAGTAAATGGCCAGGGACATAGACGTAAAAAACTGAACCCCTCTTTCCTTCCTTCCTGCTATATATACTTCACCTCCACCACCCTACGTAAACCACAATACACACACGTACTACTACGTCCTCATACTCCTACCAAGTTCGTGTTAATTGTGAAGTGTTAATTTCCGGGCACTCATCCACCTCAATGGCCGCTGCTTCGAACCTTCCTGCGTCCCTCGCCCTCTTCCTCGCCCTCAACCTCCTCTTCTTCACCCTCTCCTCGGCCTGCGGCACCTGCCCACCTACCCCGAAGCCTCCGAAGCCGAGCCCGACCCCTGGCGGCGGCGGCAGTGGAGGTGGAAGCGGTGGCGGAGGAAGCGGTGGCGGTGGAAGCGGAGGAAGCGGTGGCGGTGGCGGAGGAAGCGGAGGAAGCGGTAGCGGAGGAAGCGGAGGAAGCGGTGGTGGTGGGAGCGGGAACAGTAGTTGCCCCGTGAACGCGCTGAAACTCGGCGTGTGCGCGAACGTGCTGGGGCTGATCAAGGCCAAGGTCGGGGCCCCGCCCCAGCTGCCCTGCTGTTCACTCCTGCAGGGGCTCGTCGACCTCGAGGCGGCAGTCTGCCTCTGCACGGCCATCAAAGCCAACATCCTCGGCATCAACCTGAACCTGCCCATCGACCTCAGCCTCATCCTCAACTACTGCGGCAGGGGCACCCCTTCTGGTTTCAAGTGCGCTTAATTAATTTCTATGTTATGTTATGTTATGTTGTGTTGTGTGTGTGTTGTGTGTGTTTGGCTTTTATGGTTATTAATTAATTTGATGTTGTTGTGCTCGTACTATGTTTGTAACAAACAAACAAACAAACAAACAAAACTGGAGCATCATGCATGCATTGGGTGCTTTTGTTATGTGACTCATTTGTAAGCCTATGAATAAAAAGTTTCCTATATATGGGGATTGATCTTGTTACTATAATAAGGTCTACATGCATTTGATTAATTTGTTTCTAAATTTCTTTTTTTGAATAAATGTATACTCTTGAATTAATCTCTGATCACCATTAATTAATTCCAATCATCAATCATTCACGTACGACTATATATTAATTCCAGTTATCACCAGAACTACTACTATCTCGTGCTTCTGATTATGATCACCCACAAACACATAAATTTTCAATGGCATTGCATGCCTTCGATGCTCAATCACAGCATCGATCTCATAAACAAGCAGTTAATTCCGTCAAAACGGCTAAGGGATAATAAAAAATAATAATAATAATAAATAAATCAAAAAATATATATGTATTGTAAATGGTCCCTCTCTTAATTTCTCCAAACATTACATGATTTTCTTTTTTCTTTTTCTTTTTTGACAAATTAGTCGCATGAAATGTCCTGTTGTGTATTTGTAGCTATGTATATATTCTCCAACATTCTCCTAACGCAGTACTGTTGAACACGTGTAGCATTTAAAACTCAAAAATAAATAAACAAATATTGCATCAACTTTTTTTGTAATGCTCCTAACTTATTAACGACGCCCTGTATGTGGAACCTTCCAGATCGAGTGCAATGAAGCATCAATCAATCTATGAAAGAATTAAGTTATTTCAAAATTATTATTATAAAATTTACATACGGAATAACAAATTAATTTATTATTAACTTATCATATTATTTGAGTCACATCGTTAATTACTAAAAATTTATATATTTTTATTAATGAACCGTTAGTAATTTTTATTGAAAATATGAGCGCCACAAGTAGGACTATATATTCTAAAAAAAAAAATTTAATTAGTTCAGTTTCTGTATTTTTAAAAACACCAAATATTTGATACTTATAAATTTTTTACCGTTAAATCTAATTTTTTAACTAATTTTTTTTTTTATAGATTATACTATTTTACCGACCATTTATAAACTCTAGACAACTATTATTATCCTAACTGTCCAGTTCCTACAACCAATGGCCAAAAATTCACGCGGTGCTTTTACAAGTAAATTCGTGTTCTAATATGCCTAATAATTAGAAATCTTTAATATTTTTATTTTACTAATATAATTTCTATAATTATTCAACTTAAGTTGCATAATAATAATAATTTAAATATTTTAAATAAAAAATATTAAAAAATTTAAAATAGTAAATTATATATTTGGTTCTAAAATTAAAATCTCAAGACTGAAATGTCACGTGTCTCATAGCTTGAAGACCACCTTTTCTAAAATGACCAATGCTACTTGTAATATTATACATTCTAAATTGGATGTACAATCAACACTTCATCCGTCCAATAGATAAAATATTCCTCATTAGCCACTTCATCTATTAATAAAGTGACACGTCATTGAGATATACACTCCAAATATATATATATATATATATATAATTTTTTTTTTTTTTTTAAATATCACTAGCTGATAAACAAACTCTTCCAAAGAGGTGTACTTGTGAGGCCAACAACCAAAAGCAAATTATAATCCTACAATATATCACCATCCAAAAAGCTATATTTTTATCATTAGATTTTTTTTTTTTTTTTTTTTTTCATTGGTTTTGTAAGTTTAGCATTCTCTGGACGAAATGCCAAGTGGTAAAGAAAAAACCTTGATGAAATTATAATCTGCATCCGGCTTATAAATACATCTCATACGTACGCTACAATTAATACTAAATAACCCCTGTAATAAATAATAAATATACTAAAAACACGAATTTCTTACATTTAACTATATGGATCTTTCTCTGCCGCTAAATTACACGCACAAAATAAAATAAAATAAAATAAAATAAAAAAATAAAAAATAAAAAAATAAAAAAAGCAAGTTGAACATTTGGATCATGTTAGGTGAAGACTCCCTTGTACATTATATAAATTCATTATTTCTAATCCAATATGAGATTCCAGATAAAATCTCTACTAATTTTACACGCTAGATGACGAATATTATGCGGCCACTGGATTGGGAAAAAAAAAAATTGCAAACAGAATTTTGGTAGCCTATTAAATCCAACCAACTTTCGCAATATATAAATTAATTAAATTTTAATAGACTAAAAAAAATATCAAAAAAATATAAAATTTAATTTCTAAATAGTTTAAATTATCTAAATCATGTTCAACAGTGTTAATCGTCGATTTGGAAGCTTTATCATCGAAAACAAATAGATGACAAATAAGCAGTTTGCTACTTATAGCATTCCAACCTAGCTCTCTCTCTCTATATATATATATAGAGAGAGAGAGAGAGAGAGAGAGAGTTCGGCTGCAATATTATCGATAGCACCAAACAATTGGTGCTATCAAGTTTTTTGCCCTTAGAGAAAAGTATGTGCGATTGGAATTATAGTGATCCCCTAAAATTTTTACGATTCAACCAACCATCCACTAAATCCTAGAAAACCACTATCATCCTAACCGCATATTTTTTAATCCAATGGCTAAAAATTTAATAGTACCAATAACTTAATGCTATCGATAGTATTCCAGCCTAATTTTATATATATATATATATAATATATATATATATATATATATATATATATATATATAATATATATATATATATATATATATATATATATATATATATATATATATATATAGGGAGAGAGAGAGAGAGAGAGTCCAACTACAATGCTATTAATATCACCAAACATTTAGTACTATAAAATTTTTCGAGACTAAAATTATCCTTTTGACCATTCTTATTCTTTATTCTACCAATCACTCACTCACTAAGTCCTAAGAGACCACTATTATTCTAACTGCATGTTTTTTTATCCAAAACCCAAAAACTAAAAAGCACCAAAAATTTGATGTTATTAATAATATTCTAGCCTAATTTTATATATAGAGAGCTAAAAATACTTCTAAAAGTAAAGAGCAATGCTACTTGTATATCCAAAAAATAAATATAAATCTTAGATCTCTCCATCCAAAAACTAATATTTCACACTAAACTTATTAAATTTTATTAAATATTAAATATCTAAACGAAATTTTTTTTTTTTTTTGAGACAAAAGGCAGCATGCTGCCGCTTCATTCATTGGAGGGATGAATTAGGCTACACAAGTCAAGACAACTGGGTCTCCGAAAAAAAAAAAAAGAAGCATAGGCTAAGGAAAGATCACGAGCAAGGACAGGCAGCGGCCCAGGCTAAAGGCAGGCAGCTGCCCAGGCTAAGGAAAGTTCACGAGCGACGGAACATAAGATAGACAGGGGGCGGTAGGCCGCAGAAAACCTCCTGCCATTCCGCTCCAACCAAATATCTAAACGAAATTGTTTAAACGTTTTGAATTGAAGAATGTAAGATATACTCTCACTTTTAAAATGAACAGAAAACATCTTACAGAAATAAGCAAAACCCTTCAGTTCCACGGCATCCGAATTAAGGATCGACGTTGCTAAACATGATTTAGAAATTCTAAACTATCTGATCTTTATAAAAACTAAATTTCATAATTTTTCAATATCATTTTCTCCTTAGTATTCAAATGCTTGTGACTAATATAAGATAAATTTGTGATCACTTAATTACTAGAGAGGAAGAAGAGTCGAAAATAATGAAAGAAATGAAATATATATTACGCACCGTTCTGTGACAGCAATAAAGAAGACATTTCGGGTACGATTCTCAATTCACAAACCAACAATCCGACAAATCCGTGCGACGTTTTTACGAAACCGAATCACAGATTCACAGGAGAAGATCCGGGCCTGGATGATCAGATCAAAGAAAATTATATTAATAAGAAAAGATCATTAGTGTGAAAAGAAGAACAAATTAATAACAAACCATACTAAGACAAAGTTTGGCACCAAAATCAGGTTGGATATTCTTCCTTCTGAAGCAAAATATATATATATATATATATATATATATATAATATATATATATATATATATATATATCAAAAGTTTCAGTCCCGTGACTCTCCCACAACAAAGACAAGCCAAAGGAGTTTGACTGGTTCTTTGTCTTGTAAGCACATTTTAGGGTTTGTTGGGATACAATTCTGTATAATTATTAGGGTTTAGATTAGAGGATTGAGTTAGCATAGTTTAAGAAGAAGCAAGTAATACTTGATTATATCGGATGGTGGAATGTGGAATCAATGATTGACACCAGTAAACAAATTTAGCGTACTCGAACTTCCTCATAACCAAATTTTCTCATTTTTCCACACCAGCTATCTAGCGATGGTGGTGACCTCAGAATTGAACAATTTTCGAAGACTAGAAAAAGTATTTTCTTGTTTATATGATAGGAAAGTCCTCTAGTAGCTAGATGAAGATCTTCAATCTCGCTTTTGATTTGAAGAATCATATCTTCTATATTCTGAAAGTTGTTCGAGTATGGCCGTTTACTTTGAGGCTACTTGATGAGCTAGAAAATGAATTTCATCAGTGATGAAATTTGGTTTCGAAAATGTTTGTGTCCAAATCATGCTTGACGGTGTTGATTGTCAATCCGAGTACCCCATCGCTGAAAATAACGTAAAAGAACCAAGGACTCACTGCTTCTGAAAGTATTCTAGGCCGACTCTTATATTAGATGATATTATACCACTCTAAAGTGAGAGTACGTTTGCATACTAGCAGTAAGTAGGAAGAATCAATAGAATAGGTTCTTATAAAAAATAAATGGATTGAAATTAACACAATATTACGTACTATATTAATGAGGTTTGGAAAGGATTAGGACACGGTGATGGCCAATCCGAGCTTCTTGAATCCGACCAAGATGGCGAAGTACCTGAAAGTGAAGAAGTGAATCATGTGAAAAGGGGCACTAGTAGCAAAAGAATGCAACAGTTATTATAGATGCTTCGACTGAATTCCTTTTTCTTTAGGGCACGTTTGGTTCACGGTTTGTAATATTCTCATACTTAATTCATATTTTCCATTAAAAATATTCAAATCATTACCATTCAATTCAAGTTGGGTGGTTGCAAAGATGTTAGTAAAATAGTGAAATCATTATAGATTCCAAAGTGGTAAGAATACTGGATTATTATGTTAAGAGGTATTTTCATTTGCATACTTGACGAAAATCATTACTAGTCCATTAACAAAATATTAAAAATATACGTGTTCTTAGCAACCTCCCAACCAAAGTGGCTTGATAAGTTAGTAACAAACTTACAATTCCTAATATAAAGTATACAACATTCTCAGAATATTACAAACTTTGAACCCGACAGCTCCTTAGAGTTATCCTGATACTTGCAGGTCGAATAAGTATTCTTCAAGCCAGGATTTCTTGGTTAAATTGTATCTACTTAGCTAAAATACAATAATTATCGTGTCAGTCGGCATGATCTAGCAAGTCCAGCACATCCTGCCCGCGCTGGCCATTATCTAAAATGGGGTATATTCGGAGACATGTCAGCATGCTGTGTTGTGCCGATGGCTCACTACCATGCCTCGTGGTAGCAGCACGACAATCCTAAGGTAAATATGTTTTCAATGTAAAATGCTAGATGTGCGATTAAATTGTATAACTGATAAAAATAATAATAATTTAGTGAGAGAGAGAGAGAGAGATTTACAAACAATTTAATTGATGAGGCCAACAATTAAATTAAATAAAGTGAAATGAGCACTCTGTACATTTAATTGTTGGCACTAGAATTTGACTAGACATTTTATCTCTTAGAATGGTAAGTAATAGAAGTGACGTTGTGGGTTAGGCTTGAAACTAATAAAATCCATAAATGAAACCTAGATGAAAACAATTCCCATGAATACTTGCTAAAACTAATAGTGCCTAGTGCAAAATGAAACCTTAGATGGGGGAGGGGGAAAAAAAAATCAGTAATATATGTTAACACTAGCATTAAGCTAACAATTTTTTCTTCAACAATTGATATTCAAAGATCAATTGTCCCTCCACTTCGTTGAATCATAGTGTAGATACAATGTCTACTACCTGGTATGACCTGTGTGGGGGAATGAATGCTAAAAGAATGGTCCTAGTTTTAAAGAACTAATATTCAAGAACGATAACTAACAATTTGGTGAGCGACAGCTAGGAGTGGGAGATTCTAACACCGTGACAACTGTTACAATGTTAAATCATCAACAGACCATCAAAGAGCAGTTTCAAAGGAAAAAAACAATCAACCTCTGCTATTGTCAAAAAAGAAAGAAAAAAGAAACTCTGACATACTCAAAAAACCCAATTCTGACATTCTACAGAGCATCAATAGAATGTTGATAGATAGAAGTAAGATAGAGATACTTGAGGAAACCAAAAGGTTGCCTGCATCGCATCATCACATGAGTATATTTTTTATGTTTAAGAGATTTTGGTAAAGCCTAATATACAACAGTTGTATAGCATTTTTTGAAAAATACTATTTTGTGTGCCTTGATTATTTAAGATTTAACAAAGTGTGACGATCCGGTCTACTAGCAATAATAACTCGTTGGGCTCAAACCACGGGCCCAAAATGCTTAAGCCCAGTTATTATTATTAGTGCACATGGTCTCTTATATACCCAATCACAACCTCATTTCCATTACATGTGGGACTATTGGGGTGTCACAGATACCAAATGTAACGCCCCGGCCCACTAGCAATAATAACTAGTTGGGCCCAAACCACCGGCCCAAAATGCTTAAGCCGAGTAATTAATACTAGTGTCCATAGTCTCTTATATACCCAATCACAATCATATTCCCATCCGATTTGGGACTATTGGGATGTCACATACTCCCTCCGTTTAAGAATGACGTCCTTGTTAGCCTAATCACACATATAGCACAAGATTACCAGGCGATATAAGACTTGTCTCGCTAGCCTTGTCATTCAGACCCGACATAGTATGTCATCTTGTCAGTCAAACCCTGACATAACCTATCTTGTCATTCAAACCTTGGCTCAGCCGAGACTCGTCACACACTTCCGACTGGTAACCTAGCTCTGATACCAAATATAACGATCCGGCCCACAAACAATAATAACTCATTGGGCCTAAACCACCAGTCCAAAATGCTTAAGCCTAGTTATTATTATTTGTGTTCATGATCTCTTTTATACTCAATCGCAATCCCATTCTCATCTGATATGGGACTATTAGGGTGTCACACAAAAATTTTCTAGCATTAGCTAACAGAGAGTAGGAGAATAAAAAGTACGTTGCGAAGAATAATCTATACTTACAGTTAAAATTGCTTTCCCCGTGTTGTCAAGTTTTAGTCCCGGGCCTTTTATGTCGGCTTCAAGGAAAAAATGCTTGCCTTTCACTGGTTCAGTCATCGCAATGTCTCTCAATTCCTGCATCGAAATAACACACTCAACCTTCATTTTCTTTTTGTTAGAAAATGCATTGCCACAATTATTCAAGTACATCATGCTTTATCATGATCAAGAATCTCATAATACATGCATGCCTCAGTAGTAATAAGCCATGAAAGAGAAGGTTTTATGGAAAATGAATCTAACTGACCAAAGCCTTTTCCCAAGTGTCTTCTGCCAACTGCACAAACATGAACAGATTCAGCTCAAGATGGATCATCTATAAGTACTTAAAAGCTAAAGAAACGCAAACCTTTTTCTTTGGGCATGAAATAAGATGAGCATTTGCATCTGCGTAGGTAGCCACCTCATTAATAGCAATGTTAACTTTCTCCAACGTGAGCCTCCCCCTCATATAACTGCAGTGACCAAGAACGAGAAACAAACACAGAATGAAGGGAAGGCAACTATAACAAGAGTTTCTATTATTAATTTTCGCTTTATCAAATCATATTATCATCTATTGCTCAACGTGATGACTACAAATGTGCTTCATCTACATGATGGTAAGATTAAATGTGGAGTCTGTTGCAAGTATCAGTCAAGGAACAACTAGTAAAAAAATAATTATACGTAATAACAACAAATCCTTCAAATACTATGCCAAGAACTCAGTGCACTTAAATGCAGGTAAATGTTCTACGAAGTTTTGAGTCCACAAGATATTATATAAAGCAAGCAAACCAAGGTAGCGAGTGAACTTCTTAATTTTTCCTCGTATCCCCTCCCATGGAGAACTTTTCGAGAAGGGTTGGATGCTTAGCCTGCCTGAGATCGAGGGGAAAAAAGAAAAAGAATACCAAATAGGCACAATTATAAAACAGGCAATTCGAAGGATTATCTAACACTTCTAAATTTTTTTAAAATACTCAAATACTCAAGGGATACATGAGAGACAATTTCCAAAAATTAGGTGTTTGGGTCTAATTAAAGACTGAATCATTTTTAGGTGGTTCAGATAAATATATTGTTATGCAAGATCTCTGACGTACGACGGAGTATAGGGTCCTACGTTTTAGAAGGCTTCAAAATATAATTTATAATTTTGAAAGCTTTAGAAATTTTTAAAATTTTTAAAATATTTTTTTTTTTAGAAATTTTCGTAATGTTTAAAAAAATTATGAAAATTAAAGGAAAATAGAAAATTCAGAAAAATAGAAAAAAATAGAAAAAAAAAAAAAAAAGAAAAAGAAAAATAGAAAGATAATCAAAACTCACTTCTGAACCGCTTCGGAACTGGACTCACTCCAAGGCGACGCATTTGCGAAGGAAAAAAAAAGACATCATTGCCAAAGCCTCTGTCTTATTCATAAAATCATATATTCATCATCATACAAAAAGTTTTATGCCTTATTTATACTATTCTTAACCTTACCTATACATAACTAACTTAGGATTTAATCTTATCCTAAATAACTAATTAAAATAACCTTATGTAGAGATTAACTAAAAATAATAATCTAAAAATAAATACAAATAAAATCAAATAAGAGGATAGTGAAAAAATCTCATTTGACTAACTAAAAGATACACTCAACTAATCTAATCTAATCTAATTTAAAAAACTATGAACTAAATCGGTTTAATCCAATCAACATAAGTTCAAGCCTATTATGAATCAATCTCGCTAATGCATTTGGATGACTTTTGCATCATGAATTCATGGTTTTATAAAATTCTAGATTGATGTTGTCTTATTAAAAATAAAAAATTCCTGATGAACAATGCTATACTGTATTTCTTTGCACAAGTTAGTGAGTCTATTGCAATATGCTATCTAACTATATGAACTATTTTTCACATATATTGCCAAATAAAATAATAATATATATGTTAAAAAGAATTATTATCGTACACCCATGAGGCCATGACCCATGTATTGTATTAATGATTTTCAGACTTATTTGTATCACACATCTGTTTGCATGGTGCATCCATATCACACCTGTGCAATGTAGGGGTTAACTGGGTCTTTTCAGTCAATTACTCCATTCCTGTTGATATATAGGATTCTGTCCTGTTTCTAGATGAGACCATAGTGTGTCAACAATACAAGGCAACTCATTCCTAATCTTGATTTTCCTTTCACTTGAGCACATCTTTTTCCAATTTAAAGTTTTTGGCAATCAGAATACAATGGGTCATTTACTCTCCAAAGTGGTTGTAGTGGTCAAGATTTTCCCATGCAACCTTTCCGATGAATCCACTATGTAGAACACCTATTATTGGTGTGTCTGGCCCACGATGCATCAAACCGATGCTACAGTTGGACCCTGTGAGGTTCCTTTGGCTAATTTGGCTTTCGGCTGTGTTTGCCGAATTTTAGAAAAGGAATTGGGCCAAACAGAGGTTGGATTTGGATTCAGCACGGAAAAACGCTTGAAAACGGCTATTTGCTCGTTAAATTTGGAGTCCGGATGACCAAAAACGGGCTACCGAAAGTTTTCGGGGAAATCTGGTGTATGGGGGTGACCGTGGACCGGCCGGAGCCACGTGGCGGCCTGTCATTGGGCCGGCTCACACCGCTCGGTCCACGGGGAAAGTGCGCTGGTGCATGGACCGCGGGGCGGGCCACGTGGCGCTCCCGGATTGGCGGGTGCGCGCAGCGCGGTTCAGGGGAAAAGGCGCTGCATGGTGGACCGGGAGCACGACGCGTGGCAGCCTGGCATTGGCGGGCTCACATGATCGCGGTCCACAGGTCCAGCGGGGGTGTACGGGGCAGCGATGCGGCCGACACGTGGTGCCCCGCACTCGAGTGCGCCACGCGTCGCTCCGCGGTCGCTCCGCCCCACCTACCCCACCGCCCGCGGGAGAGGCGACGTGGCGCGCCGTGACGGTCCTTGCACAGCTGTTTGCTGTTGCGGGGCTACGTGGCGGCTCCACAGAGATTCGGGCGCGTCGGACGGGGTAGCGTCCGACCCCCTGGCGGATTCGGGCGCCCGAAAGTTGGGCCCGAATCCGCCAAAAGCCCATTATGGGTATTGGACTATAAATAGGCCTTTGGGGGGGGCCTTTCACCCCTTTTCTGAGCATTTCTCTCTGTGGGCCCTGAAGAGATTTTCTTCCTCTCACTTAGCAGCATTCCTTGGAGGACTTTGGAGATTTTTGGAGATCATCTTTTCGACTTCATCTGCGACGCGGCGCACAGTGACGCTTCTACTTCGACGACCCGTTTCGTCGCATTTTAGTGCGCAGACTGCCCCGACTCACTCCGATCTCCGTTTTTAGCGATTCTCGCGCTGTCGGACTCACGACTGGTAGGACTCCAACTTTGATGTTTTGAGTTTCCTCGATTTCCGTGCGGATTTTGGTGGTTTTTAAGCTTTCTTTTGCTCCTTTTTCTTTGCGGATTTTTGGACAGCACTGCGGAGTTTTAGCTGTAACTTTGCGCACAGACATCGGATCGAGGTGATTCAAAAGGCGATTTTCATCTACTTCTCGCAAGGAATCTCCTGGATTTTTCTCAGAATTTTCTGAGTTGGCTTCGAAGGTGAGAATCTTTCTTCTTCCCGAGTTCTTATCTGTGGAATTTTGTACAGTTGTGGATGGGGTGTTTCTCTTGCCGGATTTATATCTCAGCGTAGAAAACTCGGAATTGGACGTGCAGGTATTCGTTTCGAAGCTATCGACGCGTAGATCGCAGGGATATTTTATTTGGATTTTTCAGAGGACTGTCAGCAGGTGATTTAACTGCATCTTCGCAGCTGAAATTACAGTGTATTATTTCTGGCAGATTTGGGGATTTAAGTGTAACGGTAGCTTTATTTTGTACCCAGGAGAGACTGTGGACTGTACTGGACCCGTTGGACGTGGAGTTGCTGTTTTTCTGGTATTATCAGCTGTAGGACTTTTAGCAGTTCGACTTTTCAGGTAGGTGGCTTTATCTTCAAGATCTGCGAACTGCGCATTAATTCTAACTGTGTAGGAATTTGCATACACTACTATCTCCTGTATAGCATGTTAGAGAGTATTATTTGAGGTTCTTCATGTATAGAATGGATCATGTGATCTTCTTATTTCCCACCACATAGTTGTTTATTGCTATCTTTGGACTTGACCTAGCACCCCTGTCATATGCTGCATGTTCAACTAGACTAGTAGAAAACTCCAACTTGGGCTAGGTTATTTTATTGCTTTAGACACCTCCACTCTATCAGTATTATTTGTTCTGGACTTAGATTGTGCCTCGCCCAGGTAGTGGGCCGAGGGGTCAGATTATTGTGGGTGCATTTACACTCGTGTCTGGGGACCGAGTGGAGTCTGATAGTAGTTCTTTGATCAGGGTGTCTTTTGGGTACTGTCTGGGTGACAGGGGGTCCCGGCTGTGTGGTTTTCCAGCCAGTGTGAGAGATAGGGTTCTTTTGTTTACAGTCGATCTTGTTGATCGAGGATTTGGATTACAGCCTGCATGAGCCACAGTTGAGCAAGACAGAGATGCGCAGATACTTTGCTCGTTGGGGTCGCGCCCCTCGAGTGCCACTCCGGAGCTAGGCGGGTTACTTGCTATCGCGACTTGTCGACAGTCCCTCTGGCTGGCCAGTTGGCAGTCACGGACGCCCTACGTAAGTCCTCTCCTCCGTGGACGTCAGGCAGTAGGTAGGCGCAGGTTTGACTGGACCCGATGTGGCAGTCAGTGTAGATTGGGTGATTTGAGTTGAGGGTTATTAGTGGTACCAGGTTTCTTTCTGTTTCACCCTTGAGCATCTAGATAGAGGCATAGTAGCTGTAGAGTTATTTTACCAGCTTTCCTTTCCAGCATTACATCTGTTACTCTATGCCTCTAGTAGACTTAGTGGGCAGACCGTCGGGCTTGTTGGCGGTACCCACTGAGAACTACTTTGGGATGTAGTTCTCACACCCGTGGTGGTGCCTTTTTCCCAGGGACCTCTACTTCTGTTTCTGCTGCACAGGTTGCTGATCCGGCTGATCGAGGTAAGGGAGTCGCGAGTTAGATCCCTACCAGATGTCGTCCTGAGAGTAGCTGTACCCCTCACATTTTGAGAGTTCTTGTTGAGTGATCTTGTAGTGAGGATCGAGTTGTACTCTTCTTTATTTTGAGAGACTATGTATTTTGGTGAGGACTTGGTCTGTATATTCTAGAGTTGTATTTATTTCATTTCAGCATTTACATTTCAGCTCTGATATCTGTTTAGTATAGATGATTTTATGCAGGTTAGACGCTACGTTCATACGGGGCTTCCCGTATGGGCGGCGGATCTGTTGGCGAGCCCGGGTCGCAGTTTCGACTCGGGGCGTGACAGATTAGAGTGGTATCAGAGCCTAGGTTGTAGGTCAGTGAGGACTTAGAAACCCTAGGCTTGTGGTTGGACCCTAGGATGACTTACGTGAGAGACGTCATTTGTTGCGGAAGTCTGGATTGGGTTCAAAACTCTCCCTGTGGAAGGGGTGAGAGATTGACATATCTTCCTTCGGTGGCGACTATGTTGGCTGCAGACAACATAGTGCTATGGGAAAGGGGGATATGCCTGTTGACTTTCGCGAGATTGGGTCGAGTTTTGTTCGGAGGTTCTGACTGTTCTTCTCTTTCTCCTCAGGGGAGTGATGCCTCCGCGACGCGGGATGTCGACGCGTTCGCAGCCTTCTTCCTCGGTGCCCGAGCAGGAGGACTCGGGACAGGGACATCAGAGTGAGGTGCTGGAGCTCCGTGCCCAGATGGCACAGATGTCGGAGGTTGTTCAGCGTCAGGAGGAGACTTCTCAGCGTCAGGAGGAGACCTTACGACGCCAGGAGGAGGCTTCTCGCCGTCAGGAGGAGGCCTTGGGCCGGATGATGACTTTGTTAGAGCAGAGGTCGCAGCCAGTGGTAGCACCCCGTGATGGTTCGCCTGTACCTTCTGCCCCAGTTGCGGCTTCCCCTGTTGTTCCTCCTGCACCGGCAGTTCCTGTTGAGCCGGTTCTATGCAGTCCACCGTCTGGGTCGACGGGACCTCTAACTTCAGCTGAGCAGCGGGTGGTGGTGGATTTGTTGATGAGGTTTCGCCAGTTCGACCCACCCCGTTTTTCTGGTATGGGAGCTGAGCCGTGGGAGGCCGAGTCTTGGATCACGGCCATGGAGCGTCATTTTGAGAGTTTGTTCATAGAGGATCGCTTCCGGGTTCTCTTGGCTACACATTTCTTGGAGAGCAACGCCGAGGCTTGGTGGCGGCGTGTGCGACATGCTGGCCCGCCGGGGACGCAGCTTCTCACTTGGACTGAGTTCCGCAGTCTTCTCCTTGGAGCCTTTTTCCCTGAGAGTGTCCGTCAGAGATTAGAGGAGCAGTTGAGGAGTCTCCGCCAGGGAGATCGGCCCGTGCACGTGTACATAGCTGAATTCAATCAGTTGTTGGCTAGTATGCCTCACGTGGCCAGGGATGAGGCTCATCAGATTTACATGTTCGAGCGAGGATTGCGCCGGGATATTTATCAGCTTGTTCGCTCCCGCAGACTGCAGACTTTGGAGGCCTCGATGGAGCAGGCATTATATGTTGAGTCTGGAGAGGCAGTGATGTCAGAGGTGGCCCCAGCCCTTGTAGTGACTCCAGGGGCGAAGCGCCCGGCACCGATGGATGAGGGGCAGTCGAGTGGGCAGGGACCCTCGAGACCTCCGCGACCTCATCCTCAGGGTCGTGGGTCTCAGGGGCGCCAGAGACCAGGAGCACCCCGTCCGTGGCAGCAGCAGCATCGACCACCTCGACAGCAGCAGTCTCAGCAGCAGCAGCCACGGCGGCAGCCACGCCCAGACCGATGTGTTATCTGTGGAGGGCCGCACTTATCGACTCAGTGTTCCCAGAGTCAGGGTCGTTGCTTCCGATGTGGACAGACCAGCCATTAACAGAGATCGTGCCCCAGAGCAGGTCCTCCAGCTCCTTCTTCAGCTTCGGCACCCACTGTTCCATATCAGTCGGCAGGGCCTTCTGTGGCCTATGGGAGGCCTGATCATGCTTCATCTTCCTCGCGACAGCCAGATCGACGACCACCTGCACCGAGCGGGCGAGTTTATGCCGCTCAGATAGAGGATGCTACAGCCGCTGACCAGGTCGTCGCAGGTATTATTTTGATTTCTGCAGTTCATACTCGAGCTCTATTTGATACTGGCGCATCGCATTCATTTATTAGTAGAGCATTTGCATCCCTACATGGTATAGAGGTAGTTTTATTATCGCATGTATTAGAGGTTCAGATCCCAGACCATGTTTTGCATGTCGAGGAGTATTGTAGGGATTGCCCTGTACAGTTGGGACCCTGGATCCTGCCGGCAGACTTGCTTGTCTTGCGGCAGCTTCAGGATTTCGATGTAGTACTTGGTATGGATTGGCTATCTCGGTACTGCGCCACTATTGACTGCAGAGAGAGGACAGTGACTCTTCGTGAGCCTGGGCAGGAGGAGTTCGTTTTTAGGGGCTGTCAAAGTACTTTGTTTGCGATGACTATCTCGTCGTCGAGAGCTCGGCGGATGATGAGTAGGGGCTGTATCGCTTTCCTGGCGACGGTTGTAGAGGTGCCTACGGCGGCACTGGGACTCGAGGATATCCCTATTGTCCGCGAGTTCCCAGATGTGTTTCCCCCGGAATTGACAACCTTGCCGCCGGAGAGGGAGATTGAGTTTGTGATTGATGTGGTTCCAGGGACCGCACCAATCTCAAAGGCACCTTATAGGATGGCCCCGGCTGAATTGAGGGAATTAAAGGCCCAGTTGCAGGACTTGATGGATATGGGCTTTGTGAGACCCAGTGTATCTCCGTGGGGAGCGCCGGTGTTATTCATGAAGAAGAAGGATGGATCACTTCGATTGTGCGTGGACTACAGGGAGCTAAATAAAGTGACCATCCGGAACAAGTACCCCCTCCCACGGATTGATGATCTGTTTGATCAGTTGCAGGGAGCGTCAGTGTTCTCGAAGATTGATCTCCAGTCAGGTTACCACCAGCTGAGGGTGAGGGCCGAGGACATCCCCAAGACGGTTTTTAGAATCCGGTACGATCATTATGAATTTACAGTTATGCCTTTTGGTTTAACTAATGCCCCTGCTGCATTTATGGACATGATGAACCGGGTATTTCAGCCGTACTTGGACCGGTTTGTCGTTGTTTTCATTGACGACATTCTGATTTACTCCCGAAGTGATTTGGAGCATGAGGAGCACTTGAGGATAGTGCTGCAGCTTCTACGAGAGAAGAAGCTGTATGCCAAGCTTAAAAAGTATGAATTTTGGCTTCGGGAGGTTGCTTTTCTTGGCCACGTTGTATCAGCCGCTGGAGTGACAGTAGACCCTGCGAAGATTGAGACAGTCCGGGATTGGCCCCGACCGACGACGGTATCAGAGGTCCGTAGTTTCTTGGGCTTAGCGGGATATTACCGTCGGTTTGTGGAAGGTTTTGCGAAACTTTCCACACCCCTCACTCGTCTGACTCGTAAAGGAATCAAGTTTATCTGGAGTGAGGATTGCCAGAGGAGCTTTGAGGAATTAAAGAACAGATTGATGTCAGCTCCTATCCTTTCCCTCCCCGTTATGGGGAAAGGATACGTGATTTACAGTGATGCATCGCACAGTGGGCTTGGTTGCGTGCTGATGCAGGAGGGAAGGGTAATTGCTTACGCCTCTCGGCAACTGAAGGATTATGAAAAGAATTACCCTACCCATGACCTGGAGCTAGCTGCAGTGGTTTTTGCACTTAAGTTGTGGCGTCATTACCTGTATGGCGAGCACTGCGAGATTTTTACTGACCACAAGAGCTTGAAATACTTGTTCACACAGAAAGAGCTCAATCTAAGGCAGCGAAGATGGTTGGAGTTGTTAAAGGACTACGGTGTAGACATTCTATACCATCCTGGCAAGACCAATGTGGTCGCAGATGCTCTGAGCAGGAGGGCAGTGCAGAGTTTATCTTTGTTGATCACTGATCAGGCGCCATTACTTGAGCAGATGAGGCGGTTAGAGCTTGAGGTTGTATCCCCTGGGGTCTCTGCTAGACCTATGTCTCTAGTCGTGCAGCCCACTCTGTTGGACAGGATTCGAGAGAAACAGAGTGAGGACCCCCACCTGATGAGGATTCGAGAGCAGATTCAGACTGGTGTGATAGGGGATTTTTCAGTTGATGCTTCGGGAGTACTACGGTACAGGGACCGAGCTTGTGTGCCCATGGATATAGAGATTCGAGAGCAGATCTTGAGAGAGGCCCACTATACACCTTATACCATCCATCCTGGTGGGACTAAGATGTATAGGGACCTCAGGGCACAGTTTTGGTGGAATGGGATGAAAAGAGACATTGGGAGATTCATAGCACACTGTTTAACTTGTCAGCAAGTAAAGGCGGAGCATCGTGTACCTGCTGGCAAGTTGCAGAGTCTTCCAATCCCTGAATGGAAATGGGAGCATATTACTATGGATTTTATCACCGGATTACCGAGAGCTCAGGCTGGGGCAGATGCGATCTGGGTGATCGTGGATAGGCTCACCAAGTCCGCTCACTTTGTACCAGTTCAGATGACTTGGCCGATGGAGCGGCTGGCACAGGTGTACGTAGCTGAGATAGTGAGATTGCATGGGGTACCTGTTTCCATCATATCAGATAGAGACCCGAGGTTTGTCTCGCATTTCTGGAGGAGTTTACAGACAGCCTTAGGGACGCAGCTCCGATTTAGTACAGCCTTCCACCCACAGACCGATGGACAGTCAGAGCGCACTATTCAGACCCTTGAGGATATGTTGAGAGCTTGCGTTCTGGACTTTGGAGGAGGGTGGTACCGACACTTGGGATTAGTTGAGTTCGCGTAGAACAACAGCTATCAAACGAGCATTCAGATGGTTTCGTTTGAAGCGTTGTATGGACGCAGGTGTCGGTCACCCCTATATTGGAGTGACGTGGGTGAGAAGAAGACTTTGGGTCCTGATCTCCTAGTAGAGGCGGAGGAAAAGGTCAGATTGATACGACGACATCTCGAGACCGCCCAGAGTCGACAGAGGAGCTATGCTGACACTTGACGGCGAGACTTACAGTTTCAGGTGGGAGATCATGTCTTTTTGAAAGTCTCGCCCTCGAAGGGGATTCGGAGATTTGGGGTTCGTGGGAAACTGAGCCCTCGTTATATTGGTCCTTTCGAGGTATTGGAGCGTATAGGGCCAGTTGCCTACAGGCTTGCACTTCCTCCCAGACTTGCTGGTGTTCACGATGTGTTTCATGTATCGACTCTGAGGAGATATGTGTATGATCCGTCGCACATCATCGATTACACCCTACTGGAGATTGCTGAGGACTTGAGCTACGTCGAGCGGCCATTGAGGATCTTAAACCGTGAGGTTAGAGAGTTGCGCAGCCGAGCCATCCCTTATGTGAAGATCCTCTGGAGCAGCCATGATGAGCGTGAGGCTACTTGGGAGCTGGAGTCAGCGATGATGGATGCTTACCCCCACCTGTTTGAGGCCCCTGCTTGAGGTATGACTTTTGTTTCGAGGACGAAACTTTTTTCTTGTGGGAGAGGATGTAGTGGTCCAGATTTTTCCATGCAACCTTTCCGATGAATCCACTGTGTAGAACACCTATTATTAGTGTGTCTGGCCCACGGTGCATCAAAGCGATGCTACAGTTGGACCCTGTGAGGTACCTTTGGCTAATTTGGCTTTCGGCTGTGTTTGCCGAATTTTAGAAAAGGAATTGGGCCAAACAGAGGTTGGATTTGGATTCAGCGCGGAAAAACGCTTGAAAACGGCTATTTGCTTGTTAAATTTGGAGTCCGGATGACCAAAAACGGGCTACCAGAAGTTTTCGAAGAAATCTGGTGTATGGGGGTGACCGTGGACCGGCCGGAGCCACGTGGCGGCCTGTCATTGGGCCGGCTCACACCGCTCGGTCCACGGGGAAAATGCGCTGGTGCATGGACCGCGGGGCGGGCCACGTGGCGTTCCCGGATTGGCGGGTGCGCGCGGCGCGGTTCAGGGGAAAAGGCGCTGCATGGTGGACCGGGAGCACGACGCGTGGCAGCCTGGCATTGGCGGGCTCACATGATCGCGGTCCACAGGTCCAGCGGGGGTGTACGGGGCAGCGATGCGGCCGACACGTGGCGCCCCGCACTCGAGTGCGCCACGCGTCGCTCCGCGGTCGCTCCGCCCCACCTACCCCACCGCCCGCGGGAGAGGCGATGTGGCGCGCTGTGACGGTCCTTGCACAGCTGTTTGCTGTTGCGGGGCTACGTGGCGGCTCCACAGAGATTCGGGCGCGTCGGACGGGGTAGCGTCCGACCCCCCTGGCGGATTCGGGCGCCCGAAAGTTGGGCCCGAATCCGCCAAAAGCCCATTATGGGTATTGGACTATAAATAGGCCTTTGGGGGGGGCCTTTCACCCCTTTTCTGAGCATTTCTCTCTGTGGGCCCTGAAGAGATTTTCTTCCTCTCACTTAGCAGCATTCCTTGGAGGACTTTGGAGATTTTTGGAGATCATCTTTTCGACTTCATCTGCGACGCGGCGCACAGTGACGCTTCTACTTCGACGACCCGTTTCGTCGCATTTTAGTGCGCAGACTGCCCCGACTCACTCCGATCTCCGTTTTTAGCGATTCTCGCGCTGTCGGACTCACGACTGGTAGGACTCCAACTTTGATGTTTTGAGTTTCCTCGATTTCCGTGCGGATTTTGGTTGTTTTAAAGCTTTCTTTTGCTCCATTTTCTTTGCGGATTTTTGGACAGCACTGCGGAGTTTTAGCTGTAACTTTGCACACAGACATCGGATCGAGGTGATTCAAAAGGCGATTTTCATCTACTTCTCGCAAGGAATCTCCTGGATTTTTCTCAGAATTTTCTGAGTTGGCTTCGAAGGTGAGAATCTTTCTTCTTCCCGAGTTCTTATCTGTGGAATTTTGTACAGTTGTGGATGGGGTGTTTCTCTTGCCGGATTTATATCTCAGCGTAGAAAACTCGGAATTGGACGTGCAGGTATTCGTTTCGAAGCTATCGACGCGTAGATCGCAGGGATATTTTATTTGGATTTTTCAGAGGACTGTCAGCAGGTGATTAACTGCATCTTCGCAGCTGAAATTACAGTGTATTATTCTGGCAGATTTGGGGATTTAAGTGTAACGGTAGCTTTATTTTGTACCCAGGAGAGACTGTGGACTGTACTGGACCCGTTGGACGTGGAGTTGCTGTTTTTCTGGTATTATCAGCTGTAGGACTTTTAGCAGTTCGACTTTTCAGGTAGGTGGCTTTGTCTTCAAGATCTGCGAACTGCGCATTAATTCTAGCTGTGTAGGAATTTGCATACACTACTATCTCCTGTATAGCATGTTAGAGAGTATTATTTGAGGTTCTTCATGTATAGAATGGATCATGTGATCTTCTTATTTCCCACCACATAGTTGTTTATTGCTATCTTTGGACTTGA
Organism: Tillandsia fasciculata; assembly: GCA_029168755.2. NCBI lineage: Eukaryota > Viridiplantae > Streptophyta > Magnoliopsida > Poales > Bromeliaceae > Tillandsia > Tillandsia fasciculata. Next base: position 4,950,354 of record CM054937.1, on the reverse strand, counting down.
CCTAGCACCTCTGTCATATGCTGCATGTTCAACTAGACTAGTAGAAAACTCCAACTTGGGCTAGGTTATTTTATTGCTTTAGACACCTCCACTCTATCAGTATTATTTGTTCTGGACTTAGATTGTGCCTCGCCCAGGTAGTGGGCCGAGGGGTCAGATTATTGTGGGTGCATTTACACTCGTGTCTGGGGACCGAGTGGAGTCTGATAGTAGTTCTTTGATCAGGGTGTCTTTTGGGTACTGTCTGGGTGACAGGGGGTCTCGGCTGTGTGGTTTTCCAGCAAGTGTGAGAGATAGGGTTCTTTTGTTTACAGTCGATCTTGTTGATCGAGGATTTGGATTACAGCCTGCATGAGCCACAGTTGAGCTCGACAGAGATGCGCAGATACTTTGCTCGTTGGGGTCGCGCCCCTCGAGTGCCACTCCGGAGCTAGGCGGGTTACTTGCTATCGCGACTTGTCGACAGTCCCTCTGGCTGGCCAGTTGGCAGTCACGGACGCCCTACGTAAGTCCTCTCCTCCGTGGACGTCAGGCAGTAGGTAGGCGCAAGTTTGACTGGACCCGATGTGGCAGTCAGTGTAGATTGGGTGATTTGAGTTGAGGGTTATTAGTGGTACCAGGTTTCTTTCTGTTTCACCCTTGAGCATCTAGATAGAGGCATAGTAGCTGTAGAGTTATTTTACCAGCTTTCCTTTCCAGCATTACATCTGTTACACTATGCCTCTAGTAGACTTAGTGGGCAGACCGTCGGGCTTGTTGGCGATACCCACTGAGAACTACTTTGGGATGTAGTTCTCACACCCGTGGTTGTGTCTTTTTCCCAGGGACCTCTATTTCTGTTCCTGCTGCACAGGTTGCTGATCCGGCTGATCGAGGTAAGGGAGTCGCGAGTTAGATCCCTACCAGATGTCGTCCTGAGAGTAGCTGGACCCCTCACATTTTGAGAGTTCTTGTTGAGTGATCTTGTAGTGAGAATCGAGTTGTACTCTTCTTTATTTTGAGAGACTTGTACTTGGTGAGGTTTTGGGCTGTATATTCCTAGAGTTGTATCTATTTCATTTCAGCATTTTCATTCCAGCTCTGATATCTGTTTAGTATAGATGATTTTATGCAGGTTAGACGCTACGTTCATACGGGGCTTCCCGTATGGGCGGCGAATCTGTTGGCGAGCCCGGGTCGCAGTTTCGACTCGGGGCGTGACAGTGGTTGTGCTAGCTGTCATTCAAGTTGTCAGTCGTTCCATAGGAATGCTCTGGCCATACCACCAGTAAGAGAGGGGCAAAGAGCTCCCGGATTAGCTCTAATGTACCTCTAACTCTGGTCACACTACTAGGGCTAAAAAGAATCATATATATACTCTTGGATTTATAAGAATACAAATATCTCAAAGTTCATGATTACTGCCGCACTATGAATCTTGTCGAGCCCAACTTCTCTAACAAATACAGCATCCTATCTAGAATTTCAATGAGGCCCCAATATGCTATAAGGTTATTCTATTATTTAGTACAATATCTTGAACAAGATCCATATGCTGCGCCATTGATTCTGTACACTAGGTCCCTATTAAACATTGTTACATACATCTTGAATGAAGCCCGTTAAAAAGTAGTCACAATAATGTTTTGGATGAGGTTCAAGAAACTTCACCAACATCTCACTTTTAGCAAAAAAAAAAAAAAAAAAAAAAAAAAAAAAAAAAAAAAAAAAAAAAAGGGTAAAAATCACCAAGATGTCAAAAGAAAATCAAGATATATGTTATTCAGAAAGACCTCTCTAGTAGTTTCTGTTTGCTTACACAATCTGATTCTCTGCTAATAAACTTGTTATTTATAGCTTCATGAACATAACTTTGACTAGTTCTTCATGATATACTCAAAGAACTTCATTTCAAAGGGAATAAAACTTTTCAATCACTGACAATAAAAAAAATTCAAGTGAAAACACAAAAAGAATCTCAAGACATCAATTTAACCCATAAGAAATGTTTTCAATTGAAATGTCAAAGTTCACTGGCAGTCTTAGGATATGATGTTCAGTTCAGTAGAAGTGCCAATGTTAGGATCTCCCGCTCCTAACTATAGTTTTGATACCGATAAATAGATTTAACGTCTCTATTGGACGAATCTCCACTCCAAGGAAAAGACGGACCTCCTTTTCTAATCTATTCAAAGCTAGAAGTAATTAAAAAGAATTCACTTATTTATTAATAAAATTGGCCATTCATTACAAAAGAGGAGAGCCTCCTATTTATAGGCCTAAAATCATTATAATAATCCTAATCTGATAAGAAAACTAAATAAGAATAGGATAAATCAAAAGATATTCCTAATCTAGTAGATATCTCAAATAAAATATCTTTCTAAGCTAATAATAATCCAATAAGAAAGAGACTTAATTTGTATTGGACTAGGATCCGAGAGTGATAGTAACAGCCAACTACTTTGCCAATCAAACACATAAAAGGCACCATGGTAAATGAAGCCAACAACCATGATTGAAACTTTGTTTCCACTTTCAATGGTATCACAGCTTTACAGAAACTATTGATATGTCTAATATGGAAAGCAAAATGTTTATGTTCTATTTAAAAAACATTTTCTGTAAATTTTCGCATGCTTTTCATCAGTGATGCCTCCTGCTTACCATTTCAAATTGATCACATTAACTGTCAAATATAGATAATTCTATGTCTCGTGTAATAAATTTTATCTGCATATAGCACGTTCAGGTTCACGAGTACTGTTTGTTTAACTACCTGCAAAATCCAGCAGCAGCAGCAGCAGTAGTAACTACTTATGCCATAAGAAAAAACATTGGATAAATGTGAACTGTTATTATAATTACCTCAAACATTAGTGTATCTACAAAACTATCTTGTAAAAGTGTTGATTGTGCATATTTTTCTAATATGCAGGTTAAACTAACATTTGGCTTATTACATCTTTTCTCTACCAGTACAAATTGAACATTTGAACTACATTCATCAGGAAGTTATCTGTATGCTATGGAATAATTATCTCCTGCTATATTTTGGAAATTGTAATCAAGCATTCCAACTTGAAAGCACAACCATAAAAATCAATTTTATCAAGCGTCAAAGAAACAAAACACAAATAAAAGAAAAGGCGCTCCTACCATATCAAAGAGATGAAACAACATAATTAAATTAAATGACATGACAAGTATTATGTACTCACGAGGACAATGAATCAAGCTCCACAGCAGAAATATACCAACGGGGTGCAGAACCTCGGCCCTTCTGCTCAAATAAATAATTTACAGATTATTTTAAGACCTATAAATAGAGTTTTATCGGTTATAAATTAATCAAGATATTTCTTTATTTCTAAACAGCAAATTAGGATCTGGCTTTCTAATTTGAACATATATAATAGAGAATTTCTTGAAAGCAACCATACAGAAAGAATTCTTTTTTCTTATTCTGATGATTTTGCAAAAGCAACAAGTGAAGCTTTGTAATTTGAACAGGGTATTAGAGTATTTCTTTAGAGAAACAAACTAGAAAGATTTTTTTTTTCTTGTCCTAATGATTTTGCTAGAGCGAGAACCGAGAAGTGGCAGATATCATTTGAAAGAAGCATAAGCTCTAAATGTAGAAACATGACAAATCTATTAGAAGGTTTACATTGTGAGATCCAGCCAGGTTATCCTCAAAATTGCAAATTTGAAACCCTTCGTATATGAATGGCATTCCCAATATTTCTTTTGAAAGATAATTCAGGGAAGTAAATACCAATAAAATGACCACAAAGATCATTTATCTGATTGTAAGAAATAACACCTATTTGGAAGTCGAGAAGAAAAGCTATATCTACAATACTAAATACTATCTCTTCTTCTTTTTCTTTTAAAATTTAAACAAAGGGTTAATTTCAAAAAATAAATAAATAAACAAAAATTCCCATGTTATCAATACTAATTGCTATCCCACTCATCCCTTTGGAAGAATCATCTTCTTGGATTTGTTTAATCAGAAGTAAATAGGCAAACCAGTTCAAAATGTAGTATTCGTTTTTAATTAACTAAATACTAAAAATTACTTGTCTACACTTACCTATGTGAGTGAAAGTATCTTATTCCAAGTTTCCAACTATCTCACAATGAGATATACTAATCGAGTAAATGGTAGAGAAATATTGCATGCGATTTTAAAAAATAATCTAAACAACCAGTTGAGAATAATCTTTTTTATTTATCGAGGTGCCGTTACCTTCGGCGCTGCAACGGGCTCCTCCCTCTGCTTAGAAGTCTCATAAGCTACATCACAATCCGACAACTCCAGAATCAAACTAAAATACCGTAAAAATCAGATCAATTGCCATCTCCCAAATCACACAAAAAAAGAAAACCTAATTCAAATAAAAAAAAATTACAATCTCTTCGAACACAATCACCTCGAAGGGTTCCGATCCGCTAGGGTTAAGCTCTCGACCATCCCTGCAGGCACGTGGGCGAGCATGTGCTGCAGCTTCCTCTGCTGCCGCTGTGACTGCTCCACGAGCCTCTGCACCCAAATCCGATACGACATCAAAATCAGAGTTTGAGCATTGTAATTGCTTAAAACAACGATCTCGATTTGAATCTATAATGAAAAAAGAAAAAAAGGGTGCCAACTTTAGCTTTGGGGATTGCGTTCTTCTCCTCCTGCAATCGGCCCTTGATAGCCTCGACCTGCGACTCCATCGCCTTTAGCGTCGCGTCGACGGCGGAGAGGTCGGGGATGCTCGTGGCTGGGTACACTACAAGGGTGGGAAAAAGAGATCGAAAAGGGTGGGGGAGGGGGTTTCTTAGCTCAGATTCTAGAGAGAGGGGAGGGGGAGGGGGATTAGGGTTTTACTGTTGCGGGCGATGACGAGGTCTTGGAGCTCGGCGATGCGGGTGGTGAAGGAGGAGACGAGGGCGTCGAGAGAAGAGCCCGCGTGCTTCGGATCCATGGCGACGGCGACTCTCTCTCTCTCTCTCTTTCTCTCTCTACTCTCTCTCTCTCTCTCTCTCTCTTCTCTCTCTCCTGCTCTTTTTTTTTGAGTTCTTGCGTTCGGGGAATGAATTGAACGGAGACGATGAAGTGGGTTGCCCTTGGGCGGGAAATTTTGGTGGCAATTTGTAGGGAGGTCCTTCATGTATGGAGAATTTTGAAAACGGTACTTGAAGTTTTTTTTCTTCCCCACTACTACTAAATCAGCCTATTGGATTTTATTTAGAAATATATATATATATATATATATATATATATATCCTTTTTAGATCTATTTCTTTAACTAATTTCATTACTTAGATCATTCTATTTCACCAACCACTCACTTAACTCAAGAATCTCACTATCATTCTAACCACACATTTTTTCATTCAATGACTAAAAATTTACTAGTACTAAATATTTTTAAAATTATAGGAGCTCGATTCTCTTCCCCTCTCGGTGTATATATATATAGTCCGACTAGAATGTTATCGATAGCACCAAAGAATTGGTGCTACTAATTTTTTTACTGTTAAATTTATCTCTTTGATCATTTTCACTTCTTGGATTATACTATTCAACCAACCTAGAACCACTATTATCCTAACTGCACGTCTCTTAATCCAAAAGATAAAAACTTAATAGCACCAATGACTTGGTACTATCGATAGCATAATAGTCTAGTTTTATATATATATATATATATATATATATATATATATATATATATATATATATATATATATATATATATATATATATATATATATATAATATAACTTATACTTATCTCTAGGTTATACCTGAACTAAACCCAACCAGAACAAAATTGAAACAAAATCTTTTCGATCTTGTTTTCTAAACAAACGGTGCCTAAGGTGTGAGGACCCGAATCCCCACTTAAAGGTTTATTGATGGATTAGTGGCTTCTGGGAGTGTTTGTGCGCGTGTCGGGCTCAAGAAAAGGATTCCTAGTGATTTGGGAGCAAGATTTAGTACCAGGAGGTCCCTAATGGGTGATTGAGGTTTTGCACGCGTATTGGAACCAAGGATTTGACCCGGCACGAAAAATGGATCAAGTTTACTTTTCCGAAAATTTTCGAGGAATTTTAGAAGTGGAATTGGGCCAAACGGACTTCGAATTTGGAATCAGCGCGCGAAAACGGTCAAGATGGACTATTTACTTATATTTTTCGGAGCCCGAATGACCCGACACGGATTTCGAGGCGGCGGTACTGTTCCGGCGGCCGGAGAGGCGCCGGCGCCGGCGGCTGGCGGCGGAGCGCGGCGGCGGGCGGAGGCGCAGCCGCGCGGTCCACCGCGGAAGGCGTGCACCGGGCGCTGGACACGTGGCGCCTCCCGATTGGCTGACGCGGCAGGCGCGGTCCATGGAATGGCGCGGGTGCACGGTGGACCAGGGGTGGACACGTGGCGGCTTTTGGTTGGCGGGTCCTGGTGCGCGCGGTCCACGCGACGGGCGGTGGGTGCCTCGGGATGCGTGCCCGACACGGGGCCGCAGGCGGCGCGGTCGCGCACGTGGGCGCGGCGTGGGCGCTGCCGGGCGACGTGGGGGCGCCACGTGGCGCCCCGCGGTTGGCCGGGTGCAGCCGCGCACGCCAGGCTGTCGGGCCACGCGTCGCTCCGCGATTCGCGGGCGCGCGTGCGTCGGGCGGGGGGGAAGCCTCTGGGACACATGTCGGCTCCGGAGCAATCCGGGCGCGCACAGTGTTGGGCCGGGCCCAACACTGTAGCAGCCCGGAATGCCCCGGGCGCCCGAATTTGGGCCCAAAAGTCCCAACTTGGGATTTTTCGGGCTGGGCCTATAAATAGGCACTTTGCTTGGAATTTTTGCCCCTTTTCCCGAGCTCCCCTGCCCTTGGACCCTTTAGCAAAGTTGGAGATCTTTGTGTTGCGCATCTTCTGGCAGAGACCCGGAATTTTTGGAAGTCGCGTCGTCGACGATTTCGGCATCGTAGCGCGGAGCGACGATCTTTCATCAGAGGCCCGTTATCGCCGAATTTCAGTCTGAGAGGTCCACAGAGCTACTCCCATAGTATTTTTGGACGATTTCTGCGGCGTTGTATTCACGAGAGGTACGTCTTCGACTTTCGTGTTGATCATCTTGTTGGATTCAGAGGTTATGGCACGGTTTTCGAGACATTTCTAAGCCGTTGTTTTGCTGGTGGAGTTTTTGGACAGCAGCCCCTTGCCGGAATTTTATCTCCGCACTCGAGTGTCGGATCGAGACGAGCCTGTACACTTTTTGCATCTACTCGTCGCGAGGATTATCATCGTATTTTTTCAGGATTTTTCTGAGGCTTGCCCGAAGGTATACTGCTTCCCTTTTACTGTGCAGATTATTACAGTTGTGTGATTGTGAAGTTTTGCGCACCCTGTGTTGTGGAATTTGTAACTCGGCCTACGGGGCTCGGAATTGGATGTACAGGTACCCGTTTCGAAGGTCTCGACGCGAGGATCGCAGCAGTATTTTTATTGGAATTTTTGGAGCATTGTTTGTAGGTGAAAAAGTGACATCTTTGTGGCTGAATTCAGAATGTAACTTTTTGGGTAAATTGTGGGATTAAAGTGTAACTGTTAGCCGTGTGTTTGTACCAGGAGGATTTGTTCAGTGTCTTTAGACCATCGGGGCTGTGGATTAGCAGAGATTGTTGCTCCTGGTGTTTTCGGCTGTGGAACCTTGGACAGTTAGCTTTTTCAGGTTGGTGGCCCTATCTCCAAGATCGATGGAATGTGCATTAAATCTGCTATAGTAGAATCATGCATGATAGTGATATTCTTGTGTAGCATGCTAGAATGTGATAGCTGATATTCTAAAGTTATTTGATGATCATGCGATCTTTTGTTTCCTACTATATGTAAAATTATTATTATCTTGGAACTTGACCTAGCACCCCCGTCATATGCTGCATGTGTAGCCAGACCAGTAGAAAACTCCAACTTGGGCTAAGTTTATTCTGCTTTAGACATCCACACTACTTTTCTTTCCTGGACATAGTGTTACTCGCCCGGGGTAGTGGGCCGAGTGGTCGGGATTCTTTTAATGTGGGATGCATTTTACACTCGTGCTTGGGAGTAGAGTGGAGTCTGGTAGATGTAGTTGATCGATCATCTGTGGCGGGAGCCGTTTGGGTAGACGATGGTCCCGAGATGTTTTATTTTTTTGTTTTATCTGTCGCCGCTGTGATAGTGGCAGCTGTATACCAGTGTTAGCAGGACCTTAAACCCAGAACCTTTTTGGACACACATATGATTTTAGTCAACCAAATGTTTTCTTCCAAGCATCGTAGGGTCGCCTGAGTCTGTTCTTGTTTGATTGGACGGAGGCATTAGCCCTTCGAGGTTTGGATATAAAACTTGGTTTCAACTGTTTTCCTAAAAAGAACTAAAAATCATTAAATATGGATTTCTTCCAGATCAAATGGCTTTCAGTAAGAAATGTCACCTTTTTCCTATAGAGTAACCACCCGAGATGATTCGAATGGTCTGGGTTCTAAGGTCTGCCTTTTTCTTTGGGACGAGAACAACGAGAGGCTATGCCTAGAGCCTGTTCTTGTTTGATTAGGGTTGTAGGTTCTAGTCTTTCGGGGTTCCCGGACCCTTTATTGTGTCTGTTGTGGAGTTTATCCTGTCAGTGAGTCTACATGTTGGGATACTGTGGCCTGTTGAGGCAGTTGTTCGCAGTGGATGCGATGTTCGGCCTGTTTGGCCTGTTGAGACAGTTTCTCGCAGTGGATGCGACTTTGTGCTATGAGTTGTTAGAGTGATACTTGGACCGGGTTGTTGTACCGGCATTGAGAGTGATACTTGGACCGGGTTGTTGTACCGGCATTGAGATTGATACTTGTACTGGGTTGTTGTACCGGCATTGAGAGTGATACTTGGACCGGGTTGTTGTACCGGCATTGAGAGTGATACTTGGACCGGGTTGTTGTACCGGTGTTGAGATTGAGCTATATACCGGGTTGTTGTACCGGCGTGAGATTGAGCTCTTCTGTCGCGACTTGTCGACGCATTTGTCCCTCTGGCTGAGCCAGTTTTGGCAGTCATGGACGCCCTACGTAAGTCCGGTCCTCCGGGATGTAACGGCAGTAGGTAGGCGCAGGTTTGGCTGGACCCGAGGAGGCAGTCAGGTAGATTGGGTGATCTGAGTTGAGGGATAGTAGATGCACCATGTTATCATCTGTTCCACTTTTTGAGCATCTAGATAGGGGCATAGTAGCTGTAGGGTTATTCATTTCCAGCTCTTTCCTTCAGCATTTCATTTGTTACTTCATGCCTCTAGTAGACTTAGTGGGCAGACCGTTGGGCTTGTTGACGGCACACACTGAGAACTACTGTGGGATGTAGTTCTCACACCCGTCGTGGTGTCTTTTTTTTCCCAGGGACGTCTGCTCCTGTTCCTGCTGCTCCAGTTGCTGCTTCTTCAGATCGAGGTCAGGGAGTCGCGAGCTAGATCCCCACCAGTCGTCGTTCAGAGAGTAGATGTACCCTTATTATGTTGAGAGTTTCTTGTTGAGAGATCTTGTAGTGAGGGATAGAGTTGTACTTTCCTTTATTGCTGGGAGAGACTTATGTACTTTTGGTGAGGCTTTTGAGTTGTATATATTTTATTTTAGCAGTTTTCTTACAGCTCTGATATCTGTATAGCTGTAGTATCTATCTTTTGCAGGTTAGACGCTTCGTCTATATGGGGTTCACCGTATGGGCGGTGGATCTGTTAGTGAGCCCGGATCGCAGTTTCGACCCCGGGGCGTGACATAAGGTACCATTTGGTACTGGGTATAAGTGGGGATAAGGGGGTTATTCCCGCCTTACACCCAAACGGTAAAATGGTTGGGGGGGGGACAGGAACAATTGTTCCCTCCCCCATAGCACGTTATTCCGGATAACCTGGTATAAGGGTAGAACAGCTATTCCACCCCACAGGTGGAACAGCTGTTCCACCTGTTGCTTACTTCTTTTTTTTTTTAATTAATTTTTTTAAAAAAATTATAAGATATTTAAATTTATAAAATTTAAAATTTATTTTTTTTATTTTATAAATTTTTTAATTTACTTTTTAATAAATCTAAAAATTTATTTTTAAATATTTTTAAAAAACTTTTAAATTTATACAAATTTGTTTATAGAAAAAAATTATTTTAAAATTAAAATTTTTGCTCCTACTTTTGTAATTTTTTGAGACAATTAAAATTAAAAATTTTAACATTTGTAATTTTTTTAACTTTAGAGAATTTTAAATTTATACCTATTTTTATATACAAAATTTTGAATTTTTAAAAATTTATAAATTTTCAAAAACCAAAAAAATTTTAATACTTTTTTTATATATAAGTTAAATATAAATTTTAATAATTTTTTTAATAAATATTTTAAATTAAATATTTAAAATTATATCAGTAAAATTTTTATCTTAAATTAAAATTTTAATCCCCTCTATTTTTCTTATTCCTCTTTAATTTACCAAACACAAATTTTTTTATTCTCGGTACAACTCTTATACTCAACTAAATATAAAATTACTTTAATTCATATTTGTAACTGAACTTATACTTATCTCATAAATAACTAATTTTTGTTAGGGGATAAAGGGGATATCCTCCTTATCCCTCCAAACACACCAAAAACTATAGGAATATTTTGTTCCAGTACAATTAGAATAAGTGGAAACTACTGTTCTCACTCTTCCCAACCACCTCCTTGCTTTTTCCTTCAATACCCTCCCACGTCTTCCGAGGCACCATCCCTCACCTTATTATTATATAATAAAGCTTGAGGGCAAAAAAATTATTTAAAATAACTAATACTCTTTATTCTTCTTATTACTTATTATTATACCAAATACAAAATCTCTTATTTCTAGAACCATACCAAACGTTTTTTTACACTAGTTCAGTACTTTATACTTATTTCTAGAATAGCTAATTCTGTCTTATTCCGTTACCAAACGAGGCCACCTAGGGAAGTACTTGTTCATCTGAAATATTTTTAAAAAAATCAGTTTTATTTAGAGTTATGAGCAAATTATATTATATGTTGTGAGAAATTTTAATAAAAACTAATGTTATTTGTTTTTTTTTTGTAAAATAGACCACGTCGTCGTGCAGAACATAATTTCAGTTTAAAATTAAATAAAAAAAAATAAAATTATATTTTAGAGTTTTCGCAAATAGCTCTCATAGCTCTGAATTTTGGCGACTAAATTATATAAATTTTGCCAAATAATTCAAGAGGCCTTTCTACTCTATTCATTAATAACTATTTTGCATGTGATTTTATAAAACTTCAAAATATACTAAGATATGTCTTCTTTTTTTCTTTTTTTTTTTTTTTAGCACCTGAAAAAGTAATTATTATACTTTATTTTTTTATGAAAAAAAAAAAAAAAATTGGTTTTTCTTTTTTTTATCTTAGTGTTTGAAGTTTTATAAAGATTATTTGTACAAAATGCTACCAATATGGCTACTTAATATTGTAACATTTTATTATTAAATATAATTTTAATTTTAATAATCTATATAATAAATTAAGTTAAGAAATGTTACATTATTTATATTTTGCATTTATTGTTAACATATATTAGTTTTTGAACTCATTATATTTAAAAGTATAATTTGAATTTTAAGTTAAAAATAGAGTTTATTCAAATTATATTTAAAGGTTTATCCAAATTATTGCATAAGGTGAAGAATACTTTCGAGAGTGTAATTGAGTAATTTTTATTAATAAAATTTTAGCTTTTTTTAAATATCTCTTGTTCATATTATTTTATTTCAGAGTTTTAAATTCTGAGTTATATAATTGATATCACCATGAATGCCGGTTCTAACTATTGCATTGGTATCAGAGCTTTTCACATTTTCAACATTGAGTTTTAAGAGATCTCCTGATTTATATTTTATTTTGAACTCGTTATCCATTCTTTTAAAATTTTAATCTGTTCAATATTTTATTTTGTTTGACTTAATTTTAAAATTTAAGCTGATTACTTTCTTCGGTACATTTATAATTGCTAGTTGCGGGAACGATATGATTTATACTAATTAAATTTGTAAAGATAAGCAACGTATTTAAATTTTAAAATTAAATTATTATTGATTAATTTAAATTAAATAAATTAAAAATTTAGATAGTAAATTAAAATTTTAAAAGATTGGATAGTCGATTCAAAATGATTCATATATAGTTTTGATAATTTTTGTACGGTCTACTTTAATTTAACTGACAAATGTGTATGTACATATGTATATATATTTCAATAGTCTTTGTTTGATGAATCTAAATTTATATTGTGAAATTAATTTTCAAAAAAAGCCAAATTTCACTTTGTCATCTCTTAGTTCCAAAAGTTATTTTGTCCTTCTATGGGTTTTTTTTTTTTTTTTTTTTTTTTTTTTTTTTTTTTTTTTTTTTTTTTCTTTTCTTCTGTCTGTATGGTTCAAAAAGAATTTTTTTTTTTTTTTGAAAGAAAGTTAGCACGTTTGCTACTTCATTCATAACAAAATTAAATTAGGCAACAAGAGTGAGACAGCGAGGTCTCAAATCTTTTCACAACGTGATCAGTCTCAGCATACACTAAGGGGGTCAGTATTTGAGTGCTCGAAGATCGCTTTATTATTGATATTCCAGAGCACCCACCACCACACCGGTGAGTAGGTCAAAACTCCAAAACCCCAAAACCCCACTCCTTTTTGAAGGTTCTTTTATTGACATCCACTTCTTCCAGACGCTCCTAACATTAGCGCCAAAGTCTCCAAACATCCATCCCAGCACAAACCGCGAGTGGACACATTGTTTAGCACATTTTTTTTACCTTACCATGCATTTTTTATTTTACTATCCAATTTGATATAGAATGTTTTTGTAAATAAAAGTAAAATCATATGGGGTAAAGTTAAAGTTTTTAAACGAGATGGCAAAGTGGAAATAAGCTAAACCATTATTTGGCAATTTGAGGACCTTTTTCATTTTTTGAAGGAGAAAGCTTGTGGACGAGATGCGAGATGCTTCCATTGGAATTGCTATAACAGTTAGGTGTCACGGAATTAAGCTTTTTACCTAACAAAAGTTCGTGCGGCGCCCGCCTTCCTGCTCGAAGAGGGCAAGCCTTGCTCTCTGTTTGCTAGCCCGTACCTTCGCGCCCTACGACTAAATACCAAAATAGAGAAAAGAGAAAAGAGAAAAGAGTAGTGGTTTCACAGAAAAACTAAGTACTCTTTTTACTTAGAAAATAACAACTATAAGATACAACTCTCTCTTGTTATTTTGGCCTTAGCCAACTCCCCTATTTATAGGCTCATATACATAACTCACCCACTAAGCCTACATTTAAGATACCCGCTAATATCTACATTAAATACCCACTAAGCCTACATTTACAACCTTGTGGGTTATGCATGACTCTTGGCATCCCTTGACATTGATGGTAGTGATGGCATTGATGAAGGAGGTTGCAAGTGCTTGGTATTACTAAAGTGTGTCACTCTTCTCCCAAGTAGCCTCGTCGTAGGGAAGATTTTTCCACTTTACCAAGTATTCTGGGCTTGGCGGCACTCCGCGTCGGCGAATCAGTCGAGTGTCTAGGATGGATTCCGCTTCTTTGTCAAAGGATGTAGTCATGGTCACCAGGGCGCGCTGAGATGTCACGGTTTAGATCCTTAGCGTCTTCATGGTATTGTTTCAGCCTGCTGACATGGAAGATAGGGTGGATCTTGAGGTTCGCGGGCAGCTGCAGTTTGTAGGCAGACTTACCCACACATTTGACGATGGGGTATGGGCCTTCATACTTGCACAGCAGCCCCTTATGCACCTTGCGCAAGACCTTGAACTGCTGCGGTAGTAATTTGACCATCACTTAATCACCCACGACAAACTCGCGAGGTTGTCGCTTCTCGTCCGCCCACTTCTTCATTCGCCGAGCTGCTTCCTCCAAGCTCACCCTCGCAATTTCACCCATTTCCTGCAAGTTAGAGGTAAATTGGAAAGCAATAGGGCTGCGAAACTGCTCTTCCGCGGCGGCTGTGTGTGGGGCGAGCGGTTGTCGCCCAATCTCCAGCTCGAAGGGACTACAGCCCGTAGAGTTGTTGCAACGCAAGTTGTAGGAAAATTGGGCAACATCAAGGTGATGTATCCAATCCTTTTGACTAGCACTGTCACGCCCCGGAACCTGGGCTCGCTAACAGATCCGCCGTGCACACGGGATTTCCCGCGTACACGAAGCGCTGGTAACCTGCTCCGATATAATATGAACAATAAAAGAGCATAATATCGAGCTGAATAGAAGAACCACATAGTATTTCAGACTGGAAATACAAATACAACTGTAATAAGTACAATAATCTCCCAGCTCACCAAAATAGAACATCCAGCTGGCGGAAGCCAGACCCAAAATAAAAGGAGAATATCACAGTCTGAGTGGAGGGTGCATTATCTATCTAATAGCTCTCAGCCTCACAGGAGATCTATCTATTCAGCGATCCCCTTACCTTTATCAGCTGCCGATGGCCTAGCGGCTCCCGCAGACGACTCTGCAAATAAAGAAGAAGAAAGAGAGAAACGACAATGGGGGTGAGAACTACCAGATGAAACCAGTAGCCTCCCCTAGTGGGTAAAACCTCAACTCTGACGCACCCACTAGGACTACTAGAGGCAACATGAAAGAGCAGTGGTAAATTATAAAGGCTGCTGTAAAGAAAGGAAACTATCACTACTATGCATCTACATGCCATGACTGGATGCAACAATACCAAACATGCCTGCCTGAAATAACTCAGTCTTGTGTCACTAGTAAAACTGGTACTGCCTGCTGTGCCTTGCCAAATCGGGTGTGCTGGCCAATGCCTCACCGATAGGGGATAGTTGCCAAATCGGGTATGCATAATACCGATAGGGATAGGAGTCTCAAAGACTCTAAACATGTCTGCAACACACTCCGGAGTGGCACTCGAGGGGAGCGACCCACACGAGTAAAATATCTCAGTAATAAGTATCAGAAGTGCCATAAAACAGCAGGACTGGATCATGACTATGATCAAAGTGGGAAAACCATCCACTAGGAAAACCCGATCCCCAACTGATGCAATAAATAAACCAAACTCAACCCCAATCTGATGCAAGGATAAACATCTGGTCAACCGCCTACTGTCCGCGGTCACCGCAATACCCCACAAGTCCACAATCTAGCACAACCTTGGCTACACTATCCCAAACCCCTGCTTACACTTGAGCAACAACATATGAATGCAAAGGACAACAATGAAACATGTTCAAATCCCAATATGATAGTGTAGCAATGAATAGTGGCCTTACCTGATGTCCGGGCATGCATGCAACTGTCTTTATTTTTAAAAGTTGTAAAATAGTGTTAAAGGTTTAAAACAATTGATTTACTGAATAAAAGTCATTTGCATGCGATATCATAGCCTTTGTCTCAATTACAGTGTCCCAATATAAGTCATCATATCTTTTGTGGGGTTATATTAAGTTTTAGGGGAGTTTGTCCCAGCGGTCCTTGTCATTTGTCATATTAATTTGTCCCAATGGTTCTCATTAATAGTCATGTTAGTTGTCCTGTTAGTAGTCCTGTTAGTAGTCCTGTTAGTTGTCCCAATGGTTCTCATTAATTGTCATATTTTAGGGGATTTCTAGTAATCCCAGTGAGCTTGTCAAAAATGAGGTAAGCAACAACCGCCCACCTCGAACAGCTCAAACAACACCCCAGGTAGTTTCCTGGCTGTCCGCAGTCCTCAAATCCTGCAAATCAACGCTCCCGTATAAATATAAATCCCGAAAAGTACAGTATTTGCTATTTTTCAGACAGCACGAGAAAAGAGGAATTTTTCACCTCTAAAATGAGCTCCTAAAATCCCAAAAAAATCACGGTTGCGTTCCTCACGAAGAGTAGATCAAAATCGACTTTTTGAACGCCTCGATCTGATGCTCCTACGCCAAGATAAAAATCGGAGAAGTCGGTGCTGTCCAAAAATTACCACAGTAAAAAGGGGGGTCAAAGAGGACTCAGGAATCGTGCCAAAAGTACGAAACGGAGCAAAATGATCAACACGGAAATCGAAGCCTTACCTCTTACGGTCGCGCTGCCACAAAAATCGTCCAAAAATTCCCCGGTTAGCCCGCAGTGAATTTTGACGGAACTGCGACGGGAAATGGGCCTAAAAAGAAAATCGTCGCAGTGCGCCGCGTCGCAGATATCTTGCTATCTGTAACTCCTAAAATCCTGAGATTGTAGAGAGAGAGAGAGAAGAGAGAGAGGAAAAACTTTGGTATAGAACACTTTCTCTGATTCTCTCTCTATGGCCCGCAACCCGAGGTGGAAATGAGAGGGGGTGGGGATCCCTATTTATAATGGGCCAAAGGGAATATTCCCACACGGGATCAGACAGAACAGGAAACACCGGATGGGCCAACCAGATCGCGCCACGTGTCCACCAAACAGGAAACAGCCTGTGCAAGGACCACTCAGATTATGCCACGTGTCCACGTGGTGCACATGCCCGGTCCGCGCTCCGGGTTTTCCGAAAAATGTCGGCCAATAGGGAAGCGACACGTGTCACCTTCCCAGCCTTCTAGAAGCCGGCCAGCCAATCGGGAGCCGCCACGTGGCATGGAAGATTTTCGGTGCTCCCGGTGCACGCCATGTCGTGGACCGCGCACCCGAGCCCCCTGCCCGCGCCTGCCCGCGCCTGCCCGCGCTGCCCGCGCCGCGCTCCTCCGCGCTCCGCCGCTGCCCCGCCGCCGTGCGCCGCCGCCCGCCGGTCGCCGCCGGCCGCCGGAACAGTAATTCCGGCGGCCGGAACAGTAATTCCGGCATGAACAGTAAATTGTGCCGAAAAATTAAAGTAAATATACCGTTTCGACCGTTTTCGCGCGCTGAGTCCGAATCCGCCGTCCGTTTCGCCAAATTCTCATCCGAAATTTTGCCGAAAGCTCCCGAAAAATTTCATTTGCCCCGATTTTCGCGCCAAGTCTATTTTAAATATCCAATTTCGATTCTACAAGCTCCGATGCTCTGTACAAGCTCCCCGCAGTCACTGTTTAATGTTGTACAGTTCCTGCGGGAGTCCGGATCATCACAAGCACTCACGTAGTGCCGTAAGTACTCCTCCAACAGAGCATTCACCCGCTTCGTTTGTCCGTCCGTCTGTGGATGAAAACTGGTGGAAAAGAGCAACTCAGATCCCAAGATTTTGAACACCTCGGTCCAAAACTTGCCGGTGAATCTGGGGTCGCGGTCGCTCACTATACTTTCGGGGATCCCCCAAAACTTGACGACATGGCTGACGAAAAGTCGTGCTGCTGCTTCAGCCGTGCAATCGGTTGGTGCTGCGATGAAGGTCCCGTACTTAGAAAAACGTTCCACCACCACCAGTATGGACCCATGCTCCCCCACCTTTGGCAAGGTGGAGATGAAGTCCATGGAGATGGTCTCCCACGAACGGTTTGGCCTGCTCCCCCTGGCGCGTGGACCGCGTGCGAGTGAGCCGGCCACTCCAAGGCCGCCACGTGGCCTGCACTGGTCCATGCGCCAGCCGGTGCGTTTCCGTGGACCGCGTTGCATGGACCCGCCAATCACAGGCTGCTACGTGTCCCCCACGCCCGGTCCATGCACCAGCGCCAACACTCTGTGGACCGCGCCGCGTGCGCCGGCCAATCCAAGGCTGCCACGTGGCACTAGGCTGGTCCACGGCTTCCCCCATGCACCAAAATGTGCAGAAAACTTCCGGTAGTCCGTTTTTGGGCATCTGGACTCCGAAAAAGACGAGTAAATAGCCGATTTTCGACTTTTTCCGCGCTGAATCCAAATATGACCTCGGATTAGCCTAAAGCCCTTTCTAAATTCCGACAAAAACAGCCGAAGGGCAGGTTCAATCAAGAGGCCTCACAGAGTCTGTCCAACGAGTCCATTTGACGCGTTGCGGATCCGACACACTAATAATAGGTGTTCCACATCATGGGTCATGGGAGAAGCACAAACTATAGGACCGTGACATTTTGGGCTTCAAATTTTAATTTCTTATAATTTTTTGTTCGAATATTTAGAATTATTACAATCAAATTTTATTATACAATTTAGTTGACTTAATATTAATATATCACTAACATAGAATTGATATAGTAGTGCGGTAATTAATAATGCCCCAATAACTAAAATATCATATTATTTTTATATTATAAATGCATTAAAATTTAGCTGCTAAATTAGATTGTGGGCGGAATTTACTTATAATAATAATAATAAAAGTTTGAGGCAAAAAAATATAATTAATTAAAATTTAAGGACCAAACTTATAAAATTATTACAATCAAGTCCAACAATCTAATTGAGTGGACCAAACTTATAGAAGTGATCTATGACTTTGGGAGAGCTACGTGGTGTGGATTAGTACATTGTTTACCAAAAAAAAAAAAAAAAAAAAATATTGAAAAAAAAAGTGATAGAGAAAAAGAATAATAAAAAAAAGGAAAAAGAAAATGTGGCAATGTGCAGGGGCTTTGTTTATATATTATTATTATGAGTGTCCCCCACATGATAAATGATTTCATTAATGTGAGTAAAATAGTGTGCCAAATTCTTATGGGTTTTTTGTATGCTTGTGCCATGGCGCCAAGTTTGGTCACTAATTACGAATTTTTCACAGTTTAAAATGCATGGAGATTAGAGACCCCTCAACTACATGTTATTCTAAATTAGTCCCCCGATTGATCAATTACTATAGAATTTAATTATAGATGAATAAGATAATTTACTTTTGAAATAATTATAATAATTATAATTTTAGAGATAAATGCAGGTGTAAATCTTACATTTTCTAGTCCTAAAATTTATTTTTTTTAAATAAATTTATAGTATTTAATAATAATAATAATAATAATAATAATAATAATAAGGCTAAATTACAGAAAACCCCTGTCATTAAAAAGTCGACAATCTGCCCCCTCGTAATTACCGAATTGTGCAATAACCCCCCGCCGTCAGTTGACCGTCAGTTGACTGTCAGTTTTTTTGAAAATATAATTTTATATACCCAAAATACCCTTGAAAAATATCCCTTCAAAAAAAAGAAAAGAAAAACTTCGGAATAGAAAAGAAAAAAAAAAAGAGGAGGGCATAATGGTCATTTTACCCTCTCCGTTAACGGTGTTGCCCTCTAATGACATTTCTGAAATTACGAGGGGGCAGATTGTCGACTTTTAAATGACAGGGGGATAAAGTGGAAAAGCGAGATATTAGAGGAAGATTTTCTGTAATTTAGCTTAATACTAATAATAATTTTGATAAAATAAGGGATCAATATCAACCATTGAATAAGAGAGCGTAAAATTTATACAATATTACTCTTTTTTTTTGCATAGGATAAAAAATTAAGAGCACTGCAGCTATCGATATTCCATTTGAGGTTCTCCACGATATTGTAGACGACATGACATGGCATCATTATTATCATTATTATTAACGCTCTCGATCAGTTCGAGAATAACGTATATTGAAATAAATTATTTTATCTATAATATAATTTATTATTTCAAAATAATCAAAAATAAAAATAAAATTATATTTAATTTGTAATATTATTATTTTTAAAAATAACTGAAATTATGTTTTGTTAATTTTGTAAAATAGTAGAAAATAGAAAAAAAAAGTGATTGTTAAATTTAATATAAAATATAATTTAATAAAAATATTTTATTATAAAAATAATTTACTGTAATATTTGATAAAAATAATTTATTATAAATTATAATTTAATAAAAATATTTTTACAAAAATAAAAAAAAAATTCAACTTCTACTTAAGCTTAAATTTAATAAAAACAATTTATTATAATATTTAAGTATAATTTATTATAATATTTAAATAAAAATAATATGTATTAATATATATAATTACTAATTTTATAATAAAAATAATATATTATACTATATAATAAATTATGTCTATATAATTTAGCTTCAATTCAATTTATAATATTAATAAAATTTAAAATTAATTCTTAAAATAATACTATTCCACCAAAATGATGAAATAGTTTACCTCAAGCTATGTCGGGGTAATCGAAAATAACAAAATTTTACCAGAATAAATATTCTAGTAAAAAATTATATCGTTTAGCATAAATAGCAAAATAAAATAGATTATTTTCTATTTATCCCTCATCCAAACACATTCTAAATATTATTACTAAACTAAACTCTAAACCCTCCATATATGTATTTTAACACATCAGAGGTTAATGCTATCCGTACACCGCAAGTGAGGTGTACATCTTACACCCCACTCATCCAAGGGTGGGGTGAATTTCACCGATCATTTCGAAGTGACCGGTAGGTTAATCCCTACTCTTAGATGGGGTGGAATGCGTGATGTACATCCCATTTGAGGTGTAAAAGTAGTATTGTTCAATGAGATACAAATTTTAGGATACATAGGCATTGTTTGTTTCGGGTACAAAGGGGAATATCCCCCTTTGTACCCAAACACATTTGAATAAGATAGAATTACTTATTCACCCCATTTTTTCTTTATCCCGGTTTAACCCGGTACAACTTTCTCCCACCCCGAATTATTTTTCCATCCTCTCTCTCTACCCTTGCACACTTCCCAACTCATTTATTATACCATTTAATTTATTAATTAATAAATATTACAATATTTATTTAAAAAAATAATAATAATAATAAATACTTATTATTATCGTCGCCGCCGCCGCCTCTCGGCCTTCCCTGTAGCTCTTCGTCGCCGCCGGATAAAAAACCTCTCCCTCGTACCGCATCCTCGTTCCCAACGCAAAATAAATAATTAATACAATTTTTAGATTAAAAAATAATTAACACTAATTAACACTAATTATTGATTTTTTAATACATAATATCTTACCAGAAAATTTTATTATAATTTTTATATTATATTAATTATTTTTTACATATAAATAATTAACACTAATTTTATATATTATCTAATTAATTACATAATATATATTACAATTATTATGTTTAAAAGTTATAATACAATATTTATTTATCAATTTTTAATACATATAAAAAGATAAGGGCATTTTCATCTTTTTACTCAAAAGTCAACTATTTATCCCTCTTATTCTTTAATCCCAACCAAACACTATTTTTCTTATACCTGGTACTAATCTATATCCCAACCAAACACTATTTTCATTTATCCTATCTTATACTCAACTTTATACTTATACCTGGTACTACTAATTCTCACTAATCCCCGAACCAAACGATACCATAAAGTATTTTTCAATAATTAAATATTACTTAGAACCGGAAGCCACTGGGGCTATGAGTAGCGAGCATGTGATTAGTTCATGATTAGTATTTGTTTTTGAGGACTTTGTCTATAAGGTAGTGTTTGGTTGGGGGATAAAGGGGGAATAACCCCCTTTATCCCCCTATTCTTCCCAAACATCCTATAAAAATACCAGGGGATAAAAAAAACTTTTATCCCCTTCTTAACGGGTTATCCTAGGATAACCCGTTAAGATTTATTCTATGGGGTGGGCCGAATAGTGGAATAGGGTGAGGGCAGTGAATGGGATTAAAATTTTTCCACCCACCCCTGGCGTGTTCACCACTCCACCCATCTCCCTCGAGCGGCTCTTCGTCCTCTTCTTCCCCTCTCGCGATCTCTTCTCCACCTCTCACCTTCTATTTTTCCTCAAGCGAGGAGGCAGTGAATGGGATTTATTGCTCCCACCCATTGCCCTAGCCATCTCCTCGATAGCCTCTTCTCCCTCGACCGGTGGTAAGCCATCAATGTCTTCCTCAACCGGTGATAAGCCATCAATGAAGGTAATCCTTCTATGAGAAGAGATCGCACCCACCTTCCCCTTTTGTGTGGCTTCGATTGTGGCGTCGTCCCTTCCCGCTGCCGCGTGAGATCCAGATCTTGCTGCCGCGTGAGATCCAGATCTCGCTGCTGCGTGAGATCTTGAACATTCCACGTGAGATCTTCAACCTGCAGTAAATATTTCTTCTCTTTACACCTCATAGCTCTCTGCTAGAATTTATTGTGTTGTCATCTCTGTATATCTCTGTATTTAGTGTGAGATATCATGTTTCCCCCTCTATAAAGCGATACCAACTAGTTGTGAAAATGCATGTTGAGTCTCGTCCGGTTTTATATGGTGGCTACGAGTATTTGGTTTTATCTGGTGGCTTAATCTGATATCTCTGGGCTTTCTCCTTGTTTGCTGTGGGTTTCATCTCTCTTTGAGCAGTTTGAGGTATTCTTCTAATTTCAAAATAGTTTTTTATTAAAATCCCCCGGTTGTGTTTGAGGTTTTTTACAATATATTTCAATATTGTAATAGATTGCATTGTTCAATATTGTTCAATAATGAGGTTTTTTACAATCTGAAGCTATACCCTCAGGTTCATATAGCTTCAGATTTGGTAGGTAAGTTAAAAAAATTGGGAAAACAATTTAGTCCAAATGGCTACAGGTTGGAAGTTAAGATGTAATAAGTTAATTAAGAATGATGCAGCATGTGGTAACACATATCATATAGCTGTAGGTTAGATGAAAAGATGCATTCGGCTATATTGGAATGGGCGAAATAAAATATAAAAGGGGACGATGATGCAGGGGCAGGAGATTATTTGATATTCATGGCAGGGAGGCATGTTTTTATAAATATTGCAGCCGTCTGAATGTCTATTTGACCCTTCCCCCCTGAGCCTACAAGAAAACAATCTCTTTTCATGAGATTGTACTGAAACAAGTGTTATTTGATTATTTTATAGATCTAATTTTTAACCTATGCATTTCAGATGGCTCATTCAAAACCAACTTTGCATCCTTTTGGTAAGAACAAAGCCCATATTATTGATGTCCCATCGGGTGATAGCCAAAGTTTGGATATAATTTCTAAAGATTCAGTCAAAAGTAGAGTGCGTTCTTCTAATTGGAGTGAAATAATGGACTCTATTATGTTGAATATAATGACCGAGGAGCATACTCTTGGAAACTTTGTGAATGGAAGTTTTACTCCATTGGTATGGATCAGGATGGTTCATGAGTTTAACGAGAGGACTAAGTTGAGCTTTACCAAAGTTCATTTGCAAAATCGTCTGAAGTTTTGAAATGTCAGTTTGTGCTTTATCAAACTTTAGCCAACAAAAGCGGATGGGGGTGGGACTACACCTGAATATTCCAACTGCCGGTGACGAAAGTGATTGGGAGGCGATCATAGCTGTATGTATAATTTAGTAATCTAATCCGAAATTTGCTCGTTTCTTTACTACAGGATAGATACTTACAATTTTATTTTTTGTCTCTACATTAGGGCAATCCGGCTTATAAAAAATGCAAAGATAGCCATTTCCCTCATATCAAGCAATCGAGTTCTTATCCGGCAAGGCAACTGCAACCGGAAGGCATGGCTTTACTTCTCAAATGCTTGACGGTGATGCTCGTTCCACATCTTCATCTTCACCGGTTAGACACCGGCTTGATATGGAAAGCTTAGGGAAAAATTTGGAGGAAGTTAATGATGCAAATTCAACTTCCCCCACACCAACTCCAATTAAATTAACAACGCAGTGCACTGATAGTGCCTCCGGCCCGACTTCATCGATGAAAAGGATGCGTGTGTCACCACCAAATCCCACCCCAACTTCAAACCGTCGAAGGAAACTCGACGGTCGAGCTGACGCTATGTGTGAGCTTGTTGAATTAGGTAGAAAAAGAAATGAAATTGCACAAACCATAATGGAACGTGAGATACAAGCACGCCCAAAAATACACTCAATAGAAGAGTGTATGGAGAGATTAAGTACTGTTGCCCATTTGTCCCCCGATGGTGTACTCGCTACATGTGAGGCATTGAAAGATGAGCGCAACCGTCCAATATTTATGACATTGACTGGTGATCTATTGTATATGTGGATCGAGCGTCAAGTGTCGATGCAACAGGTGTTTGCGACTCAACGACCTGTTGCACCTACATTTCCAGCTGTTGCAGCCTCTTTACACCACCATCTGCATCCCTATACCCCGGCAATCAAGCTCTTTCCCACCGCAGCG